>JAJMLF010000028.1:0-124759 GCA_030569555.1 Yamadazyma oceani | reverse complement strand
AGTAAGAGATTCAGATATAATAAAATTGAATTTGTGATATTTATTAAGTACTGCTTGCGATATTATTTAATTTACAATCGGCATTTTCTTCCTTATGGGATGTGATATTTACTGCCTAGAGGTTGCGTAATCTATCTGAGTGTAATGCGACATCCGTTTAAAGAGGGTGCGTTATTCATCCTGAAAACACTGTATGTGCGCAAATCGTGCAAATCGTCGGAGAATTCGTCCTTTTCGTCACCTCCGTTTTGGTGCCTCCTTCGGTGTTGATGGTTTCGATTATGCATGTGGCAGCGGTGTGCGGGCGTGCGCTGCCCATATTATCCTCATTTCTTTTTTTTCTCGTTTTTCTCGCATTTCTGACTGGTCACATTTGGGAAGGGTGACAGAAAGAATAAACTAGGTTTATAAAGATGATGTCAAGATCCTTGTTCAGAACTGCTCCAATGATTAGATCCTCAGTTGGAGGTGCATTTTCCGGTGCCATGAGTGGTGTCATGAAATCCCAGGCTCCCAAAGTTGGTGCTTTAGCTATGGCCGGTGGATTAACCAATAAGTCTTCGGTTAGATTTTATCATGATAATGTTATTGATCATTACAGTAATCCAAGAAACGTAGGGACTTTAAATAAAAATGACAATGATGTGGGTACTGGATTAGTGGGTGCTCCTGCTTGTGGAGATGTGATGAGATTACAGATCCAAGTTGATGATGAAACTGGGGTTATTAAGGATGTTAAATTTAAAACCTTTGGGTGTGGATCTGCTATTGCTTCAAGTTCTTATGTTACTGAATTAATTAAGGGTAAGTCCTTAGAGGAAGCATTGAAAATTAAGAATACTGCCATTGCTAAAGAATTAAGTTTACCACCTGTTAAATTACATTGTTCTATGTTGGCTGAAGATGCTATCAAATCTGCTGTTAAAGATTATAGAGGTAAAAGAGCTGGGGCCCCAACTTTAGGTCCTGATGCGGTTGATACTGCTCCTGCCTCTGCTTAATGTTGGTTGATGATTGGTAGTCAAGGCTGGGTGCCTTAGCTGAGATAGTGTATATGATTAGTGCTATGTTATGTATATAAATATATTCATGTAAATTATAACTTGGTGGAATATTGGTTCACCGGTATTGTCTACGTGTATTTCTATTTACAATATTTACATGCTTTATTTCTTTCTAGTCTCCTTCAAATTATTCAACTCTTCACTGATTCTCTTTTCAATCAAGGATTTCCAATCATGGGCACTTTCCTGGTCAACAAATAAATATGGCCATCTCTGACTTAACCACATAAAAAGTAATACCAATTTATGACTATCTTCCAATACAGTTAATTGTTCAATTGCTAGACCAACAGGTATCTTTGTGGTTTTAGCTTGTAAAATTTTTATTGGTAGAAAGTTAAAGTCCAACACAGATTTGGATTTATTTTCAATGATATTATTGACATAGTTATAGGTCGTTTCCGATACCAATCCTCCATTTAAGTTAAAATTTATTGGAGCTATACTTAATTTTAGCTGATCTTCAATGGTCATTTTTTCATATAGTTTATTGGACATTAGCAATTTCATTACATCTAATCGATTATCAATATTAGTAAGAAAGAAATGTTTAGAATTGATCATGGTTTTGCTAAATCCTATCAATATCGATAAAATTGATTTGTTCTCAGGGAATTGTGAAATATATGTAGTCCAAACTTCATTGGTGGGCCATACACATGCTTTGTCAATGCTCTTGATATTTGAAAACATATGATTGTTGACATACTTTAAAGCTTTGTTGGTATAAGCCCCAACTATTCCACCTGAATTGTTCTTATCGTGACTAAACCTTCCAGCCCTTCCACCAATCTGTCTCAATGCTGATTTACTTAACAACTCCATTTCAGTCCCATTAAACTTTTCAATGGTAGAGAATATAATTCTCTTGATGGCCAAATTTAATCCCATTCCTATAGCATCCGATGCCACAAGAATATCATACTTACCACTGTTAAACCCATGAGCTTGTTCACTTCTGATTTCGGGTGGTAAGGCTCCATAGATAACCGCAACCTTATACTTAGTCTGGCTTTCGATATCCACCTTCAATTGTAGAATCTTTCTTTTTGAAAATGATATCACACAGTCCCCTGGTTTCAAATTCTTATGAGAGATAATAGGCTTTTCGGCAGTTTCCAATTTTCCTAATCTTTCATATTTATGAATCTCCAATTCATCACCAGTCAAATTAGTAATGGCTTGAACTAATGGCACCGTGCGTTCTTCTCCACAAAGGTGGATTTCTTTAGCCCGAACTCCTAGTAAAGCATTCGTCCAAGCTTCTCCTCTAGTGTCATCAGCAATCATCTGGATCTCATCTATTATACATAAGTCCATATTTTTATGCAATGGCACCATTTCAATGGTCCCACTGGTAATATCACTGATCTTCCCATCCTTATCTACACTGGGAATAATTTCTTCTCCTGTCACCAAGTTACAACTAATGCCTCTCGAGTTGAAATTTTCATAAATCTCCCTTGCCAAAAGTCTCAATGGACCAGCATAATACCCAGATTTGGCCGTCTCGAGTTTCTTTAATGACTGGTATGTCTTCCCACTATTGGTAGGACCTACATGCATAGTAATCTTCCGCTTCATCTTCCGGGTTTCAGGATACCATTGGGCAGGATTCAGGAAATCTATTGACTTATCTGACCGGGCCACTTTCATGATATTCGTTTCTGTATAGTATTTATGGAACAATTTGGTCATAATAACTTCAAGCAACTGAGAATGGTCCACCACGTTATAAAACCCAAGAAGTTCCTGTGAAACCTGGTTTGTAATTACCTTATGATATAAAGACCCGAAATTTTCAACCCGTGGGTTTATGAAATCGATCACTCTTATATCTTCAAGAGGTTTGTGCATGCCAGGGTCCAGAGTAAACAGATTTACCTGCTTTTGTAGCAAATCTCTAAACGCCCCCATGGTCCCAGAGAGCATCTCTTTATTAACCTTGTTCAAATCTGGCGATATTTCCACCGAACCAGCGTCAATACGATCTAAAATAGCCTTACAGGATGATTTCAAGTAGTTGCTGGACGTAGTGGATGGGTCCACATTAGAAGGGCTTGGTCGGGTCTCAACTTGAAGCAGCCTTAAAGAAGTGGATAGATGTCTAGTACATGGACGTAGACGACCTGCAACCGGCTTCAAGGTCCGTGCTAGGGTCCTGGAGACTGGTCGTATTAGCATGAGATACCGTGGGTATTGTGGATAAGTTTATGGTGTTGATGCGCGATGAGCAGATAAGCAGAGAGAAATGGCCATACGGAGACAGGGTACTGCTAGCAGAGACAGGGTGGTACTGCTCGCAGAGTTTAGGCTCATATCTGCTAGGGAGCATACCACCAGATTCCAATTGCTCTATATTACTTAGTGTCCTGTTCTGAGGACGCCTAGATAGATCTAGCACCTGTGCCGGGAGGTCCTGTCTCCCATCACCACTCCCCAACAGAGGCTGCAAATGGTGCCAATGTGCGGCCAGGCGCGGCCAGATGGGCCCAGGGGCGGCCAGAAGATGGTGCGGGCATTACCACCAGATGCATCGCATATTGTTGCCCCACTTCACCAAAACTTAAATTACGAACTGCCTTAGGGATCATTTGTCTGCCCTACTCCTCTTCTCGTAGGTTTACAGCAGCGTAAGCTCTTATAATCAAATGCTTGTGGACCTCTCAAGGGGCTCCCAGCCTACCAGGCTGTGCCCAGACCTCCTTTCTTCCCTGCCTTGCAGGGTCCTCACCACCCAGACCAAACCCTCGCCCGTCCACACTCAGGCACGCTTCCGCCTAAGCACCGTCATTCTGAGCCCCATCGCGCACCACCACTGTTTGGCTCGCGCCGAGAAAGCGAAAACCTTAACCCAGGTTTTAAACTGGTCCCCATTAGCTAACACTACAACCCATATCGGTTACACATCGTTATTGTATTAACACTATTTGCTTCCGGGAACGGCGCTCACTCTCTTGCTTTATCGAACCCGTAACTTGGCCAGAGATTGGAGAACCATCCCATCCATTATTGGCGTGCTTCCTAGTGGTGTAACGGAGGGGCACAAACGCAGTTGTCAGCCGGCCCCAAAGATCATCAGAAGTACATAAATATGTCAAGAATTGACAACAACGACAAAGCACAGTTGGCCCATGACTTCAAAGAGTTTTACTTGAAAATTACCCATAATGATATGGATCAGATAGGATCTTACAAGATTCTTGAAGAGATTGGAGAGGGGTCCTTTGGGAAGGTTTATCTTGCCCATCATGTACTCTTAAATATTCCTGTGGTGTTGAAGGCTGGACTTATTGACGACCCTAACATTGTCCGAGAAATCTATTACCATAAACAACTTAAGCATAAGAATATTGTAAAGTTATATGAGGTTATTAAGACCGAGTCTCACTTGTGGCTAGTGATGGAATACTGTCAGGGAAACGAATTATACTACTATATCTATGAGGAAAGACGTTTGGAATTCAAACAGTGCCAGCATTTATTTTGGCAAATTCTTCAAGGAGTCAAATATGTCCATTCTTTAAACTTGGCTCATCGAGATCTTAAATTAGAGAATATCCTTTTAGCGGATAAGAAAAGAACAGAGATAAAATTGACAGATTTTGGGTTTGTTCGAGAATTTAATCCTGCTAAACGGAACTTTTTACGAACTGTTTGTGGGACTGCGGTTTATATGGCCCCAGAGGTTTTGAAGAATGAAAGATATAGCGGATTTGCAACTGATATTTGGTCGTTGGGAGTAATTTTATACACAATGTTATATGGACAAATGCCATTTGATGAAGATGATGATTTGAAAACAAAATATAAAATAATCAATGAAGAACCTTTGTATAATGATACCATCGGTTCTACTGCCAATATAATTATTAAAAAGATGCTTCTGAAGAATCCTAATTTAAGACCCAATTTAAATGAGATATTGAATTCAGATTTTTTAATTGATGTCACAAACAAATTTCCTAATCGTGATAAGCCAAGAAGATCTTCATCCTTACATGGAGATGGTGAATCTATTATGTCAATTAATCAACATTTTAATAGTGGATTACCTCCTTTCCAATCAAAATTCGTCAAAGATTTATTAAAACGGCTTCAAAAAGCTGATATTAAAGTTGAAAAGCTTCAAGAAGATGTTAACAATGATCAGATGAACTCCTTAACTGCATTTTATGAATTGGCTTTAACAAAAGAATTCATGAAGAAACGGAAGAAATATCATAAGAATAAACGGAAAAAGGCTAAAAGATCATTAAGTAGATCAAAACGGAAGATGAAATCGGTTCTTTCTCTTTCAGAAGATGGGACCGGTAGTCAACCATTAGAAAGAATCATGTCAACATTAAGTTTAAATTCTAGAACTCAGCATAATTCTACCCAATCACAAGGATCTCAGTTACCTTCTAATACCCCATCCCAATATCACGAGTCAGGCTCTCCTTTTAGTCAAAGTAGAGGAAGTCTAAACATGAGCAGAAGATCATTAGACCAAAGGTCAACTCGTGGTTCCGGGGCCAAGGAATTTGGTTCAAATGCTAACGATAATCATATAATTCAAAGTAGCAATTCTACTCCACCATTTACCAGAACAGTATCGTTCTTTACAAATGAAGCAGAAAAGACTTCTTCGATAAATTCTGCATTAAACTCCATGGGGGATAGGAGGAAAAGAAACAAAAACTTGATGAGTAAATTACAATTCTGGAAACGACGTGAAGAAGCCTACAATGGCGAGAATAAAATTCACTGGGTAACGACTGATAGTAGCAGTGTTGCAACTAAAAATAGCGGTAGTCCAAACAGTCACGACAAGACTGGCATCAATGGAACTAATAATACTAATAGTAGCAGCGAGAATAAAGATCAGTTCAGTGACTTGACTTTAAATAGTCCTAGTCCAAAGACAGTACAGGAAGATGATACGTTTGGTAATCACAATAATTATAATAGCAATAGCAATAACAGCAACTTTCTTTTGAATTTCCAGCAGATGAAGTCAGGAACTTCTTCCACCCCAACCCTTGGAAACGAAGGCAAAAGCAAGTTATCTTTAAGTGTGAAGGGGTTGAATAGGAAAGGCAAAAAAGGGAATTTCGACATCAACATGGACAACGATAGCAGTCAAGTCCCTACAGATGGAACCAATTCACCCAATCAGAACGCTCCTAGTCCCTCTCTTACGGTTGATGAGTCGCCAGATGTTGCTCAGTCCCCTTCAACATCAGTACGGCCAAATGAATCGGCATTAAGAATGAGAACAAGACCATCATCAATGGTGAGTCAAATGAGTCAAGTGAGTCATTTAAGTCAGTTGTCAACCATGATGTCAGAATCAGAAATGGAGATACTAGGGTCTGATTCAATGGATGAATTTGAAGAAGAAGAAATGTATGATCTATCCTCTATGAACACTTCCAACAATGATCTCGCCAACAGTAACCGACTTGCAGCTGTCGGATCATCAAGAGCATCAGCAAGTAAGAGGCCATCATACAGGAGACAGTTATCCAGTGATATTTCCATTACTTCGGCTTCTACTACCGCTACCACCAGGCATGCGTCGACCACCGGTTCGCAAAATCAAGGACAGCCCTCATCATCCGGTAACCATCCAATGCATCACAAGAAATCATCCTTGAGTCAGGTATCAAGTAACTCCTCTGATGAGAGCAGTGATATTCTCTCCCCCATTAACAGTACAATTGTCAGACATCCTCCTGGGAAACTACGAGGATTCACTCGTTCTCCTACAAACATAGGATATAGTGGTAATAATTCCCCCGATGGATCTAATAAGAATAATTCCAACGAACCAAACCCCGAATCCAACAACAGTAGATCGGACAAAAATGGAACTAATGGATTGGTAGTACCAATCCCAGTATCGATAGCTAACAGAGATAACTGCAATCCTAATAATCAAATTTTTCAAACCGTCATCCCACGATCAAGCTCACCACCAATGCCATCTAAGTTTAAGAACTTGAATAAAGGGAAACCACAGCAGATATCAATGCAATCCCAACTTGATAAGCCCACCGAATTATCGAGCATGTATCAACCAATTAATGAAGAAAACGAAGATGAGACGTCTCTGTAGATTTTAGATTCATCGGCATAGATATTTCTCGAGTTAGAGATGTTTCAATTTAGAGATAATTAGATTTAGTCTATTGTATAGTATTGTATAATACACTTTGCACCGTGATCCTTACTGGGCCTATTGCCTTTATTTGCAACCACTTTGCAACTTTCATTGAACTGCGCGCACATCGAATTTTTTTCATTGAAAATTTTTCAGTACAAACTCAAATTGAATCACACACAAGTCGGTTGCAACAATGTCGGTATTTATAGTGGACAATGACTTGATCAGTTCCATCAAGGAACTAGCTGAAATAATCGATGGTGCTGAAGGAAACCAGGAGTTTAGTGGAGCCATCAATGAACTTGTTGGAGAAGATAAAGAAGACAGTGTCAAGGACAAGCAAGGACTAATCAATAAAGTCTATGAAGCTAGTAAGCCAGAATGTATGAAGAAATTAAATGATAAAGAATTTGAAAGTAGTTTCAACTTGATAATCTATACATTGCACAGTTTATTTGAAGGTGATACTGCTCAAATGGTCACCTATCAACAAAACCAATTAATCAACAATTTGGTTAAAACTTCCCCACCAGAACAATTATCTTTAAGAGATAGAAAATCCATTAAAGCCACCAGTATTTTAAGTGAATTGACATTAATATTCAACTTATTACCATCCAATAGTTCTGTAAGAGTGTTGATAATCCAAACCATTGTAAACTTCTTTAAAGATTTACAATTAGATTTTAAATTATTACAAGGTTCCTTCAGTAATCAATTAATTGGTTGGTTACTTAAGACTGATGGTATAACTATTGAACAAGTTAAAAAAGTATTCTGGGATTTCATTTCTTTAGATAATAGATATACTCCAGGGTCATTATCATTAATTAATGACTTCACCAAACAATATGAATTCTTATCCGTTGAAGAATTACACCATTTCATCAAATTTTCATTAGCTAGTGATGTGGTGGATTTATCATTTATGATCAATAACAATGTATCCAAGGCTTTAATAACTTATCAAGATGATGAGTTGGTCAAAGTTTTCAACCAATACTTATCAGGACAATTAATCACCAATAATAATTATCAAATCCCTAATTTGGAGTTCAAATCTAAAATGTTGTCATTATGTAAATTCTTTGAAAATGCCAACAAATATGAATTCAAATTCACTGAAATTCCTGTCAAGGATCAACCGGAATTGGAAGCTTTATTGATTAATTGTATTAAATTTAATTTGGTCGAAGGAAAATTAGATCAATTAAATGAACAATTTCACTTAACCAGAGTTAATAAATTTATCTTGCCTAACGACCCAGAAACCATTGATAAAAATTTAAATAATGTCAAACAAATTTTAGATAATTGGAAACTGTCCTTGATTGATGTTAATGAAGTGGTTCAAAGCTTTAGAGAAAATATCAAATAAAACACTAGATAAAGCATGGAAAATATTTCGTCTATAATGTCTATAACTTAATGTATATCTATATATACCTATACGTATACGTATATCCTAATCCTTCTCGTTATCTAAAACTGTTAACACTCCACCGACTAAATGAAGGGAGCCACATACAAAAACATCCAATGGCTTTGGTAATTCATTAACATACTTCAAACTAGATTCAATATTCTTAAATATCAAGATATTGTCATTGTCAAACGGTAAGTTGTTATCCAAATGACATTTTTGCCAGACTTCTCCGAACATGCGTTGGACGGTCAACTGATCGACAATATCAGACGAATTATTCATTGACACTAATTCGGAATTATATCCCGAATCCCAAGTGATATTTGTAGTGAATATGACTTTGGAAAATTCTACCGATCCTTTAAGATTGTTAAATAAAGTAATCAATAAATCATTAGCATTTTCTCTACCTTGTTGATTAAAGATTAAGACCCGATCCCTATTGCTATCCTTTTTAAAGTTGTTTAACAACCACTTACTGCAGACATTAATGGATTCTCTGGTATGAGCCCCATCTATGTACCAGTTAATATTTGGGAAACTTTCCTTGTCCGAAAGAATTTGACATCTACCATCCCATTTAGTGAGTTGTAGTCCGGTCTTAAAAGACTCTGGTAAATAGCTTAAATCTTCATTGGGTAGATCATTAGTTATACTAAGAGCTTTCAAATGAGCCCCTGCTAACTTTATAGCCAAAGCAGCATTCTGGAGTTGGAAATCTCCTTGTAAACCCAATTTAATCCCAGATATGTTTTTTATTTGATCATCATTGGTAAAGGATAAACTAGAAACTTGTAATTCTTTGGCTCTTTCTTCAATGAATCCAAGGATTGAAGGATATTCCTTTTGCTCACTGACAAATGCTGGAACGTCCTTTTTAAAGATTCCAGTCTTGTTCCATGCAATTGATTCAATTGTATTACCCAACATGGCAGTATGGTCAATACCTAAAGCAGAAATACCTGTCACAGTAGGAGATTCCACTATATTGGTAGAATCATATTTCCCACCAACTCCTACTTCATAAATAGCAGTATTGACACCTTCAGACATAAAGATATGAAAAGATAATACTGTCAAATATTTGAAATACATCGGTTTAACTTTATCACAAGGGTCCAAATCAGGAAATTCATTAAAGTCAGAAGTGGTAGAAGATAACTTATCCCAAACTTCGAAAAAATACTTGGTGAATTTCATCTCATTTATAGGATTCCCATTAATTTTAATCCGTTCCCTGACAGATTTCAAATGAGGTGAAGTGAATAATCCAATGCTAGGGATCGATTGAGGGCTATATTGCATCAAAATCGATTCCGTAAAAGCACAAGTCGACCCTTTACCTTTGGTCCCGGTGACATGTATCACATTTAACTTGTTAAAGTCGGAGGGTGTATACCCTAGCCGTCTAATGTATTCATACACAACCTTAATACTATATTCATTCTTATCAATGGAAGGTCCTAATTTCCGTTTAGCTTCGAGAGAAGCAAAATTGCTTTGGAGTGAGTTTAAGCAGTTAATTGCATCTTTATAAGTCCGTTTCATGACCCCAAGAGTCTCTATAGCTGTTGAAAGGGATGGGATAACTGGCTGATTACACTAGTTGATCTCTGCGTCTGCAAGCTGGTCGGTGACATTGTTGGTGGTGCGGCACTACTACCGTGGCTCGTCCTACTCGCGTCCGCGTCTGTCGCACTAGCACCACACCAGCTCGGCCAGTGGGACTCCGCGCTCGGCCCACCCCTACCACCAGCTGCATCCAATGGCCGGCTTATTCAATAGCCGGAAGCCGTGGCGTGCCCAAACCGTTGACTCATCAATCCGCAATATTTATCCCAACGGCACCAAAAAAGGTTTCAACCACAATTAAGGAGTAACCACAAGAGGCACATCAATCGTGTTTTAAAGTTACTTTGACATCATCAAATTATAAGTGATACCTCCTGGTTTTAATAGAAACTCATTCAGCTCAGCTACTGTGCCCGTTAGAGAATCTATCAACTAGTTCTTTACCGGATTTGTGAAGAAAAAAGGTAAGCATTCACAGATCATCAACTGATTAATACCTTTTTTTATAAACTTTTTGCTTTGTTTTTTTGCTTCTTGTGTATTTTTGTGTGTGGGTCAACGCTGATTGCCACCATGTTCTATTAAACAGAAGTACCGGTGTAGTACTTTAAACAAACAGAAGCGACTTTTCAAATAACTGGAAATTTTGAACTTCTAATTTGAAAAGAGCTCAGGGGAATTATGGTTGTGGTAAACGACATGATGGCTATGAACTGTAAGAATTTTAGTCATTTAGGAAGTGTTCAGGCCGTAAAGGCCGAAAATGATCAAGGAGACATGGGTGATACGGGTGACGATAAGAGTTTTAATATTAATGATTATATCAATGAGGTACCCTTATTGGTAGATGAAGTAACTGATGATGAGGATGATGAGTTGGAGTCGAGGAGATCGATGGCGATGGGTGGTGATAATGGAAGCGGGAATGGAAATATTGGGGGTGGTGGTGTAATTGGTAGTGATGATAGCCATGATGATATACGTGATGATGTTGGGGCTGCTGGATTTGTAAGTACTGCCAACTTTGACAATGGTCCATGTATTGGTGTAAATGGTGCCAGTGGTAATGGTCCTGTTGGTGCTGTTGGTTCTAATGGGTCTGACTCGGTCACAGGATCTGGTAGACCTGGTACCAATGGGGCCACTACTGGACCTAATTATAACGTTAAACAGGAAAGAAATCAATTAATGATGGTTATTATCAAGTATACTTCCATAAAGATTACCAACTTATTTCCTCCTTCGTCTTCTGAAAGTAAAATCTCTTTGGAGAAGTTTTTAATCATCATGATAAATCGGTTAAAACTATCATTATCTAATTTTTTAAAATCAATCATTTATCTTTTTAGATATATGGATATCATTTATTTGTTACGATACTTGAATCAATCCAATAATTTTGCAAACTTTACTGAAATGGATTTCCCATTAAAGAAATTGATTATTGGATGTTTTAAGATTACTTTATTAAGAGAAAGAGTACATAAAAATTGGTCAAAATTAACTGGATTATCAGATAATGAAATTAATATTATTATTAAATCGATCTTAAAAAGATTGAATAATAAAATCGTTATCAAGAATTCCGAAATAACCAAGTTTAAACTGGAAGTGTTACGATATGTCAAGATGATTTCAACTCAGGTGTAGTTGGTGTATTATATAGGTTAATGTAAATTTAGTAGAGACCTTTTAGTAGTATCTGAACCTATGGAAAGAGAATATATCGGGTTCATGACTGTCATTAATCCCGACTGGTTGCCATTGATTGCATTCCCTCCACTATGATGGTTGCCATAGTTCTGACCAGGTCGTGTCGTCACCTCATCCCCCGATATCAAATGAGTCATAAGCTGCTACAGATAATCTACACTCCATCTATCACATATCGTTAAAACTCTATACACTCGGGCTTTGGATGCTCATAAGTCTGTTCATTCGCTTTCTATTATCCTTCTTGTAGTATATATACGCTCTAGAGCCCATTAGGGCCTCTCTAGTGTCTGTGCCTTGTCCCCCCTCCCATTCAGGTCATATGGCAACTTGGTGATCTCTGACTCATTATCAAGGAAAAGCGTGTGCTTACCGGTCGTCATTACTTGAATCATAAAGTATGCAGAAGAGTATGGAGAAGTGAAAAATTTTTTTTTATTCTTTAATAGAATTCTTCTGAGTCACCGTACCAAAAGGATATATAGTGCATCAAAAGACTGTATTTAGCAGGTTTTAAAACGGTCAGAATAAACAATGTCAGGTAATCCATACGGACCAAATCCAGCAGACTTTTTGTCTAATGTAGACAAATTTCAAGTTATTGAATCTACTTTAAGAGAAGGAGAACAATTTGCTAATGCATTTTTTAGTACTGAAAAAAAAATAGAAATTGCTAAAGCATTAGATGATTTTGGAGTTGATTATATTGAATTAACCTCACCAGTTGCTAGTGAACAAAGTAGAAGAGATTGTGAAGCTATTTGTAAATTAGGATTAAAATCCAAGATTTTAACTCATATAAGATGTCATATGGATGATGCTAGAGTTGCTGTTGAAACTGGAGTTGATGGAGTTGACGTGGTTATTGGTACCTCTCAATTCTTAAGACAATATAGTCATGGTAAAGATATGAATTATATTGCTCAATCAGCCATTGAAGTGATTGAATTTGTTAAATCTAAAGGTATTGAAATTAGATTTAGTTCTGAAGATTCTTTCAGAAGTGATTTGGTTGATTTATTAAACATTTATAAAACTGTTGATAAAATAGGGGTAAATAGAGTTGGGATTGCTGATACTGTTGGATGTGCTAATCCAAGACAAGTATATGAATTAATTAAAACTTTAAAATCAGTGGTTAGTTGTGATATTGAATGTCATTTCCATAATGATACTGGTTGTGCCATTGCCAATGCTTACACTGCTTTAGAAGGTGGAGCTAAATTAATTGATGTTTCTGTATTAGGTATTGGTGAAAGAAATGGTATAACTCCATTAGGAGGATTAATGGCTAGAATGATCACTGCTGATAGAGATTATGTGTTATCCAAATATAAATTGCATAAATTAAGAGATTTAGAAAATTTGGTTGCTGATGCAGTTCAAGTTAATATCCCATTTAATAATCCAATTACTGGTTTCTGTGCTTTTACTCATAAAGCTGGTATTCATGCTAAAGCTATTTTAGCTAATCCTTCTACTTATGAAATCTTAAATCCTGAAGATTTCGGATTATCTAGATATATTCATTTTGCTAATAGATTAACTGGTTGGAATGCTATTAAATCAAGAGTTGATCAATTAAAATTAAATCTTACTGATGATCAATGTAAAGAAGTTACTCAAAAAATTAAAATCTTGGGTGATGTTAGACAATTGACCATTGATGATGTTGACTCTATAATTAAAGATTTCCATTCCACTATTGGTGATGATCAAAATAATTCTAATGATAAAATAGGTCAAGATTTTGAAGAACCAGATGCTAAAAAACAAAAAACTGATTAATTTATTTACAAGGTACTCATTCGTGTTAAACGTTAAAAGTTGATTATGCTAGACATTAAAAGTTGAATATAAGTTATATTTTCGTACAATTCATTTCGTTTCTCTGTCATCGTCTCTTGTAATAACCTGCTTAGTGTTGCAGCCATTTTTCAACTGATCGCACGACTTCACGTAAAAAAATTTTCAAAGGGCCTTTATAGATTTTTCAATCACAAAAGACCATCGAACTTATACATAAGTCACTGTTTCATTATGGCTCAAGCATCTACGTATGTGATTATTTAATATCTATTCCATTGTTCTGGGAGGTATTAAAGTTCCCCCAGTAATGTATTTTTTTTGTGTCAGTTACTAACAAATTATTCTTCCATGATGCTTAATGAGGTACGTTTCTTGGTGATACCTAGGCATTCATAAAGGATATCTTTATAGTATTGAATCTAATTCTCATTTACAGTTAAATACTGCCAACCCATTGGCATCCAACAATTCCAATTCTAATGTCAACTCCCATAATTCCAATACAAATGCCAATAATAATCATTCTTCAACCTTGAGCATCCCTGTGAATAAAGCAAGTAGATCGTATGATTTGCCAGAAGTATTCGAAATCTGGGATCAGAATAGACAGCACATTATGAATACCAATGTTGGTAATGTTCCTGGAAATGAAGGTACCTTTAAATTGACGGATCCTGCCCCCATTCATCATCTTGATTTCGTGACTGCTAATGAACCATCAACAGTAGCTGATAGTTCATCCAACCTCAATATTGGTCCCTCAGACTCCGTGGCTACTCCTACGATTTCTACTGATAATACGGGCAGAGATCCCGGCCAACATCCTGATAGCAATGCTAGTTCTGTACCAAGTTCTGCTGTTGGTAATCCTGTTTTTGATACTTTATCTAATCAGGCATCCACTGATACACCAGGTCCGTCCCCTACTCTGTTGATTTCTCCTGAAAATATCCAATGGTTTTATTTGGATTCGTCTGGTAATCAACAAGGTCCTTTCAATGGTGATTTGATGCAAGCGTGGTTTAATGAAGGTTATCTTTCTTTAGACTTACAAATTAAATCCCTTGGATCTAATTATTATTCCTTAAAAGATTTTTGTGAATCGGTTAATAATTTCTTGCATCCTTTTAAAGTACCTTTACCTCCCACAGGACTTTCAACTTCATCAGTTAAATTGGGACCAGGGTCACAACAACAGCAACCACCCATCCCTAATGTTCAACAAAACGATTTACATCCTTTGTTGAATAATCCAATGATGACTCAATCATTATTGAATGATCCTGTTCCTCAATCTTTCGGTCTGCCCATGTATCAACCATTTCAACTCAATCATGTAAATAATTCCCTCAATTCGGTTAATCCTATGAATTCATTATTGCATCAACAAATCCAGACCCAAAATCCGGTTTTACCTAGAACTAATTCTGGCTGGGGTATTAATGATTATTCCTCACCTTCCACTCCTATTGCTGTTAATACTGGTTTAAATCAACAACCATTATCTCAAACCTTGTCATCCACTATGCAGCATCCTTTACCTTCCACTGTCCAACAACCATTACAGAAACAGCAAACCCAAACCCCTAGTTCTCCTTGGTCATCTGCGGTCCACTCACACTCAAGAGTTAGTTCCCCCTTTGTTCCTGATTCTCAAGACAATGTATTACCTGAAATCCACTCTTCAGTTGTTACTGACGTGTTGAACGATTATGAGGTATCTTCTAAGCAGGATCCTGTACCTGAGGCTTCACCTCAGAAACAGGCAGAAACTATTTCTGAACCTATCTCCCAACCTAAGGTGGTTGCTGGTGAAGACCCAGTTGCTGTTTCTGATATATCTACTCAGGCTGATTCTATTGCCCAGCCAAAGGTTGTTCGCCCTGATGACTCATTGGATGCTACTATTACATCCCCTGTTTCTAATGAACCTGCTGGCAAACTGACCAAAGAAAACCCTACAAAAGAAGGAACTATCCAACAACCTAAGGTCTCCATCCCAGAACCTTCAAATAACGAAACTAAATCTGCATCTTCTAAGAAAGCTGTTGTTGAAGATGAAGATCCCTTAGATAAGTTGAAACCAAAAGTTGAAACTTTAAAACCTTCTACCTTGAACCAAAACAACAAGGCACCTTGGGCCATTAAGGAGGTCAACGAGAAACCAAAGCTTTCGTTAAAGGAAATTCAAAAGTTAGAAAACGAAAAACACATCCAACAAAAGAAGTTAGAAAATGAATTGAAATTAGAAAATCAAGCTAGAATTTTATTAGAGGAGGAGGAAAGAGAAAAGAATCAAAGCTTGAAAGATAATCAATTTGCCCTTCCTTCTAGTTGGGGTAAAGCTGCTCAACCAGCTAAAGTCACCAAAACCTTGGCTGAAATTCAAGAAGAAGAGAGACAAGCTGCTGAATCAGCTAAAGCAAATAATAAACTGAAATCATCAAATACTATAGCTACTGCATTATCGAATACTGCCCCTAGTACTGTTGATGATGGTGGGTCATGGTCAACTGTCACTAATAAAAAACCAACCAAAAAGGCTTCTTCCAGTACTTTGGGTAGTAAGCCTACCTCATTTTCTGCTGTTGCTGCTGCTGCTGCTCCTAGTACCTCTAACACTGCTTCAAGTAGAAGTCCACAAGTGTTAAGAAGCATTTCATCAGCAAACACTGCAGCAAGTAATGGAGATGCTTCTTACAAAGTAAGAGAAGACTTTATTATTTGGGCAAGATCCCAAATGACCAACCTTTATCCTAGTGTCTCCCCCAATGACCTATTAGAAATGTTTGTGACTTTACCATTAAATAGTCAAGATAGTTCTCAATTAATTTCAGAAACTATCTACAGCTCTTCTACCACAATGAATGGCCGTGTGTTTGCTCAGGAGTTCATGAAAAAGAGACAACAAGTTGAAAGGCAATTGAAAAACAACAACGATTTGACTGCTTGGTCCTTGGCTATTAGTCAAAGTGCTGATAAAGTTCCTACCGTTGATGAAGAAGGATGGTCGACCAGTGTCAAGTCAAAGAAGAAAGGTAGAAAGAATTAAACATGTTTCAACCAATTGAAACATTTGCATAGTAACATACATTTATATATACATAAAAGTATATAGAAGTACAAATTGTAGCATTATCATAAAGTAAAACTACTAAAATGAATTAACCTTGCATTCCTAAATACCTATACCCATAAAAACTCTTATATATTCCCTTATCTCTTATTCAATCGTATCCTCATGTCATTATCATTAAAACTCTGTTTAAAACAAACTATGATGGCCAGACTACCACCACTGGAGATCGTCATAGTCAATGCCATTCAATATTTCCGATACCAACTCGACATTCTCCTTAGGGATCATCAAAATTGCAGATCGAGCCATAGATAAATAATTTAATTCGAAAGAATAATTATCAGAGCTGGGAAAGCAATTGACCCCATTAATTATTTTACTAGCAACCCCTGCCACAATACCAGTAGAATCCAATGGTAATTTTTGAAGATCTATAGTAACCGGATTAATAATATCCTGTGTCGATCCCACCAAGTATTTGGAATTGAACCCCATTGAAGCTCTTTTCCGGGATGATTTGGGTAGAATTAATGATACTTCATTTACGGAAGTTCTGGTGATTGCAAAATAATCAGGGATATTACCAGCAGCTATATTTCTGGCTGTTTTCAAGATGGTCTCGTTAACATCATTATACCTGGATCCAGTTAATAACAAGGAAACTTCCTTATTGATAACTGGCTCGATATTTGCTTGTTTGAACAACGAAAAAGTTTTATGTTCTAGATCACTAGTATCGGAATCACTTGACTTGCTTACTACCGATTCATAATCTTTATTGTTGATAATGTAACTACCACTTACATCATTAAACTCAAAGTCACTATTTGTTAAGATATTAATAACCTTGTCTTCGAGATCATGAGGAATTAAAACAATGTCACTAAAATGACTGGATAAAAAGAATAATGAGATTTTATTATCAGATAATGGCTTTGTTAATTGCAAAATTCTGGAATTATTATCTGATGCACCCCCACTGTCAATCTGTAGGTTGACAAACTTTTGGTCTATCAATTTGACATCATCAAACTTTAGAGCCTTACAAATCCGTAAAGGCTCTTTGAATAACTTCAATAATACAGTAGATGCACAAATGATGGTACATTCTATAGGAGTAAAGGCTATATGGAAGAAATAATTTGTCTCTTCGTCAGCATCATTGTCACCATATTCATCCAATTTGTTAGAAATCAAATTTGAAAATGAGTTTGATCTCCTTTTATTAGCATTATTGAGATCTTTGGTGCTATTGTCGTAATTAATAGAATTCGATGATGAGGACCCATGCTTTTTACTTCGTCTAGAAGTTCCTCCAAATACCCCAGACCCTCCAGAGACGGATGCTGATCTGGATGCTGACCTGGAAGAAGATGATGACAGTGATCCAGCCCCTAATGGATTTAAAATAGTAGCAGATGCAAACTTTTCTAAAATTGAGTCTCCTTCTCCAATCGACAAATGTTTATCACCTGAATAAGAGTAGTCATCAACATCTTGCTCATTATCACTATCGGAGTCAGAAGCTTCTTCTTCTTCCTTATTCTTATCGACTTCGGAGTATAAAAATTCAAGGATAGCACTTTTGAATAACCAGTATTTACTCCTATTGATTGAAAGAATCGATAACTGTGTAGGGTTAAGTTGGACTTGATTCATGATGGAAAGCACAGATAGGAAAACTCAATGAAGAATAAACTGGCCAATACCCTAGCTGTCAAAACAAAGCAAAAAAACAATGGCTAATGAATACTGAAAAATTATAACTGAAAAATTATAATTGAAAAATTATGCAGCTAGCAGCAGATGACTCACGATTATGACTATGCAAAAATATCAAGATCCAACATTAAAATCTGAACGAAAACCGGTCCAGTAATCCCAAAATCCCCTTCAGATATAAAAAAGAAAGCAAGAAAAATGGTTTTGGTGGGATTGTCACAATAATAGTCTACTTATAGCCCTCGTGGATGAAGTAGTGGGGAGAGGAGATCAAACTTTTCAAACTTAAAATGCACAGTACATGCACGAGAATCGCGCCGTACATATAACCGTTAGGACGGGAAAGTCTGGAGTCCACCGCCCGCGGGCGGCACCAAATGTCACTAGAATGGTGCCAGCAGAGTCTCGGTGGTCGCCGATTGGGGCCCTAACAAAGACACTGAGTCCGAGTCAAATTCGTTGGTTGTAAACGTAACCAAATAGGGTTCTATTGTTAACCAGTGATTGGACAACTGTGTAGAGTGAGGATCGTGCAGTGCTAAATGGTAGACAATACAAATTAAAGAGGAACAATGGGCCAGGACCCCAATTAAGTACCTAGTTTAGAGGTAGACAGAATGCCGTAGATAAGATCAGATCTTAATTAACTACTTAATGGATGTATAAAAAGAATATGGTTTCATGGAAGAATTCGTTCAGGAGGAATTCGGTAGTTCAGTACTGGGATAAGTGTTGTCTCTCGTAAAAAGTTTCCCATAATTCGATTGACTCCTTTTGAGATTCAATTGAACTTTCAATGAAGATTTCCACACTATTTCTGAAATCATCAATTTTTTCAAATTCGAAATTTTCTAATTCAGTCTTGATAATATCACTAATAGAGGTGAATTTTTTACCAAAATTTTCAGTTCTGGTTGATAGTTTGTCAATTTCAAAATTCAATTGATTAATTTTGTCAACTTGATTTTTCAGTTTCGATTTTGATAATTGGGATTTCTTTTTACTTAAATCTGCCAGATAATTTTGATAAGTTTGATAAATTTTTAATCGTTGATCAAATATGAATTTAATTGACCCAATGATTCTCAAATACTCTTCAATGGTGAATCCTAATGTTAAATGGTCTTGCAAGTTTATTCGATCCAAGTTATCTTTTAATTTGAGTTGGATATCATTAAAAGCCAATAATAGTTCACTTGTTTTCTTGGATATTTCTATTTGAGCCAATTCTTCGACCGTTATTGATAATTGTTCGATAATATTGACTATATCGACTCTTTGATTAATTATCAATTCAATGGCATTATAAAAGTTCTTTAAATTAACCTCCAAGTTTTCAATATAATGTTTCTTGGTTTCAAAATATTCATCAGGTTCATCAGTTTTATTTGACATGGAAAATATTGACGACATAAATCCATTACTACTACTGCTGGTATCTACAGTTGTGTCTGTCAAATTGTTTTCATTATCCAATGAATCGTTATTTTGTAATGATGCTCCTGACCCACTAATTCTTTCCCGTTCTTTGGATTCATTACTAAAATCAGCACTGGTTAAAAACATGATAAAATCGTTGTCATTCGATAATACCAGGATATTGCTAATTTTACTCAACATTTTCTCTAGTGATAATCTTCTATTCTCTATGAAACTCTCGTTAAACCTTCCGATATATGTTTGCTTGGCTGGTGGAGGTGGGATGATCCTTCCCATATGGTTATTCTGTAATTGATGATAAATCCACCTGAAATCCTTGTACCTTCTGGTAACCATAAAAGGTTCTTCTTGTTTAGGAAAATTCCCACTGTTCAAATTCTTATTACGGGTCTTAATGGTATAGACTATATGAGCATTGGTAATATCACCAACCTTCATGGGATCACCAACGGAAATTTCTAGCCGATTTCTATTGTCATCATTCTCATTATTAACTCTAGGGGTGGGTGGTAAACTTGTTTTATCAAGTTGATCCTTGGTCTCTTGTTGTTCATTCTTTATATTATATAGAGGAGCCTCCGATTGTTTCACCAAATCCACTCGAGGATTCGACTTAATCGATAGATTATCTGAGGACTGGTTATTACTAGCTCCCAAAGGACCTAAATCATTCTTCGTCTCGTTGGTGGTGATAATAGTCGAGTCATGTTCCTCTTCAGTGGTCTTCTTACCACCATCATTCAATAAATGTTTAGCATTCTTCAGAGCCTGGAACTTTCTTGGTCTTTTATATAGTTTGGTATTCTTTAATTTCTTACCTGCATGACCCTGAGACTTTGATTCTACTTGAGAATAATCAACCTTTATTGGACTTCCTTTATCATTAAATAGCAGATCATTATTTGCAGCAGTGGTATCCCTCTCTGGGGACAAAGTTGACCGTTCAAGATGGCTATCAAAACCATCACTTTCTGCAGCCAATTCACTCATCAATTGGGATCTATGCTCTTTTCGTTCTTCTCGTTTCAATTCATGCAATTGGTCCAATTCCGATCTAGCTGCATCATAGGCACTTCCCTGAAAGCTGGGTTTATTATAGCCATTGTCTTCGCCCTCACCTTCACTCACGGTCCCATTGTGATCCTCTGGTTCCTCTTCTGGCTCTTCTTGACGGTGGTCTTCCGGTTGGGGCTGTTCATCGTCTCTTAGGGACAAGTCATTGAACGCATTGAAATCAGGTTCTGCAAACGAATCATTAACTGAATAGTTGGATTGATTATTGGGAGAAATCACGTCGTCCCAATGGGAAGCTGTCAAATCATCATCATGATTCATATTCCCAACTAGATCTGTAACACTCTGGCGTATTCTGACTGATGCACACAGACGTTCACCCATTATCACAGAAAAAGTGCGACCACTCCGGTAGCCACACCCCATGAGCACCACCCCAGATTAGCAGGGTGCAATGAAGTACAATAGGAAAAGAGAAGCTACGAGGGCTCTAGATAGGTCTAAAGCATTGACAGCACTAAGAATGAGTCTATATTAAAGGTAGGTGTTCAAAAGAATCTCTTTTTCAACATAAAAAAAAAGGTAAGATACTCCAAATCATGGAGCACAGTAACCACCATCAACGATGAAATCAGAACCGGTGGTAAAAGTAGAGGCATCACCAGCCAAGTATAAGTAAATACCCACCAATTCTTGGGTGTTACCTTCTCTACCCATAGGAGTCATTTTGTGCCACATTTGTTTCTGTTCTTCGTCGACAAATTCAGCGATTTCGGTCAAGACGTAACCAGGAGAAACGGTATTAACTCTAGCAAAATGAGACCATTCAACTGCTAAGGATTTACCTAAATGAACCACAGCCGCTTTGGTGGCATTATAAGGAGCTTGTCTTTGAGGGAAGTTAACGATGGATCCAGACATTGAAGCAGTTAAGATTAATGATCCTTTACCATTCTTTTCAAAGATTTTCCCAACTTTTTTAGCACAATAGTATACCCCAGTATAATCTAAATCAACAACCTTATGCCATTCATCATGACCTTCAGCATTAATGGTTTCACCTTTGGTCCATGGAACCCCAGCATTAGCTACGAAAATATCAATGGTACCGAATTCTTTTTCAATAGCATCAATGGTGGCTTCAATTTCTTCATATTTAGAAATGTTACATTTATAAGCCTTACATTTAACTCCATAGGTCTTAGCAATGTTTTCAGCTTTATCAGCTGCTGGTTTAGAATTATACCAAATAGCAACATCAGCACCAGCTTGAGCATAAGCTTCAGCCACTGCTAATCCAATCCCACCACTTGATCCAGTTACTGAAGCAACTTTCCCCTTTAAGGAGAATAAATCAAGCACATGAGGCTTTGGAGCTGGTCCTTTAACAGGTAAATCTCCTAATTTTGGATTGATAATACTTTGATATCCCATATTGATGTAATTAATGTGTTAAAATTCTTGAAAAGTTTGTTCAATTCTTAGTTGCTGGTGTCCAGTGGATCTCACTCCTATTTATAGTCAGACATTACGTAAATCCGCTAATTTCTGTGATGTCGCACTACACCTATTGTTTCAGATGGTGGTGGGGCCGGGGTGGTTCTATTGATATGGGTGCAGGTGATCTGGTCTGCTCACGTAATAATTCGATCCCTGGGACCACCAGACGCCAGTAGTGATGTTCAGCAAGGTTTTAGGCAAAAATTTTGTGGCGATTTCTAATGGGTTTCTGGGGCTTTCCTGTGGGTACCCCACCATTTGCAGTAGCAAATGGACGAGGCCGCTCCATGGCCGGTGCGACGTTACAAGTACGGGAAAGGTACAATAGTTGTAAATGTATTTTCCTATATATTAAATAAATAAATGCAAATTAATAAACACGAACAGCTGGTGGGACTGGTTTACAATCATTTTCATCTAAAGTAGTTCTGATAACATCTCTGTAATCTAATTTAACTTCATCACCAGATTTAGTTTGGTATGATAAGGTATGTTTTCTCCATTCTTCATCTTCTCTGTTGGGGAAATCATCTCTAGCATGGGCACCTCTAGATTCTTTTCTAACTGCAGCAGATTGGGCAGTTTGAGTAGCACAAGTTAACAAGTTTTGTAATTCCAAAGTTTCAACTAAATCAGAATTCCAAATCATAGATCTATCAGTGGTTTTAACATCAGCAAATGATTTATCAACCTTGGTAATTTCATCCACACAAGTATCTAAAGTATCTTGAGTTCTAAATACAGCACATCCTTTTTGCATAGTTCTTTGCATAGCAGCTCTAATGTCTGCAGTATTTTTACTACCATTAGCATTCCTTAATTTATCCAAATTTTCAATGGAAAATAATCCAATATCTTTTGGCATTGGTTTTAATGGAGTTCCAGGAGTTAATTGATCAGAAATTACATGGGAAACAGCTCTACCAAATACCACTAAATCTAATAAAGAATTAGCTCCTAATCTATTGGCACCATGAACTGATGCACAAGCAGCTTCACCACAAGCAAATAATCCAGGCACAACTTCATCTTCACCAGTTTCACTCTTTTTTAATACTTCTCCAGTCCATTTGGTTGGAATACCTCCCATATTATAATGAACAGTTGGTAAAATTGGAATTGGTTCTTTAGTAACATCAACACCAGCAAAAATATGAGCAGTTTCAGAAATTCCTGGTAATCTTTCTTTTAATACGGAAGCAGGAATATGACTTAATTGTAAGTACATATGATCTTTTTCTGGACCAACCCCTCTACCTTCATTAATTTCCATAGTAATGGCTCTAGAAACAACATCTCTTGAAGCTAAATCTTTAGCAGAAGGAGCATAACGTTCCATAAATCTTTCCCCTTCAGAATTAACTAAAAATCCTCCTTCACCTCTAGCACCTTCAGTAATTAAACAACCAGATCCATAAATACCAGAAGGATGGAATTGAACAAATTCTAAATCTTCTAAAGGTAAACCAGCTCTTGAAACCATAGCATTACCATCACCAGTACAAGTATGAGCAGAAGTACAAGAGAAATAAGCTCTACCATAACCACCAGTAGCAATCACAGTCTTGTGAGATCTAAATCTATGTAAAGTTCCATCTTCTTGATTATAAGCCATAACTCCTACACATTCACCATCTTGCATTAATAAATCCATAGCAAAGAATTCAATGAAAAAATGAGTATCATGTCTTAAGGATTGACCATATAAAGAATGTAATAAAGCATGACCAGTTCTATCAGCTACAGCACAAGTTCTATAAGCTTGACCACCTTTACCATATTCTTTAGATTGACCCCCAAAAGCTCTTTGATAAATTCTTCCTTCATCATTTCTTGAAAATGGAACCCCATAATTTTCCAATTCATAAATAGATTGAGGAGCTTCTTTTGTCATATAATGAATGGCATCTTGATCCCCTAACCAATCAGATCCTTTGACAGTATCATACATATGCCAATGCCAGTCATCTTTATGCATGTTACCTAAAGCAGCATTAATACCTCCTTGAGCAGCAACCGTATGAGATCTAGTGGGGAATAATTTAGAAATACAAGCAGTTTTATATCCAGCTTCAGCTAATCCAAAAGCTGCTCTTAAACCAGCTCCTCCAGCTCCTACTACTACACAATCATATTCATGATCTATAACATGATATTTTTGTCCCATATATTTAGCAGAATTAAAGTCATCTCCTTTGATATCCCCAATGGTTTGACTTCTAATGGCACTTCTGGAAAAAGCTCTAACGGCTTGTCTGTTGAATAATTTGGTGGGTAATGAAATCATGTTGTTCCGTTGAACTACAGATGACACTTAAACAGATGAAAATTATAACACGAGTATAACTATCAGTTTAATTCATATATATCTATGAATATATATGCGGTGTTATATTTATGAATATATATTTTAGTTATGATTTTTTCAGCTCCCTGCAATTGGCAATTTCTAATTCGCTCCATTTGATTGGACAGGGGCCAAAACCGCGGGTGCGCACGTAGTGGGGCCACCGGTGGTAGGGAGATGGACCCCAACCGACCACGGCCCCGGTCAATCTGGGGTAAAGTTAATATACTTTACTATGTATTAAACACAATGCTATTATACAATCTATTAAAGGTTAATCAACTTATGAGACGGTGTAACCACCATCGACTCTGATATCAGCACCAGTAGTATAAGAAGCAGCATCAGAAGCTAAGTATAAATAAGCTCCAGCTAATTCTCTTGGTAATCCTTCTCTTCCTTTTGGAATTAATTTACACCAATGAGTTCTGATGTCTTGAGGGACAAAATCAGAAATTTCAGTGGCCATATACCCTGGAGAAACCGTATTGACTCTAGCGAAATCAATCCATTCAATGGATAATGATTTAGATAAATGTAATACAGCAGCTTTAGCAGCATTATAAGGAGCTTGATAATTTGGTACATTAACAATATGTCCAGACATGGAAGCAGTGAATATCATGGAACCTTTACCTTGTTGTCTAAATACTTTACCAATGTTTTTAGCACAATAGTAAACCCCATTAACATCAACATCCATAACATTATGCCATTCTTTATCATTATCAGCTTCAACTAAATCACCAGAAGTCCATGGGATCCCAGCATTAGCAACAAAAATATCAATAACTCCGAATAACTTTTGAGTTTCTTCGATAATTTCTTTAACTTGTTCATGTTTTCTAACATCACATTGAAAGAATTCAACTTGACATTTTGGATATCTATCTTGTAATTCTTTAATAGCTAATTCATTATTAGCATAATCCATGATAGCTAATTTACTTAATCCGGCTTGACAATAACTTTCACAAATGACATAACCAATTCCTCTGGCTCCTCCGGTAACCATAGCAGCTTTATCTTTTAAGGAGAATAAATCCATAATATTATTAGACATGGTAGGAAATTGGGCTGGCACTGGGCCCACAGCGGTGTTAATAACAGATTGGGGAACTGATTGATCGATAGTCATATTAATTCTATTTGGTATTTATCAAAGTGGTCCCCCTAAAACTGGGGATGGATTGCCATTTATATACTGCATCGATGCCGGAAATACTCCATAACGTTTTTTGCAATCACACAGAAAAAAAGAAACCATGAAAAAGAAAATTGGGCAAGGATTTAGCAAAAAGCAGCAACGCCCAAAACGGGGGGTGCGTGTTTGTGAAGGAACGGGTCCGTTGAGTGGTTCCCTGGGGCGGTGTCTTCCAACCGTTGGGGGGTCGGTGGGGCAGGAGTCCGGTACCGACAGTCGCCTCAAGTCATCTACGGTTATTGTGTAACAAATACTGACAAATGTGGTTGATTTTGTCAACAAAGGGGGTCGATAGATGACTAGATGACTTCATAAATCCCTCCGTAAACAAAGAGGTAAATTACGTAGATATGTTACCAGCCGCAGCCCTATAGGCTCTGTTATCTTGCGGTGTCTGGGTGGTCTGTGCTGTTTCTACCCACTAAGGATCCGGTTTGGGATATCGTAGGAACCACTGCTGGTGCCCTAGACCTCCTCAATCTTACTGCCGGTCATCTAGAGCTTGTTGGTTATCCATGGGTCCAATCGGGTATCGTTGGGTGCTGTTGGCAGGATACGTGTCCCGCAAAGAAGGTTTTACTCCGACCCTGATGTAATGAGAATTGAGCCGAGATTTGCAGCATGAAATATTTCGGAGAATTAACGGTTTAGATGACCACTGGGGAAATTGACACGAGTTACAGCTGGGGGTGTTGACGTTTTGACGATGGAGAGTATGTCTATTGGTTTGTATACGGGTCTTGGGCCGCTTGTCGTTTGATGTTTGTTATTTGTAGTTCTCTATCATCCGTTCGTATGCTGTAACGGGATTAGTGGCAGCTGTAAAAATCACGGAAAAGGTTAGGTTGAATGTCGCGTCTGGAGATGGACGATAAAGGCAGTAGCACCGTACCTGTTGAATTTGATATCAATACACCACCACACCACCACACCCCAACAGCATTACCAGACTATGGTCATATTAGGGTCAATGGTGGGCAGGATCAATATGTGTCCTTGCGACATCCCAACCCCTCTGCGACATTGGCCGGTACCGGATTTGCAGCCACTTTGAAGTGCCTTTGAACAGAACTGTCAATACGTACTAGTAGGCAGTTGGAAGGGTGGAATAATCCTTTGTGCCAAGTGCTGGGTACTTATAAAGCTCTGTGTGATGGGGAAAATCAAAAAATCACCAAAAAACCACCAAAAAATCAAGGGCCAGCCCTACCTCAAGAAGACAGTAACACAGAAACATAGTAAATACGGGCGTGTGGTCTAGTGGTATGATTCCTGCTTTGGGTAGCGGTGCCAGCAGCAGTCGCATCAGCGGTTGTAGCAAAAATGGTACTGATTAAATCATCAAGCTTGCAGGAGGCCCTGGGTTCAATTCCCAGCTCGCCCCGTTTTTTTTTTTGCTCACCTTCAATGTATATTCTTACCCCAAACAATACGTATATCATACCTAGGCATCTAATACCGTTTATATATACATTTAAATGCATAAGATCTTCAATGCACTGTAGATCTGTCATGCGTAGCGATGCATGAAGGTCTTGGTTAGGTAAAACAGAGTGGTACCAAATTTTGACAGACATGAGGGTTGAACCATAGATCAGACGTGGTCCAAAAACTCTATGGTTAAATGAGCTTGGTAAAGGGGTTGAAACAACTTCGCTTGGTTAGCAGCTCTCCCTAACCAGGAGCAGTAAGATTCTTATTCTCTGTAAGATTCTTATTCTCTGTAAGATTCTTATTATCTGTAAGATTCTCATTATCTGTAAGATTCTTATTAACTGTTGGCTATCTGGCTATGAACGCCTTATTCACGATCGATATGACTCTGGCATTTTGTCGTTCTCATAAGCTCTTTAATAAATGCATGGGCCCATTACAGCCATTTGTTCTCAATATACTTCAATGCAGATGTTGTATGTATCTTCATCATATCCAATTCAAGGTTCTCACGTGAGGCAACTGGAAAGTTGAGTGTCGCCACCGAAAAACAATGAGAGATAAAAAAGAACGACAAAGAAAAACCGTATAGTGAAAGGGACACCCGTACATCAGAGGCTAAAGGATCACAGACCGATTAAATCATGTCCCACACTCGTGAGCAGGAGTCGATCGTGGTGAAGGTGTTATCTTATAAGCCACATCAGTTCTATGAAATTTTAGAAGTAACCAAAAGTGCCAGCGATTCAGACATCAAAAAGTCATATAGAAAGTTGGCTATCAAATTACATCCCGATAAAAATCCACATCCCAGAGCGGCTGAAGCATTTAAAACTGTTAATAAAGCATGGGGGGTTTTAAGTGATCCCCAAAAGAAAAAGATTTTCGATGATACCGGAAGTGATCCTGATAGTAGATTTAATCCATCAATGTCAAGTGCAAGTGCAAGAACTGGTGGGTCTGGTCGAAGGGGAGATGCTGACATATTTGAAGATGAAGTTTTCAACTTTTTCTTTGGTGGTGGCCGGCCTGGTGCCAGAGGAGGTATGGGAGGAGGAACCCCATTTTCGTTTGGTGGGGATGGTTTTACCTTTCAATTTGGAGGTCCAGGAGGAGGATTTCAATCACAATCATTTCCAAGACAAAGACAAAGGCAGAGACAAAGTACAACTTCTTCATCTCCTGATGATACCAATATATTGACGACCTTGAAACAATTATTACCCATCATTATATTTGTATTAATATCTATAATTCCTAGTCTTTTCTCCGAATCAAGTATTCCTGATTACTCTTTTAAACAAACTTCAAAATTTAATTCTGAAAGATTGACACCAAATTTTAATATTCCGTTTTATGTCAATGAACAATTTGTGACAAAGAAAAAATTTACTTCCCAACAATTACATAATTTTGATGCTAAAGTAGAAAATCTATATATTCAAGATAAGAGATCTAAATGCTCCAAAGAACAAATATTGAAAAATGAATTATATGATGAAGCCTTTGGATGGTTTTCTACTGATCAAGCCAAATTGAAAAGAGCTCAAAATTATCCTATGCCTAATTGTCAAATATTAAGGCATTATAATTTAATATAATATATTTTTTAATGGTCGTGACATTAATGAAGGTTCGTCTAGTTCGTCGTTTGGTAAATAGAATAATATATATTTATGACACCCTAAAAACATGCGATTATCCTGAATTCAGATGTTAATTTTATGATCTGTATTGAGAGGCTGTTCTTCTGCAAAACATGCTATGCTAGTAGTGGGATTAAAATCTGCTGCAAGAGGCACCCATTTACCTACGTGCCATTTATTATCGGTTTCGTGAAATGTTAACTGTCTAATTCTAATGTCTTCAAACTTGGTTAGACCAACACGAAGATACTGACTCACAGTATGACCTTTTTCTGCAGAGCAAGTGGCTGAAACAACTAGACTATCCGATAAACCAAAGGTTTCTGTTTTTGTTTTAGAGAATTCCAACTTTGTTTGAATACCTAAAGGGGGGATTGAATCAGCAACCCCATTAAGCCATCGAGTACCCAATGTCACGTCAATTCCGTAACTTTTAGTTTGAGATTTCATTCCCGTTAAACTAACCCCTACTTCAAAAGAAGAACTAACAGAACCAGTCCCTTTTACTCTGTTTTGGATCAATTTAGTAGTAAGAGGGATGTTGACAGTAAATGAATCAATAGCTTTCATGTGGGTAAAATCCCACTCGTTAAGTACGAATTTACCCTTATTGCTACTGTCTTCAGTCAATGGCTGGTTAAAGATGATATATGTCATGGTATCGACAACCTTGATTCTGGTGGCAGGATTCTCCTGGTACATCTTTTTCAAATAATTAATTGATAACGAATTTCTATTATCTACCGTTAGTTCTCTGTACTTATTGTAAAAAGATTGATAGTCTTCTGTCAAGTCAATGATTTCTGTAGAATAGAAAGTGTCATCAATATCCAGAAAAGCAGGAAGATTTTCGTCAAGAGGATAGCCTGTGGTTAAGCAAATGCTATACATGAGCAACCAGTATAGGAACCCAATAATCTTCTGTGAGGCTATAATCATGTGCTATGATAATTCTAAGAAAAACGGTTAAACTCTGCCGATTGGATCCAATAAATAGGTTCATAGTGGTATTCTTATCTGCTGGATCATGGCTGCAACTGCCTAATGCGTTGATTGATTTTTTGCAGCATAAAAAGAATCAACGGACCAACGCGGGACACCAACCTGCAATTTCCTGATAACGAGTCAATTGGTCTTACAGAGAGGGCAAAGCTGATTATGAGCGCTTAATAGCTTCACCCTGGCTCCTACAATCTTCCGACCACAGTAAATAACTAGAAAATAACTTCAGGTTAGTATGGTGTCAAAGGGTCCAATAGAGCCCTAACAGGGTCTAATTTAACCCTTTCGAGAATCCTTTCGTATTGATAGAAACTCCAAAAAAAGAAACTAGCAATTAGGTATTTGAAGCTCTTGACACACACAGCCTTGCTGCTACGAGCAACTTGTACTTAACCTGTCTCCCCGTCAACCAACTACTGCGTAATCCAACACCACCAAAGTAGTCTAATTACTTGCATACCGCACAGGCAGACGCACCGGCTGCTTCAGGTACAAGGCACAGCAGAATACAGACCTGTTTACAGTCGGTTTCAGTTGCATGGCTACAGATCTTACTGCCTGTGGTATAGTTTTATGCCCTGTAATCTCGACTGGCTCCGAGTCCAGGCTCCTACTAGTCCAGGCAGCACTTGGCTCAGGCAGCTTGGCCCAGCACCCCGGTCGTACATGGGGCCGCAGCTGTCAGCAGGCAGCGCAGTCGGCATTCTCCCTAAATGGCTCGCTTGCACGGGTCCGTCTACACAACGAACCGGTACCTGAGGAGACAACTTGTACCACGGGTGGCCCGCTAACTATAACCTAACCAGCTACTCAGCTATGCCCAGTGGGGCCCAAATACATGGCACCACGTTACCCGGTGTCCCAAAATCGTAGGTCCTGTTACCCCCTCATGCTCCCTCTCCAACCTCTCGTCCCCGTCCTGGTGATGGACTCACCAGCCGGTTGACGGTGAAGAAAATCGCACTCAAATCTATTTTTATAATTGGTGTTATTGTATCAGCGTAGGTCCCCTTATTGGAGTTGAAGCGTTACATTAAGAGTTGTATTTGGTGTTATTGGTCTGGCTAGACATTTATACCTGACTAGTTTGTTGGATACTTGAAAGGTTTCTCGTCAGTTTATTATTATTATTGTTATTCTTTGTTGCATAGCTGTACATTGACCCGTGTTTTTACCTAATATTTGGCTTTGTTGTGACTACATTTCTGTGTTATTTTGGAAGTAAAATATCTATTGGATAATTACTGTAGCTGCTTTATTGTCGTTTTCTTGTCATAAGTGATTTTTTTTTTTTGCTTTAGTTTCTGCTTGCCAACCTCAATTAACAATTTCCCAAAATTACTCCCTTACATAAAAAACAGAAGTTTCAAGGGATGGAAACTGCTGAATTGCTCAACATTCTTGAAGATCCAAATCTTTATCATAAAAACCATGAGCTAATACGAACCAATATTATTTCAGCTCTTAAATCACAAGATGATTTGATTACGGAATTGAAAGATGATTTGGAAACTTCCAAGACTGCCAATAAAGCTTTTAAACAAGCATTATCCGAAATTGGTACTGTGGTTATTTCGGTAGCCATGGGGGATTTATCTAAAAAGGTTGAAATTCATACTGTTGAATCGGATCCCGAAATTTTAAAGGTTAAAATTACTATTAATACTATGATGGATCAATTACAAACTTTTGCTAATGAAGTTACTAAAGTAGCCACCGAAGTTGCTAATGGGGAATTAGGTGGTCAAGCTAAGAATGAAGGTTCGGTTGGAATTTGGAGATCCTTGACTGATAATGTTAATATTATGGCTTTAAATTTAACTAATCAAGTTAGAGAAATTGCTGATGTTACTAGTGCAGTAGCTAGTGGTGATTTATCAAGAAAGATTAATGTTCATGCTCAAGGTGAAATTTTACAATTACAAATGACTATAAATACAATGGTGGATCAATTAAGAACTTTTGCCTTTGAAGTATCTAAAGTGGCTAGAGATGTAGGGGTTTTAGGTATTTTAGGTGGTCAAGCTTTAATTGAAGGAGTTGAAGGTATCTGGAAAGAATTAACTGATAATGTAAATGCTATGGCCTTGAATTTAACTACTCAAGTGAGAAATATTGCTAATGTTACGACTGCTGTAGCTAAAGGTGATTTATCTAAAAAGGTTACCGCCGATTGTAAAGGAGAAATTTTGGGCTTAAAATTGACTATCAATCAAATGGTGGATCGATTACAAAATTTTGCTTTAGAAGTTACTACTTTATCAAGAGAAGTCGGGACTTTAGGTATTTTGGGGGGTCAGGCTAATGTTCAAGATGTCGAAGGTGCTTGGAAAGCAGTGACTGAAAATGTTAATCTAATGGCTACTAATTTAACCAATCAAGTTAGATCTATTGCAACTGTGACCACAGCTGTTGCTCATGGTGATTTGTCTCAAAAAATTGATGTTCATGCCCAAGGGGAAATTTTGCAATTGAAAAATACTATCAATAAAATGGTGGACTCTTTGCAATTATTTGCCTCAGAAGTTTCTAAAGTTGCAAGAGATGTGGGTATAAATGGGAAATTAGGTATTCAAGCTCAAGTTAGTGATGTTGATGGATTGTGGAAGGAGATTACTTCGAATGTAAACACTATGGCTTCTAATTTAACATCACAAGTCAGAGCTTTTGCTCAAATTACTGCTGCTGCTACTGATGGTGATTTTACTAGATTTATTACCGTTGAAGCCTCAGGGGAAATGGATGCTTTGAAAACTAAAATTAATCAAATGGTGTTGAATTTAAGAGAATCTATCCAAAGAAATACAGCTGCCAGAGAAGCTGCTGAATTAGCCAATAGTGCCAAATCTGAATTTTTGGCAAACATGTCCCATGAAATTAGAACTCCTTTGAACGGTATAATAGGTATGACTCAATTGTCGTTGGATACTGAATTGACGCAATATCAGAGAGAAATGTTATCTATCGTACACAACTTGGCTAATTCCTTATTAACCATCATTGACGATATCTTGGATATTTCCAAGATTGAAGCAAACAGAATGACTGTAGAACAAATCGATTTCTCATTAAGAGGTACTGTGTTTGGGGCCTTGAAAACGTTAGCTGTTAAGGCCATTGAAAAGTCATTGGATTTAACTTACCAATGTGATTCGTCGTTCCCTGATAATTTGATTGGTGACTCTTTTAGATTAAGACAGGTCATTTTAAACTTAGCTGGTAATGCCATTAAGTTCACTAAAAAGGGTAAAGTTAGTGTATCAGTGAAAAAGTCTGGTAAAAGTGACCAAGTCCCTGGTAACAGATTGTTGTTAGAAGTATGTGTTAGTGATACTGGTATTGGGATCGAGAAAGATAAATTGGGATTAATTTTTGATACTTTTTGTCAAGCTGATGGTTCCACAACTAGGAAATTTGGAGGTACTGGTTTAGGGTTATCAATTTCTAAACAGTTAATTCACTTAATGGGTGGTGAAATATGGGTTACCTCTGAATACGGAGATGGATCAAACTTTTATTTCACCGTTAGTGTATCGCCTTCAAACATTAGATATACTAGACAGACTGAACAATTATTGCCATTTAATTCCCACCAAATCTTATTTGTGTCGACTGAACATAGTGACAATGAACTAGAAGAAATCAAAATCGGACTTATCGAGTTAGGATTATCCCCAATAACCGTTAGGGATGTTGATAATGCAGATTTATCAGAACCAGTGAATTATGATATCATAGTCATTGATTCTATTCAAACAGCAAAGAGATTAAGGTTACTTCCTGAAGTGAAGTATATACCGTTGGTATTGTTACACCATTCAATCCCTGAATTAAACATGAGAGTATGTATTGACTTGGGTATTTCTTCTTACGGTAATACTCCTTGTTCCATATCTGATTTAGCTAGTGCAATATTACCAGCTTTGGAATCAAGATCAATATCACAAAATTCCGATGAATCAATAAGCTACAGAATATTATTAGCAGAAGATAATCTAGTCAACCAAAAATTGGCAGTGAGAATATTGGAGAAACAAGGACATCAAGTTGAAGTTGTAGAAAATGGGTTAGAAGCCTTCGAAGCTATTCAACGTCAAAACTATGATGTGGTATTAATGGATGTGCAAATGCCGGTAATGGGAGGATTTGAGGCCACTGAAAAGATCAGACAATGGGAAAAGAAAACCAATCCGATTGATTCGTTGAGCTTTAGAACCCCGATCATTGCCTTAACAGCACATGCTATGTTGGGGGACCGAGAGAAATCACTTGCAAAGGGTATGGATGACTACGTGTCGAAACCATTGAAACCTAAGTTATTAATGCAAACGATTAATAAATGTATTCATAATATCAAGCAATTGAAGGAGCTATCTAAACAAAATAATAGCAATCGGACGTCGAACTTTGCTAAAAATCTTAAGAATAAGACTATGGAGCTTAATATGAATGGATCTAATGGGTCTAATGGTAAGATTACTGAGATAAGTGATTCCCCTAGACCTCAGAGCCCCAAAAAGGCTAACTCCAATGACCTCTTGACTAACGGCAGACCTGCTCAATTATCTGCAAATAACCGGTCAGTAACAGAGTCATTTATTAATGTGATTCCAAAGTCTACTGAAGACTAAAGAGGGACAATAAATAATAATATGTATTTTATAGTATCAAATGGTATAAGGACGAATTAAATAACTAGAAAAAAAATTACCAGATGGTCTCTTGCCATTTTATCAACTCTTGACTCTGTTGATATACATCTTTCTGAGCCTTCTTTCTCATATAGAAGATTGGACAATCATTGTTTGAACACAATACTTCTTGATGTAATGATCCTTGGCATCTTTGACATTCAGTCCAAAGTCTTGAGAACTTATGTTCCAAATAATTCATTTGTGCTAATGAATTACAGTATAGTTGAGGACCGTCCTCAATACAGTTCTCACATAATAGACCTTTGTTATGAGGTTTTAAAGGATTTTTACAGTTTTTACAAACTTCAGCTTTCTTAGCAAATCTCATTAATCCACCAGTTTTAGGTGCTATCTTTTTAATGGTACGGGTATGATCACCAGTTAATAACTCTTTAGCTTTTCTTTCCCCTAAAATAGGTTCAAAGATTCTTAACAATGGATTAGATAATTGGTTATCTAGATAATAATTAACATCAATTGGCAATGAATTCTCTAATACGTATAACGGATCTTCTGATTTATCATAATTCTTAGCTCCCGCTGCACCATTGATAATAACGTATGCAACTCTATCACCTAAGGTAGGAGCTGAACCAGGATCTCTCTTTTTCATTCTTTCTGCTAAAACTATGTGTGCTTGTTTAGCGGCGTAATCCTGCTTAGAATAAGCTTTCGTGATAACTAATTGTGATAAATCAACTCTATTTTGCAATAAGTCAGCAATAGTTTGCTTAACATATCTTTCAGCTTTAGGAACGTTCCGCTCCTCCAAAATTAATTCCAACACCTTAGTAATAACGTTCTGAACTAATCTACAGTTATCCCTTCTCACAGTCTCTATACCCTTTGTATCCATTTTGTCGAATTTATTAGGGTTAGTCCAAAACAAACCAGCGTAACGTTTCTTGTTGATTAATAGATACGGATAATAACATTTTTCAAATTCTAATTTGATTGGATTTTTGAATTTTGAGGAAACAAAGTCGGCAGCTTCATCTCCTAATTCCATACACTTTTTTAAATCAGTAAAACCGAATTTGATCATTACTGAATCAGTATCCCCATATATAACTTGTGCATCATAGGGAAACCCATTTTTCTTACAATAATGTTGTTCAACTTCTGATTTTGTCTTCTCAATCATTTCTCTACCAAAAGCAGTAGTGGATGAAGATATTGCCAAACAAGGTAACTTCCCGATGGTGGCACCCGTAAAACCATAAACTGAGTTAGCAGAAACCTTTAATGCCAATTGTCGACCATTCAAAACACTCTTTTTGAACGGATCCGTTTCATTATTCAAGTCCTTCTTTGCCTGTTTTCTAGCCATTAATAATTCGTTTAAAATAGTTGGAAGAATACCCTTTCTTTTATGATCTTTTATAAAATAATCACCATTAGGAGTTAATGTATAATCATCTTCGGTCAAATTATAATTTTTAATAGCCTGCTTATTCAACAACGTGGTGTAACATAAGTTGTGAGCCATCATAATTGAAGGATACAAAGAACTGAAATCTAAGGTAGTAATTGGAACATCGTAATAACCTCTAATGGGTTCAATGACTGTAGCACCCTCATATTCTTCATTAGTACCCTCGCTCTTCATATTGGGGATGATAATATCATCTTCAAGACATTTTCTGAACAATTGAGATATAACTTTAATTTGTTGACCTCTTGACAAAAGATAGGAGAAAGGAACTCCTGTGACTCTTGCCATTTCTGTATAATTGACTAACGACATTAGCTTTTCCACCAATCGCATTGGTAAATAAGCATCCTTCAAACAATATACCGCCAACCTTCTTCTCGTTTCGGCATCACCGTTTTGTAAATCGGTAATAATAGAATGGTGGACATCTTCTTTCTGCTCTCCTAAGAAATGAGCAGACACTGAATTTAAGGTATAACTTCTTAATTTATAATCACGTTGAATAGATTGTAATAAATCTAATTGCATTCTTCCATCAATATTAACAACTTTATTTTCTCTTGTTCCGTAAGCCCTTGAACTGAAGGTGGCTTCTTTGATTTCTTGCTTGATATGTTTCATTCTACCAAAGTATGGAAATCTGTTTAATTTCAAAGCAGCAGCTCTATCCAAAACATAAGGGATATCAAAGTTGGCAGTATTATAACCTATTATAACATCAGGATCTACTTTCAAAATAAACTCTTTCCAATGCACCAACATTTCTTGTTCCGTCTTATGAGCAAAGATTTGAGAACCAATAATTGGGGAACAAGAATTAACAGTAAATACATTCCTAACAAATGGTCGCAGTTCCCCATAATTCAGTACTACATTAGCAATTTGAATTACAGGATCATGTTCAGCTTCGGGGAAGATACCCTTTCTACCAGAACATTCAATATCAAATGATAAAATTCTTAAAGGAGCCATTTTTAACCATTGACCTTCAGATTGATGAGAAATTAAATCCTTATAATTAATACTACATTCAATTTGACAAGTACTTTGTTTTAAATTTTCATCAACCAATTGGTATTTACCCTTAGGTAATGTTAACCATGACATCCCAGTAATTTTACAATCAATCATTAATCGTAACAAATAATTAATATTATCATAAGTAGTACAACCACTCATGAATAATTGTTCATATTGAACCTCACCTCTTTCAAATGCACTTCTTAACCTAGAAATATTTCTAGTATTATTAACAAAAATCCTAAAATATGGAGTTTTCATATTATTATTAAATCCCCAGATGGATTCTTTAGATGATACTTCTATCAGCTTCACCCCTTGGAATTCTCTCATCAAATAATTAGTAAATGTGGTCAAATCATCACTTATAGAGAACCCTCTAGGAACTGGTACATAGAAATAATGAACAAATCCCTTGACATTACAAAGAATAGAATTCCCTTTATCTGTTATTCCAAAAAATCGAGCAATTGTATCGTCTTGTTCATAAGTTTCTTCAGCATCTAATTGTTGGAAAGTAATATCTTCGTGATCATACAGTTCAGGTAATGGTGGTCTATCCCAAGTTTGATGTTCCTGGTCTTGATCTTTACCCAAAGAACCAGAGCTTCCATCTTTCTCTCTCATATCTACCAAAGTCTTTTCAAAATTTGATGGCTCGTCTAAATTAACATCTTGTTTTAGCTTCTTCAATAACTGATCCTGGCTTTTAGTTAATTCATTAGTCCCATCATTCAAGACTTGGGAGCTTAACGGTAATGAATGAGCTTGCCCAAAACCTTCATCGAGTGGTCTCTTACTCATCTTAGCCGATACAACTTGCAATAACACCTAATAGCTTGGTATATATCCCGTTGCTGTCTTTAGATATTGGACAACGTTATCATAGATGAGCTTTGCACCGCGTAAATCGATCACGCTCGCGTAGTAGTGCCGCGTCTAAAACTGACTGCAAATGAGAGACTATAACTAGCGGGTGCAAAAGGTAGATAAGATGGGTGGGTACTCTGAGAACCCTAAAGCAGCGTATGATTTCTTGGGGGAGTATATAGGTGAGCGAAATCAAAGATTAAGTGACTTGGCTCGAGAGTTGGCAGAGAGTAACCGAGAAAATGAACAATTGCACCGGGAATTAAAAGGTAATTGTGGTAAGATTATTGAATTATCTACAGAGATTACGTTCTTGAGACAGCAATTATATAGTTTTCAGTACGAGCGGTAGCGGCCAGATTAGTCGGTGCCGAAAGCCCTCAAATCAATTAATAGCTTGTTATGTATCAAATTAAGTGATCGTAAGAATGACTCATTTTGACTTAACCCTTTATACCTGACCAAGATTAAGTAAAATTCAATTAAATCATTGGAATATTTATGGGTTTCATTGATACAATATTCAAATGAAGTCTGATTAGTTTTAAGGTCTAGTTCGTTATCTTCTGGATCCTGGTCTTGGTCTTGGTCCTGGTCATCATCTTGATTAAATATACTAGAATAATGATAATCCATAGAAACCTCAAACTCATTAGCTATTTTGTACTGGTTAGAATCTGACATAGTTAAATCTTCAAATTTCTTGATCCAAAATTGCTTGATGGTGTTGTTTTTAATTGAACGTAATAGATTAATATAAATGATAAAGTCAATTAAAAATTTTAGATTCTCTCCATTATTATTAGTATTGCTACTGCTGTTATTATTCAACATGAGAATCAAATTTTTGATCAATGATTGATTAGAATTAACATAATAATCAATGAATTTATAGTTTATATCAGTATACCCATTGAATCCTTTGACTAAATTATCTTCGAATTCTTCGAAATTTAAGTCTTTAAAATTAGATTGGTTATTGGCTGAATTTATCTTATTCATCAAGTCATTATTTTCAATCTGGACATTTAATTTACCAATAGGATTTAAAGAATCACAAATTAAATTTAATAAAATTTCACTGGTTAGTTTTAATTCATTGTTAGATTCAATCTTCATGTTATTGATTAATCTTATCATCTCATTCAAGACTTGTAGATAACTATTCAAATTTGAGTTCTTTAAACTGATTTTTAACATCAACCAATTAACTATTGACAAATTGCAAGGCATTAAAAAGTTTTGACATAAGTAATCTAATCCATTAATCAAGATCTTTAATGTGATTTTACCCTCAATAAATGCCATTATTGCTTGCTGGTAGATTATAGGAATCACTTGATAAATCTGCTTGATATTGATGGACTTTATTAACTCATCAGATAATCCATCAGTGTCATCATCAAATAGAGAATGAATCCATTCTTTAATCAAGTTCTCGTAATTGTTGATGATTATTTCCGAATCATCTTTTGGTTCTTTGGAATAATTATTGGTCAAATTCATATAATTTAATCTAAAATTGCTCAAATAATTCAAGGTGAAAGAATTCTTCACCTCAAACTCCAAATTCATGTAGTTGGAAACTTTGATTATAAATAATAGAATGTTGCCAAAATAAGAATAAACATCCTGGAAAGAGTTATCATCGACCTTAAAAGATTTGTCGTTGTCGATTAACTTTATCAATTTGAAAACGACGGACTTTGAAGAAAGGTTAAATAACCACAAGTTAAATAATTTATTATTATGCAAAAGGATTAAAATTAACCTGTTCAATTTCTCAAAATCCAAATCTTTGATCAAAACGTTAATTAAGTTCTCAATGGCATTAGTCAAGTCAACTTGCTTGGTCATTGAAAATTCAATCTTTCCGAGAACATTGCTGAAAACCTCAATCAAATTAGATTCTTCTAGGGATATAAATTCACAGTTTATATTATAAAGCTTATCATTTAAAGCATCTGAAAAGTTATCTACCGAATTGATATTAGACATCTCATGAATTAAGATTTGCTGATTGATCTTAATCTCATTGGGGAAAAATTTGTGAAATGATTTAATAGATAATATCTTGTTGAAAATTAAAGACTTGATAAAGTTTTGTTTTAAAGTGATGTTAAAATTAGGCAAATTATCAAACACTTTGATAATGGTTTCTTCTAGGTTGTCAACCTTGTACAATAAAATGATTTTTGGTAATCTCGAATTCAAAAACATTAACCAATTGTTGTGAACATAATCAGCTTGATTGATCGTCACAGAAAGATTTATACCCATAAACACTGAATATATTAATTTATAACAATCTCCGTTAAAGTCTTGGTTAAATTTTCTGAAAACGACTTCATTGCTAGGAATATTGAAAGGTTTAAAGTAATAGTTATTGAAGAAATAAAAGATCTTGAATCCCTCGAAAGTAGAATAGTGCTTTGAGTTGACATTTACATTGACGTTATTCAACTTGAATGATGATAGCTTATTAGCACTTTTAGAATTAGATAAGGAAGTGGAGGTGGCAGATTTGAATTTCTGGTGACAGAACTCATATTGTTTTGAGTAATTATTGATACTTAAATAGGTCAACAACTTATTGATAAATTGTTTAAAGGGTTCATTCGTCTTGAGATCAAGGGATTTTATCACCACATCCCAGGTAAATATTATGGTATTGATTAGATGTTCATTTTTGGTGGAAAGACAATACTCCGAATATTCAATGAATTTTTGCAAAAATAACTGGGTATTGTGATGGCTAATTAAATGTATTTTTAGCTGGTATTTCTTCAAAAGGCGTATTTGCTGGTTAATAGGCAAATGGCTTAAACAATTCCAGAAAAGGTCCAACCAGTCAACGGAAATGACAATCAAATAATATTCGTTACTGGCATCTTGTAATAGTTCTTCAAATTGGTTAGCAGCAATTGGAGATTGGTCATTTAATTGGTTGAACAACTTTATGAACTGCTTGTCTGAGACCTTTCTTTTATTTGAAAGGGAAAGAAGCTTTTCAAACGAATGCATATTGACAAAGATATTAAACAAGAGATACCAGAGCCGTTCTGAAGTATCGGACAAAGAGCGCGGGGCCGACGCGGAACGGTACGTCCCTGGATAGTGCAATTCTACGGCGAGGTACAGTTCTACAGCGGTGCGACGGTAGCACCAGCACAGTACGGATGTCCTAAAGAGCTAGTCCCTTACGTATATTAACTACCAAATGTTCCTATTATCCCTATTCCATATAGATTTATCCCAAATGTTATTTAACCCCAATTCAAGATTTGGTAAAGAATGGCTGCTCAAGTTGACAGTGTCATAGAATGGCGAAGTCATTGGTGACTCAAGCAGAGGAAAGGTATATTGAGGTTGGCCCTGTTGCTGCTGCTGTTGTGGTGGTGATGGTGAATGTACTTTATGGTTGTATGAATGATATCCAGCAGCTGAATGGTCATAAATCAGTTGGTGTGACCTCTGTTGAACGGACATAGCAGCTGCCATAGGGGCCAATGCCGGTTTATCTTGACTATAAATAGCTTGGTGATTTCCATTGACAGCCTTGTAGCTTCCATTGGTTCTTTTGGTGATCTCATACATGGTTTTGTCCCTTGCAAGGGTATCTATAACTTCAAATTGATGGTGAAATGGAACGGTTTCAACTGGTCTTTTGGGGTACATAATGACAATGCTACAGGATGCTGGAGAATGCTAGATGCTGTATGATGAATAAAAACGAATGACTAAGGCCGGTATAAATCACCTATAATGATACCACCAAGAATAAATGAGTGAAAAGCTGGGTGGGTGACGGTGGAAAGAAAGAATGGTACGGGTTGTCAGAACAAAAAAACTGCTGCAACTGAAAAATTCATGGTTTCAAACGCGACTCATTTATTAACGTATACACGGTAGAGGGAGTAATATCAGGAAGCAGATTGGTTTAGTTGCCAGGATGGCACTCCTACTTTATTGATTGCTTCATTGACAGTGTTGTCTTGTTGTTTTGAACTGCCATTCTCCTGTTGTTTCTCTTCTTCTTGTAATTTATGCTTCATCTGCCATTCTGGGATACCTGCTGCAGTTACTCCGCCTATGGTTGTGTTGTCAGAAAAACGGACTCCGTTTTGCTCTTTTGACTCTTTCAGCTCTTTAGATTCTTCGGCGTCTTTAGGAGTCCCGACAGGCTCCTTTGGTGGTTGCAGCATGGCAGAAGGGGCAGCAGTGGCAGGTGTGGCAGCAGCATTAGTAGGGGAATTCTTCCTAGAATTCTTTAAAATCTCAGAAGCGGAAGGAATGGAACTTACAGGAGTAATCTTACGTTCTGTCTCCTTCGATGACCTTAACTTGATCAAATTCTTTAAACTGTTAAGTTCTTCATTTATACTTGATAAATCATCTTTGAGGTTATCTTTGGTTAAATTCAAATTCTTTTCAATTGAATTCTTTAAATTATCAATTTCCAACTTCATTAATCTTAAATCATCATCAAAGGTTAATTTATCCTTATTATATTTGTTTAAAAAGTCATTTACACTATCTATTACTGTATCAATTTCTTTTAATTTATCATCATTTGCTTGTTTAATTTCTTTTTGTTCGGTAGATAATTCTTCTAATAACCGATCAATCTTGAGAAATTCTTCATCAATTTGAGCTTTATCTTCGTCAATACTAGTTTGAGTTGGAGGAACAATACTTGGAATCACATATTTGGAGATCACTTGATATAACCCATAGGTGACTCCTGCTGTTGCAGTGGCCATGATAAAATAGTCTTTCCAAGTTCTTTCGGGCACCGGTGGTTGTACGTTATAGTAATCAAGTGGAACTTGTGATTGTACCTGCGCTGGTGACAGGCTCTGTGGCTGGCTCGAAGGTGAAGTCCCCACAGTGGAGGTGCTATCACCACTTGAATTGGCCCTGTTTAAGGCTTCTTCAATTTCTCGTTCATCCAATCCTTTCGATTGTAAAAACTCCACTTTTTTATTCAAGGGAGATCCCACGACATTAGGGTCCTTTAAAAATCCCACAGCACTGGCGATTAGGTCTTCATTCATGACAAGGTTGAAGATGTTGAGAAAGTAATGATGGCATGAATATGATAGTTTCTCCATAAAAAAGAATCCGCGGGCACGATAAGAGCGGGACCAGAATTACCACGAGAATGTGGGGCGCGAGTGGAACCCAAATGGCCCCGAGAAATGTCCTGGGTGCCGACCGAGAGAGCGAGCCTCGGTTGGTGCTAGGTCGAGAAGATCTCTGACGAATGTGCTGCTATTAGCATATCTATTAGCATATAAAGCATACATTAGCTATAATAGGCTAGTATCACTATCAGCTCCAGTATCAGCAAGCATGACAGCAAGACCGACCCCACTATTTACAATTTCTTTAAAAGGTCTTCGTATATACACCAACTAATTCCTGCACTCAATCCCTTTCTACCTAATCTTAAACTAAGACCTCTAAATAGATTCTTAACCCCACCAGGTTCACCAATTAAATTTTTGGTTACTTGAAAAATGGTCTGGGTTTTAGGGGATAATTGTAATCTAGTTTTTATGGCATCAAAAGGAGCAGTGATGGTAGTTGCAAAAGAAGCTGCTAAAACAGCAGCAGATGAATTTATCAAAGTAGATCCACTCACGAGAGCTTGATTATCCAAAGGTCCCGATAATTTAGATAAATCATGTTTGAGGGATTCATAGAATAACACATAGAGTCCAGCATAGGGACAATCTCTAGATAAGGTCACAAAGCTCCCTTTGAAAAAGTTCTTAAGGGACCCTTTCTTGGTATTATCAAAATAGATTCCCTCTACACTTTCATACATGGAGTTATAATTATATAAGTTGGATTCATATCTGGTTTTGATGATGGTAATAGGCATGGTTAAATATCCTGCTATGGCTCTTACTACAAATCCCAATGATAAGTTTTCAATGTGGGATAATCTTGGTAAGATACTGGAAGCATTGGTTGTGGATGTTAAGGAACGATTGGATTTGAGAGTATTAAGGTAAAATCTTGATTTGGAAAGGATCGTTAGATATATGGCTGAACCAATGGAAGTTCTTAAACATGATGGTAAAACTCCTCTCCATAATTCCTTTAAATTTTTTAACTTTTTAATCTCTTTAATGAGGGTGGTATTATAATTAAGGTTATGCTGCTTTTGTTGTTGTAGACGAGTTTTTAATAAATCAAATGGCTGTAGTATGACTGAAGAAGTTAATCCTGCAACTCCTCCGGCAATGAATGAATTCTTACTGGATAATTCATTTGCCATTCTTGTGTTGGAACAACTAGTGAATTTGCAGTCTGCTGAACAATGAGCACCTGCGGTGTCACCACCACCCGGTTGCACCAATGATGTGCGGACGCTGGCAAGGCTCGCTCGGGCCAATTGGTGCCAGGGCCCACCGCAAGTTTGCTGTGTAGAGAGCTAGAGAGTTAGAGAGTTAGAGAGTTAGAGAGTTAGAGAGTTAGAGAGCTATAATAGTCGTACGTCGTATATTAGTCCCACGTTAAGCTCTTGTAGAACTCACTCAGACTCTGGGCGATCGATAAAACCGGATCAATCTGATTTAAATGATCCCTTCCCTTAAAATCACCAATATGTTTAACCAAACACAAACTTGATATTGATAAAAATGTATGGTAAGGATCAGGGGAGGCATCAAAATGCTTAGATATCCCCCCAACCCTATGGTCTTGATTCAACAATAAAAACTGAATCAAGTCTTTGTAGTTTGGTAGTTGCAATTGATCTAATATTTGTAATGATCCTAAACTCCACCAACTATAACAGGAGTCACCAGACTTGTTTTCTCTACCATTAAAACCGCCAAAATCCTGGTGATTTACTTCCGAGTCGTCATATAACACATCGGGGTAGTTGATTTGTCTGTGAACAATCCAATTGACGGTGCTGCTCCAGTCAACTTTGGAAAAGTCATAGTCTAGTAACTTCAAGGTAGCCAACGCACAATAAGTATACCCCAAGTGGCTTTCACTCATGGGTAGACTACAAAACCCACCCATTGGATTCAACCGTCTAAGAATATACTCTATCAATTCCGAGCAATTGATATCGTCTTGGCTGTTTTCCACCTTTAAAATCTTCCTAATGGCTATTGCCATATAGCATATTCTTAAATCAACTTCTCCAAATGGGTGTCCACTGGTGTCTAAGGTGGGAGCAAAACTTCCCTTGTTTTCACCAGTTGGAATCTGACATGCCTTCAAGAACTGCATGATCTTGGCCCGGTCAAGTTTCCGGTTAATGGGACTCTTCAATGCCAATAAGTTTGTCAAGGCAAAGAATGTGGCCGAAACCGTGGGCACATCGTAATTACCAGAGCTATTCATGATGGGTCGGAACCCATTGCCGATATAATAGCTACCATAAATGAAATCAGCAAATTGAACTCGTTCCTGGTCGGAAAACTTTAAATCATCCAATAATTCTAGTCCTTGTAAGCAAAAATAGATAATGGAAAGCTTATTGTTGTCCTGATCCTGGTGTTTTGCCGGGAGTAAATTCAAGCACAAGGAGAAGTATTTGATATGTTTATCGATTAGTAGTTCATTCATTGTATGAAACAGCCTCCAAGGTTGGAATCTATCGGAGAATGGCGTTGGTGTTAGTGCTCCAACTCCAGGTTGAAAAGGATCGTCAGCTGACTGCTGTTGCGATGAAAGAAAGCCCACTGCAGCAAGGAGGCAGCGACATTTTAGTCCGGCCACCGGAAAAGGAGACATTTTAAGGTACCTCTCCAACCTCAACCATCATCAGCTAGGCTATACTGCCTAAGGGCTCTTGATATTGAAGACACACATCAGGGGTATTATGGTGGCACATTCCTGTTTCGGGTTCTAGATCTATTGTGGCGTGGGTGGGATTTTGTCCCAACTGACACAATCCAGGTACCTGGGCTGGGGCTCTGTTGCTCATTACTCATAACAGTAATGTATTTTGCAATTTGGCGACTTTTTTTTTTTGGCAGTGTTGCAAAAATAGCCTCGAAACAGCCCCAAAGGTTAACGACAAAAATAGCAAAAACATAATTACAAGAGGATGATTTGGAGGCACTGGCAATAACGCCAACGTGGTGTGTCTGAGGTATCACCGTTTCATACACACTTACACGAAATAAGAGGGCTGGTTTCAATAAGGCTGTATAAGCAGCAATACCAGGTGTACAGCCTTCTGAAGGTAATGAGAATACTATAAATATTGGCCCAAAGTTCTTTGATTGAGTTTGATTGATTGTTAGCTAATAATCTATACTTACTTATCAATTATCTTAACAAAAAATGAAATATTCTACTTTATTATCAATCGCTTTAGCTTCAACTGTGATCAATGCTAGAATTTTAGACGTCAGAGCTGAAGGAAGTGAAGAAACCGGTTCGGTTGAGGGAGCTTCTGGCTCTGAAGAAGGTGGTGCTGCTGCTGCTTCTGGTGCTGCCTCTGGTGCTTCTGGTGCCGGTTCTGCTGCCTCTGGTGCTGCTGGTTCTGCTGCCTCTGGTGCCGAAGAAGATGGTGCTGCTGCTGCTTCTGGTGCCGAAGAAGATGGTGCTGCTGCTGCTTCTGGTGCTTCTGGTGCTGCTGGTTCTGCTGCCTCTGGTGCTGAAGAAGACGGTGCTGCTGCTGCTTCTGGTGCTTCTGGTGCTTCTGGTGCTTCTGGTGCTGCTGCCTCTGGTGCTTCTGGTTCCGAAGAATCTGGTGGTGCTATGGCTGCTGCTGCTTCCGGCTCTTCTGGTTCAAGTGAAGAATCTGGTTCTGGTGCTGGTTCCTCTGGATCAAGTGCAGAATCTGGCTCTGGTGCTGGTGGTATGAGTGAAGAATCTGGTTCCGGTTCAAGTTCTGGTTCCTCTGGATCAAGTGAAGAATCTGGCTCTGGTGCTGGTGGTATGAGTGAAGAATCTGGTTCTGGTTCTGGCTCTTCTGGCTCTAGTGAAGAATCTGGTTCTGGTTCCGGTTCCAGTTCTGGTTCTTCTGGTAGTGGCGAGTCTTCTGAAAGTGGTGGATCTTCTGAATCTTCTGGTGGTGCTGCTGATGTTAACTCTGTTGGATATGGATTAACATTTGCTGCTGTTATTGCTGGTTCTCTCTTGGTGTAAACTATAATAATTTAAAAGGAAAAGTTATATACTAATATGTATTTTGAATATATTGATTATATTATATATCTATTAAATCTTCCTTAATTTTATTCATCCTTATCGTGCTTGGTATTTTCCTGTTTAAAGTCCTTTAGCACATCTCCCCATTCTGAGTCCTTCAATGTTTCTCCTACCGCTGACAATTCAAACATACTTCCTTCATCTGGTTCTTTGGTATCTTTAATGGAATTACTACTTTCTGGATCAATTGCAAACCCAGAGGTATCTTGGTTGGATGGGCTTTGACTAGCCATATCCGGTAAGTGAATATATAATTTAGGGGGCGATGAGCTATCCCCACCCAATCTAGGACTTTTAGCTTTTTGGTTAACATTCAATGGAGACTTGGGGACATAGACTCCACTTTTAGAAAATTCTTCTTCTTGACCCATATTGTCATCATCATCACTGCCATTGACATACCCTTGAAATCCAGTGCTTCTTGACTTTTCAGATAAAGAAAAGTTTCCAAAATCATGTTCGAATTCATCGTCAAAATGTTGTTGTTGAATTGGGGATCTTTCTCCCGATAGATAACTTCTTCTTTTTAATTCACGATCAAAACCAAGATTTTGGTCTTTTACTCCTAATTTCTTATTTTGAACATACTTCCACCGACAAATATATGCACTTATAGTTTCATAGACCTTATTTTGGTATAACCGTTTCTGTACTTTTTGGAGTAATAATTGTCTCTCCAAGAAATCTATTAAGTTCAAACATGTACCACTATCAAACACTTTATATAATGGGAGTTGTAATAATATTCTTCTGAATGAAATCCCTGGTTCTCGATTCAATTCCATATTCATCATTGCTTCTTCGATGAAATGTTCGTAAGCATTTCTCCGTTCTCTGATCTTGCTAATGTCCCATGAGGCAACGGTCTTATCTATCGCTCTATAATTCGCTGTAATGTCATAAGGATTGGTTGGATCATTCCGCTTAAACCACTTATGACATAATTCAGGTATTGATAAGTCACCATGGTAAAAATGGAATGCAAATACTCCCTCCAAATCATTTAGAAGTTTGGGAAGGTGCTGTGGTTTTATGAAGCCGGTACCCTCTGGATCAAGTTTTTGCCATGTTTTTTTGAACTTTCTTATTTCTTCTCTTTCAATTAATTTAGCATGATCACCTCGGTTCATAATATAGCTGAAACTATCTAAAATCAATGACACGAACATATTGAGAAATATATACATAGAAATGATATTCCATGCCATAAATAAAATATAGGCATATTGCTTGTTACCACAATCAGTGATCTTCAGATCAGGACTACTATAACAATATGGAGGTTCTAATTTATAATCATCCATGATATAATTCCAACCTTCTCCGAATGAGCATCTGAACAACAAGATAAGGGCCTTTGGGACATCTCGAACGTTAAGGTCATCAGATCCATTAGGACCAATCTTAGTGGTACCAAAGATTTGATTTAATGCAATGGCGAAAACCAAGAACAATACTAACCATGTAAAAAGTAAGGAGAAAAGATTAGGGATACTAGCGGAAGCAAATCTTAAAAATTGACTTAGCCTATTACTTCTGGGAATCACAAAGAATAAAGTTCCCACCAAAAATAATTTATTAATGTTCATGAATGCACTTTGTTCAGACACAAATAACCCAATTAAAGTAGTTATCAAAGCCCCCACACTTACAAATAAATTGAAAATACTCCATTTGTATTTGATGAAGGTTCTAAACCCTTGCCCAATTAATAGCATACAAGCATTTGTGGTAAATAATACCGAATCAGCAATATATACCACCACTCTAAAAATATCTAATGCATTGGACGCAGGATACTTTTCAAGCAATAATGCTATCACGTGTAGAAATAACACAACATTCAAGATGGAATTCCATGTTTTATTCTTTTCAATGGTCATACGGTAACTAAATCGTTTAATAGGAGCCATTTTTGACGGATCAACATCTCTTTTTGATGGACGTACTTGCAATAAAAACTGCTTAACTTGATACCAACTTCTCTGATCGAGAGTCATATATGCTCTTCCGGTAGTTAAAGAATAATTATGGATAATCACAGAAATGAATAATGTCAAAATGAATACAATACCAACAAAATTGTACAATATCAAAAAGAATCCATTGAAAGGACTAGCAAAATCGCTGGGTACTGTACCAACCCCCGTACTATTCATTAAATTTACTAGCAAATCCACCCAACCTTCTAAAGAAGTGATCTCGAATAAAGTGGAAAAAGATTCACCGAAACTGTTAAAATGTAATAATGGTTCCGCATATACATTAGGACTCATAACATCCCAATCAAACACTTCGGCTTCATACTCATTGAAACAATTTTGCATATCTGATTCCCCATCTAAACAATACCCTAACCTACCATTGAAAATATTCAACCCCCAAATAGAAAAGGGTATCAATAAACATAAAGACATGAAAGCCGCATTTACGATCTTCCAGATTCCTGAAATAATAGTATTATGGAAGTTATTTTTTGCTGTTTCACTAATTGTTAAGATTCTTAATGCTCTTAAAGCTTTAAATCCTCTAACAAATCTTGATAAATCACCACTGGATTCCAAGTATGCAATAGTTTCAATCCATAACGATGCCAACACAATAAAATCTATCCGGTTCCAGGCAGATCTTGAATAAGCATTTGGTGTGAACATTAAACCATCTGCTAGAATTCTTATTGCAAATTCAATGGAAAAAATTACCAAGAAACCAATATCTAACCAAAATGTCCAATCATAGGCACTATATTGATCTGTTAAAGTTGATCTGTATAAGGGAGTAATGTAACAGGCAGTAATAACTAATGCAATTGTGGCAAAGAACATGAATACCGCAAAGATTTCTGACACTCTTTTAAAAGGTTCAACCCCATCGATTCTTTCCCCATGACTTGAAGTTACAATCCTTTGACAAAATTTCCGAATCTTATGCCTTGGTCCCATTACGTAAAACACTTTATTGTAAGTTGGATTTTGCTTTAAAAACTTATTTTGTCTAATAATCAAATTATTTCTTTGGTGTAAAATATCCTTAGCGTAATTGGTAGGATCAAAATCAGATATCCCAGTGCCTAATTTTTGCCGTTTAACTTTAAAGGGGTTGTCAAAAACATTCATCAATCTTCTGTAAGAAACTCTTATAAATCTTTTGAATTTATTCTTCGGTAACTGAGCAATTTCATCATCATCTGAATCTTTCTCTAAATTCTGGTCACCTAAAAATTCATGAACAGCTGTTCCACTTAACAATAAATTCACTACCGCCATTTGTAGTTCTTCTTTCATTCCTCGTCTTTTGAAAAAACGGTCTTTATATTTGGATAAAACCCCGCTTTCATTTTCAACGTGTTGAATACTCGCCGTGATATTTTCAATAAACTGTAATAACTGTTTACGCTTCTTTTCACTCTCGGGGACATTCAAAGTATCTGCAATCACGGCAATAAAAATATTCAAAATAACCAAATTGGATATTAAAAACCATCCAATCAAGAATATTGCCGAGAAAACGGAGGCTGAACTACTCTTTTGAAACCCTTGAATATTATATAAAATATCAGTCCAATTCTCTGTAGACGTAATTGTGTATAAACCGACAAAAGCATTAGGTAATGTTTGCAAATTGAAATTAAAATCACCCTCTTCAGTTTCTTCAGGAATAATAGCTCCCTCAAAGAACCTAGCATAAATTATACTAGTCAAATAGGTTAGTAAGAAGAAGAATAATGTTAAATCTAAAATATGTTTCAAGTTTCCAAAAATCTTGAGCCAAAGATCTCTGGTAAAGGGGGTTATTAAGACCACTCTGTAGCACCTCATGATTTGGAACACAGTGAGCCAATAATAAGCATGTCCTAATTGATTCCTAACGGGGCCCAAAATGATTATTGACGTAATAACTGCTAAAAACAAGTCAAAACAGTTCCGCTTCAACTTGAAGAATATTCTCCATCTAGGGAAGTATAGAAAGAATCTAATAACTATCTCAACGAGGAATAATACCGTGAAAGTCGACTCAATCTTATATAGCGTGAAGTTCCCGAAGGTGGTGGTAGTACTACTCCTGAAGCATTGTGCAATTATATCCACAACTATCGCCAAGGGAAATAGAAACTCAAATTTATAGTAAATTTTCGCCAAAATATTGCTTCTCATAACATCTTTTATAATGTCTTCGTGCATCAGAACTGGCTTACTAATGGGACCAAATATAGCATCTTTTTGTTTCCTAGAATTGTCCCGTATAGAATTAACCCTCGTAAGGTTAAAACAACTAACAATGATGGCGATGAAAACATTCAAAAGCCACACCGTCATGAAAAACAAGGCTAAAATGAAAAATAATGAGGCAGCCAAACTATCTGTATGCATAGTCATATACATCAAATCTGTGAAGGTATTAGCACTCATTATCACAAAAATAAGCTCTAACGAATTGAAAATATTATCAAAGCTCACAGTCCCTTCGTATGGATTATCTAGGGTCTCACACCGGGAATTTATGGGACATTTAAATCCTTTGATACTACTAGAATGGATCCCATTAGCAAATATATAGGGCCGAAGATCCCCATTGGGAGCCATGTACCCACCGCAGTATTGGTCTTCATTTACATATGTCTCATTAGGGTCGTTAGGATTGTGCCATACACAATGTCTTGAAAATGATGACTTGAAGGATTGAACACCAATAATTCCAAAAAATAATCCAAAACATCCAATAAAGATGATAACATCAATTAATTGAGGAATAGCTAACTTCAAGGCTCTCATTATGGTACTGGTACCCCTTGTTAAGTTACAAAGCCTAAAAATTCTTAGACAGCTTAAAGCTCTAAATAGCATGATATTATTTTCGGCATCATATCTGTTAATTGACAAAAATAAAGAAATCCAAAAGCAAATGATTGAAATGAAATCGATTCTATGCCAACTATTTCTGATATAAGCTCTTCTGAGCTTTAATGGATCGATGTTCCTTTTAGGCTGTTTAGGTTTTAAAAGGGTGTTTTTGTTGTTTAACTTTTGACCAGGAGAAACCAGCTGGTTCGTAAGACCAATACTATTTTCCTGCTCATCACTGGTGTCACCATGCTCATTAATGTCATTCAGGTGATTACTTTCTAATTCAATATCATTGGCATCAGATAAATTATTGAAATAATCCTTGCTTGGTCCACTGTATCTATTTGTTTTCTTTTTTGATCTTCTAAAAAGTAATGCAAAGTATCTTCGTATACCAGTGACCCAGGTACCTCTAAAAACCTTAACTCTGATTTCGTTTGTTGGGTATGGTAACTCCAATTCATCATACATGATTTTATCGTCGTAGAATCCATATGCAATAATTTTGGCCATCATTTCAATGGTATAAATGATATTAATGACTATCAAGACGTAGTCAGCCCAATTATACCCCAGGACTACATACCCATCCAATTCCATGGGGTTCCATTGTCTATAGCTTAGTAGCACCACTTGGATACATAGCAATACCAAGAAAAGGGTATTTGTGACCTTTCGGTTTAACAGACTATGGCAGAATATCCTTAGGTGATTCGTAGGACTAAATATCTTTAAGGTATTACCAAATAAATATGAATCTGAATCACTGGTTCCCCACATTCTTAGAAAGTTCTTATTAGTATGGGGAACAATCTTATCAGCTAGTGGTAAATTCTCAAAGGCCACTGAATTATCAAAGGGGTCCTGATTAGATGAATTATCTAGTTGATAACTATCATCAAAAGGAGATTGATCTTCAAATTCTTCCACCTGAGAATTGTTTTCATTAGGACTACCATTGCTATTAAGGAATACCGAATGTGATTGTGGATTTAAATTAACTGACGTAGACAGGTTATTCTTCAGACTGGTGTAATGATTTGCATTTCTGGAACTCGAGTGAGATCTTGATTTAGACAACACCAAAGACGACCGACGAGACAGTGAATGGTGAGAATTCACACTATGATCAGTCAATGACACGTTAGATCTCATTGAAGTCAATTCACCAGCTGGGGAAGCAGAAGCTCCCGTACCAGCTATTCGATCAGAAACCCGGGAAATTATATTTGTGAATTTTCCAGGAGACTCCTGATGTTCATCATTAACTGTTATGGAGGGGGTCACCATCCCTGATTCCAAATCATCATTACTGGAGCCATGATTAAAGTTAAACGTCCGGTTGGACATGGGGGTAGTTGGAACCTCGAGATAATTCGAGGCTGGATCTAAGTGATGAGAAGCAGGGGGCCTGAAAGGATTAAAGAGCCCTTCATCCGGTGCTTTTTGATTGGATCCCGTTCCTGGCAGATGACTCAGAGTACTCCTACGACTAGGATTAGGACTACTGGTATAACTACCATTGCGACTCCCATTATTACTCCCATCGTTACTTGCATTATTACTTCCATCAGCAGTTTCTTCAGCATCACCATGTTTATCCAGATTGGTAGGAAACCAATGAGACGCCTGAGTATCGGTCCCCAATGCAAATTTTAGTCCTTCTTTAATAGTATTAAAGTCTTGAGCTTCAGCAGCATTATTCAATAATGATCTAGTATTAAACTCTCCGTCTCTAGCATTTTTAAAATCATCATCTGTGTAGGTATGAGTTTGGATCTTATCTCTGTTGTTATAAGATTTAGGTCTCCGCCTGGATTTTTTCCGTCTTTGTGGTTTATTTTGTGTAGTAGATTTATCTTCTGTTGCAACATTGGTGATAGAATCATCAAATACAGACGAGGTGTTTGTGGCTGTTTCGAGGGTCCGATCCTTTGAAGATGATCCTAGGATATCGGTGAAGCCATGGCCACCATGGGACTTTTCTCTATCACCCATTATTGTAGTGTGTTAGTTCCTCGATCCCGGTATTGTGTATATGATGATCTCTTCTAATACTATTTTTAGTCCTCAAAAATACATCGTCAGTGAGACCTTGCTTACGTAATCGACCCTGAGACGAGGTAATCCTGGAAACTGGCCCTGGTGTAGGGGCTACTGGAGGGGTGGAAACCACTTAAGAAGAGGTTGGGTAGTACGTACCGGCGTTTGAAGGACAATGGCAGAGTTATAAGGGGCGTTAGGCACTAAATTCTACCTAGTAAATGCCCCCATATAAGTGCTTATGTAAGTCGGTGCTTATGTAATGGGGGTCTTATCGCTCGCGTATCCTTGTTACGGTGGTTGTCATCCTTTGTTAGTGTTGCAGGGATACGATAGCTTCCTTCAGCTTCACACCTTTTCTATACAACAGGGATCTTTCTGTGCAATGGTGGTTATATCAGGGCTCCAGCAGTCACCTATCCAGTGCTTCCCACGCTCGGAAACTGCTGCTAACTGTGGTGTTCTTTAGTAGGTGAATTCTGCGAAATGTAAAAATTGCAGCCATTTTTCAGTCTCCAACCGTTTCAGCAGCAGGTTGAAAGCAGAACAGCTACACTCCTTTAGCAGTGGCCCAGCCTTTAACCGTATCACTGAATGACTTCTTGGCTCCGGTAGCACGGAATTAGCTGGTTCCGACCCAGGAAACCCTGATGGTACTTCCCACGAACCGGCCACTTACCGGTTTAGCTAACTCGACCCGGTTAGTTCACCCCATACATCCCGATTCCGCTGCGCAATAGTGGAAAAAAGCCACCATCTATATTTGGGCATCTCTATAAAAGTAGCACAACTATCCTGCAAAAATAGCTATAATCTTAAAGAGAATATCCTAGATCACACATGTTGATGTAAACAGCCCGCAGGTTTATTTTTGGTAGATTTTGTGGGATAAAAGGTAATATTAGTACTGCTTGATGGACTAAAAATGAGCTACGATATTTTAGGTATAGAACAAAGCAACCGGGTATCGTTAAGTGTCAGGGACTTATCGGTGCTAGTGAATCCCAGGAGGCCCAAGGGCCGGGGGAAGAAAAGTTTGAAGAGGAAAGACGAGGAGAAGATGTCTCCACCAGGTCCACTGTCTAACTATATCTTGCAAGATATCTCATTTGATTTAAATACTGGGGAAATGCTAGCACTTATAGGAGGGTCAGGGAGTGGAAAAACTACTCTTTTAAACACGTTATCACAGAGGATGAATGTAAAGAATAAAAAGCTTGAGTTTTCCGGGACTATTAATTACTATAAGAACGGTCAGTTGGTGCAACCTGGTGGTGGTGAGCATATAAAGAACTCGTATTTATTACAATCCGATTTTTTTACGCCTGGGTTGACTACCTTTGAATACTTAAAGTTCCAGGCTGATTTACAACTTCCCACCGACGTTGGGAACCTGGAAAAATTAGAAATTATTAATTCGTTAATAGACATCTTGGAGATTAGTCATTTAAGGGATCATATTATCATGAATTTCAGTAATGAGTCGAGGTTATCAGGAGGAGAAAAAAGAAGAGTTTCTTTGGCAGTTCAGTTGTTGAACAGGCCATCTATTTTGTTTTTAGATGAACCAACTACTGGATTGGATACTAGTTCTTCTTTGAAATTGATCCAGATTTTACGGAAGCTTTCTTCCTCTAATTTAGGTGTTACTATTATATTATCGATTCACCAGCCCAGACCAGAGATATCTTTATTATTTAATAAGATCTGTTTGCTAACTAGAGGTGGGAGGTTGGTCTATTATGGAGATTTGGTTTATTCCTATGAATATTTTAGAAAATTGGACTTAATCTCGGATGCTTTTGCTTCAGATCGTTCAACTCTTGAAGCAATAATGGATCTTTCTGTGAAAGATACTTCTACAAAAGAATCTGAGTTAAAGACCTTAGGGGTTATTGATAAGTTGGTGACCAATTGGAAATCAGAACTGAGTAATCAATTGGATCGTATCGAACCAGTTAGTTTTGAATCAAATCTCAAAATATTTCAGACTTCTAGAAACACTTCATTGATTCAAGAGATATTCATATTAACAAAAAGAACCTTCATTTTGAGCTACAGAGACATTTATGGATTATCCTCATTGATTGGTATCAATGTATTCTTAGCGGTTATCTGTGGTTGGATGTTTTATAAACCTCCAGCGGATTTGGCAGGAATAAGAAGTTATACCTCGTCGCTTTATGTGATGTTGGAAATCATTGGGTTTATTCCGTTATTCATGGAAATTGAAAGGTTATGGCAACATGATGGGATTTTATTTTTAAGTGAATACAGTCAAAACCAAGTGACAATACTAGGATTTATCATATCTAGAAAATTGGGTAAGGTATTAATTGAGGATCTCCCCATTAGTTTTGCTTTTGCGTTTATAAGTTATTTCATGTTTGGATTAAGGTTGAGTGACACATTGGATGGATCTACTGACTGGTCTTACTTTTGGAACTATTTGGCAGTTACAGTTTTAACTTATTTGGTGGGAATGAGTTCAGCGTTAGCATGCTTTGCCATTAGCCCTGATTTCCCATCGACTGCAATGATTCAAAATTTGTTTTACCAATTACAGAACAGTGCCTGTGGATACTTTGTTAATGCATCGACCATGCCTGTTTATGTCAGATGGATCAAGTACATCTGTTATTTTTGGTATGGTTTTGGGGCATTAGCATCCAATCAATACTCCGGATGGCAAGGTGATTGTCCTTACGATGAACCATCCAGTTGCGTGGAATACACCGGAGCTTACCAGCTAGAAGTATTGGGTTTCCCTGAAAACTGGATTAGTACTCCTATAGGGATTTTAGTTGCATGGTTATTTGGGTTTTACCTAATTAGTGGTATCTGTCTTAAATTTAGAAGTTATGACATATCTATGGCTAAACAGAAGCAAAATAAAATAGGTGACGAGGAAGAGACAAAAGAAGAATCACAAGATCATTTTGAACAAGAAAAAGAAGCTCAACCTAATAATGTAACCGAGAGTGAACAGTTTAATAGCCTGAAGTTGAAGAACCACGAACTTCATATTCAGTTGGACGATATTAGCTTGAAGGTTAAGAAACTCAGAAGTGAAATCCCAATTCTAAATAATATAACTGCCAACTTTCAAGCTAACAAGGTCAATGTGATTATGGGTCCATCTGGGAGTGGGAAAACAACTTTGCTTAATTATATATCTAATAGGTTGCCCAAAACTTCAAGGTTCGAACCCAGTGGTCAAATAAAAATCAACAGTCATCAAGTAATCAGGATATCGGAATTGAGCAAATTGGCCGAATATGTTACTCAACATGATACTTCATTAATACCTCATTTAACAGTCCGAGAGACGTTTTACTATCAAGCGTTATTAAGGTTGCCCAAACTGGAGCATGGTAAGATTCCTATAATTATCAACACACTAATTAGGCAAATGGGATTGATTGACTGTGCTGATACATTAATCGGTAATGAATATATGAAGGGAATTTCAGGGGGAGAAAAGAGAAGAGTCTCCATAGGGATCCAATTATTGAGCAAACCTAAAGTTTTATTTTTAGATGAACCTACATCAGGATTAGATTCTACAACATCTACAGCCATATTAGGGTTATTGGAAAAGTTAACACAAGAAAATGGGACTACAATTATCACCACAATTCACCAACCTAATAAGTCTATGTTTGAAAAATTTGGATCATTATTGTTATTGGCTAGAGGTGGACATGTGGTCTATACTGGAGATAGTCAAAATATTGAATCTTATTTGAACAGTATTAACCTAAGTCGGCCCTCTGACAAGTCGATCACTGATTATATCTTGGATATAATAAGTCAAGGATTCGACGAAGATAAGGAAACAAGCGAATTGCGAATCAATCGTCTAAGACAAGAATGGAGATTAAGAGGCAGTCAAACAGTGAAATTTAATGAAGGTGAACTGATAGATGTAAAACAATTTAAATTGCAAAAATTACCCTTTTGGGTAAGGTTTAACACCATTTTCAGAAGGCAGCTATTAAGCTCATTCAGGTCAAGAGATGCCTTTGTGACTAGAGCTACTCAAGTTGTTTTACTAGGAATAATCCATGCATTATTTTTTGCTCCATTGAAGAATACCAAAGCAGGGCTTGATAATAGGTTAGGATTAATCCAAGAAGTATTGAATTTTTACTTTATTGGATTAGTAAACAATTTTGCCATATTTCCAATAGAAAGGGATGTGTTTTATCATGAATTTAAAGATGGAATTTATAATAACTTTGAGTTTCAATTATGCTATTTTATAATCGAATCACTAATTGAGATTGTCACATGTTTGGTATTCAGTATTTTTATTGTATTTGTCATTGGATTACCCAGAACGGCAGGAATGTACTTTAGTATGTTCTTCACCTGTTTTGTATCAATCAACTGTGGAGAATCATTAGGAATTATGATTAACTGTATTTTTGATCATCTTGGATTGGCCATAAATATATTGGCCAGCTTGATGACAATAGCGATCTTTATGGGAGGGACCATGTCATTACACATGCCAATGGTATTTAAAGTATTTAACTACATAAATCCCCTTAAATATGCTGTCGGAATATGTGCTGAATTAAGTTTCAGGGGTCAAACATTTGAATGTCCTGCCGGAGACACTAGTTGTGCCTTGGGAACAGGAACGCAAATATTGCAATCATATGGATTAGCCAGTAGCTTACCGGGATATTTCGGGGGAATGGTAACGTGCTTCATTGTATATAGGTTAGTGGCTTCATTAGTATGTGAAGTAAAGATTAGGTATTTTATGTAGAGGTAAATATAGAGGCGAGGTTATCAATATCCGCATAGTGTTATCATACTAGGCTTAGCACAAAAGAAATTGCAGCCATTTTTGCTTTTTGCGTGGCACCGAATTGCAGTTTAAGGTTTGAAAAATTACCGAGGTAGATAATGCGATGGTCTGTGTCATCACAAGGGTATAAATAGGTAAGTAATTCTTGGGAAAACTTATTCACCAAAACAACGATGGCAGTACAAGTGAATAGTAAAACCATATTAGAAGATAAATTGGAGGTCAGACAAGTGGCTGAATTGGAATATGAAGGAGTTTATCCATTAGGTAAACCATCAAAAGCTGCCAGAGGAGTTTTTGGAGGAAACTTTTGTGGGCAAGCTATAGTGGCAGCTATGGAGACTTGTGATCAAGATTTCATACCACATTCATTACACTCATATTTCATAGCTGCTGGAGATGATCAGAAGTTGTGTCGGTATAAGGTTGAAAAGACCAATTCTGGTAGATCTTTTGCTAATAGATTAATTAAGGTATATCAAGAAGACAAGTTAGTTTATGTGATAATGATTTCATTGACAAAGAGAAATAGTTTAAATAAGGCCACTGAATTATTTGAAAAGACCGGAAAAGGACCAAGACCATTTGAATATCAGTTACCACCTACCAGTAGCTTTTACAAGTATAAACCTGAAGATATTCCTACGTACGTGGATAAAAAATTTATAGAACATAAACTTACCCCAGATTTTTATAATATTGAGGAACAACAGGAGGAGTTAAAAAAGACCCCTGGAGAAAGAGATTTATCTTTTTATGTCAAAGCGAATGAAAAGAATGAACAGAATAAGTTTAGATATGCTGCCATGGCCTTAATTTCAGACACCTTATACTTGGGGACCCTTCCCCGGATCTTACACTTGCCAGTGGACTATAAAAAGCCTCTTTCCCCAGGAGGAGGATATTCTACCAGCTTCTTCTCAGTGTCATTAGACCATTCTATCTACTTCCATGATGATGATTTTGAACCTAGTAACTGGCTTTACTTCAGATACTCAAGCCCTAGAATGGTTAATAACAGGGTTTTTTTCGAAGGGGGTTACTACAATCAGAAGGGAAAGCTTGTTGTATCCATCGTCCAAGAAGGGTTGGTGTTCTTTAGAGATGACTCTGAATTGCAAGCCAAGTTGTGAGGGACGATAAGAGATAGATCAATACCGAAGGCGTATTCATATGCCAGGTGGTATTAATATGATAAGCATATTATTACGAGTTATAAACAAGTAATCAGGCTTGTCCTGGTTTACATTTAATATACTTCTGGGTTATAGAATTTGATTAATATATTTATTTAATGTGCAATCAGAAAAAGGCTGCAAAAGGGTGATATTTTGCAACCGCGAAAGCCAAGCTCAATGGGACCTCCAAGGCACAAGCACCTTAAAGTGGTGGCTTGCTAAGCCCTCAAAGTGGTGGCTTGTTAGTCCTTATTGTGATGGCCAGCCTCTATTGTGATGGCCAACTGCTATTGGGGTAGCCCTCCTCTGGTTGAGCTCTAAGTCTAAAATTGACATAATGATATTTTGGGCTAGTCACATGCCTTCTACCTGTTTCTCACTTTGTCAAGACTCATCGCACCCATGTGATTATGATTATATTCAGTGCGGCTGCGAATGCCTATGACAGTTTATCATCCGCTGGAGCAGGACGGTGGTCATATATATATATATATATATTTATAAATACAATACAACAACACTAGAACATTGTCTTATTCAAATCTAGAATGGATAAAATATATGAACAAAGATTCGAAGGAACTTTTGAGGGGCTGGTAATCGAAGAGAAGTTTAAATTAATCAAACAAAAGGATAATGTATATGTAGGCAAGTATCCATTAGAGCCATATATGGATGGAGCACCAGGAGCCTATGGAGGAGATGTGATTTGTCAGTCGGTTCTAGCAGCTTGTGAGGCCCTTGAAGATGATAATTTTGGTCTTCATTCTTTACATAGTTATTTCTTAAAGGCAGGATCAGTTACCGTTCCTATGAGATACGAGGTAGAAACTAATTCAGAGGGGAAAAGTTATATCAATAAATCAGTGAAGGTTTATCAGAATGATAACAATGTATTAGCAGGTATATTTATGTGTTCATTTACCCCTAAGAATTCTATCAGGGCTAGAAAGATTGATTATGCAGAAGGGAAGAGTAAAAGAGTCCCATTTGAATTTACCAGAACACCAGGACCCCAATTTTACAAGTATAAAGAAAACCTTGATGATTTGCTTGTACTCGAGCATACTCACGAGTTAATTTCCCATGGGTTAAGCAAAGACTATTTTGAAGCCAATTCAAAGGAGGAACTCAAAGAGAAGATTGGTGATCGTCAGAACGGATTTTTCTGTAAAGTGAATGATATATTACCACCAAATGAAACCATAAAAGTTATCGATTTGATATATTTGTCCGATAGCTTCTACCTTGGGCTATTTTCTAAAATGTTAGGTCTTCCCCTTTCAGTTCAAAGTATTGGTTTTTTTAGAGTGTCATTAGATCATACGGTTCATATTCATGATTGTGAATATAATCCAACTGATTGGCTTTATTTGGACTATAAGTTTACAAGATTAACTAATGGAAGAGTATTGTGTCAGTGTCACTTTTATGATTTACAAGAGAAATTAATTGCTTCTGTGACGCAAGAAGCATTGATCGACTTACCATTAGACTGGGTTAAAGATGCCCCAAATGGATCTTATAAGTTATAGATGACTAGAAAGTTAGATGATATCCACAATAGATAATATGCGCAATAAACAACATCCACAATAGATAACATCCACAATAGATGTGATGTGCTTGTAGTAGACTGTAAAGAGTAGAGAGTGTAACATTCCTTTGGCCTGGCCCGACCGGCTTTATGCGCCCCACCTCGCGATACATCAGTTATCACCGACTCAAATGCGGAGTGACAAAATCATGTGGAGAAGTAACCTCAGTATTTATACCTAGCTTGAGAGAATAATTTATAGTTTACAATATCTATAATGGCTGTTGACACTTCTCCTCATGGTCAGGAGATGGCTCAAGGGTTACAGGCCATGTTTTCCACCATAGCTGATAAATTTTCTCCCCATTCTATTCATTTTTACTTCAATGAATCTAGCACAACTAACTTGAATTGGACGGTTGATGAAATAAGTCAGGGTAATAATTTTGTAAATAGAGCTGCCTGCGGTAGGAATGGTAACCAGACAATTGGCTGCCATATTAATGGATCGTTTACCACCAGAAACTCATACAATGCTTCTTTAGAAAAGTATCAGAAATACCAAGAATTGATTGCCGAAAGGAGAGCTCAAGGGAAAACCGAAGATGACGATGAAGATGAAGACATCAGAAGGGTGGAAGTTCCATTCAAGTTTCAGGTACCATTTCCCAAACATTTGAGCAATCTACAGTTGAAACAATTGAATGCCATAACTTCAAAGGAAGGTGACATAGAAGTAAGACTACCCCCAAATGGGACTCTTGAAATTGGTGGTGATGCTATAAGCTTTTTCGCTAGATTGGTGAAACCAGAAGGTAATAAATTTCTTGGATTATGTCAATTATCAGACGTTTGTGATCTATTAACCTATAGAAATAGTAACTGGATCGTACAAGAAAGAATGGTATATTTCCATGACGTGGACTTTGAAACTGACAATTATTTGGGGTTCCAGGTTCGACTCCTCTCCAAGCAGATGGGATTGTTGTTGGTGGAGTTGGAAGTGTTTAATTTGAATGGGGTCCAGATAGGGACTATTACACAACAGTGTTCCTTTAATGGCAATAAATTATGATGACAAGAACACGTCATGTTTACTAGTATATGCCGTATTCACTGATGTACTTGTCTAGGGTTATACTCTGTTGTAATTACAATACATAGATAATCGAATTGTAGAAACTCACGTGACCACCTCGCGGCCTCCTGCCTGATAAACCTCCATCAGAATAACTATCTTGTATATGTGACACCCACAATGGATTTAAATAGACTAAACGACATAGCCATTGAATCATTGCTTAATATCTTTGACAAGGTATTTACTAGGGACAATTTGCTTGTGCTCGACCCCAAATTGTCCCCACTAATAAATTATTTGGTGCCATTCAAGGAATTCAAAACCAGAGGGAAATTCGATAAAATTGTCTGGATCGGTGATGTCACACAAATGATGGATAAAACTCAGTACCAGAACTTTATTGTGTTGACTGAATCTATTGACTTTGATCTTCCTGACCACGGGAAGTTTACTGTCATCATTAAGAACTTGAATAAGCTGAAATTGTATCAATTGAACAAACGATTTAGATTGAATCTATCATTCCATAACGTCATTGAAAATCTGCTAATTAACGTTAGAAGCAACCAGATGAGGATATTCAATTGGGAAGTCAATGGATTGAATTTGCCAGTTGATAAGGATCTTATAAGTTTACAAGAAGACCAAGCCCTTGGGAATTATTTAAATAACCCTTTACTATCGATTAATAATTTAAATAAGTGCTTGATTAACTTGATAAAGACATATAATATTAAAGTGAGTAATATCTACTGTCATGGGGTAAATAGTAATCTATTGCTAAAGCTATACAAAAAAAATTTGCACGAATATTTGACTGATAATTTCAATAGTTTACAACAAGAATTCTATGTCAACAACTTACAAGGAGACTATAATCTAATTATTCTTGAAAGGAACCTTGATTTTCTTCCGATTGTTATGAACCAGATCAATTACATAGGGCTCATTAATGATTTATTGGACTACCAAATTAACATTGTCAAGATACCACCAGAAGGAAAGTCTGTCAAATTTACCGATGAATTATTTGACAAGTTGAAGTATTTAAACTTTTCCCTTATTGGAAACCAATTAAATCAATTAGCAAGGTTCGTTAAAGACCAATATAATTCTAATACCGATATAGATCTACAGGAAATGAAACATTTGGTAGAAGATTTAACTGATTTAAACCATCAACAAGAAATGATCAAAAAGCATACTCAAATATCTGAACTTTTATTGGATGATATTAAAGTCAATGGAGATAAAAAATTCAATGAATTTGAACTCTTTTTAACTTTCTGCAACGAAATCTTTCAGTTGTCCTACAAGCAACAGATAACTCAATTGACTGAATTTTTGACACAGAATTTATCAGAAAAAATCATAATAAATTGTTTAGTATTGATTTCCATTATCAATTCAAATATCAAAGAGAAAGACTTTGAATCAATTAAACATCACTGTTTTCAAACCTTTGGCATTTCGGTGATATATAAGCTCGATAAATTGATATCATTACATTTAATCAACGTCACCGAATGGGATCCCAACCCCAACACTTCGGTTCAAGAAGGAATAACAGGAGGATTGAATGTTTATAAAAATAACTATACTTTACTTAACAAGTTCTGGAACTTACATCCGGAACAAGAAACTGAGGATTACTACAATCACTCATTGCCATCTAATACCATTCCTTTGACAGTAAGGGTGATCGAATCATTATTCCTACGAGAATTCTTAACCTATAAACCAATTAATAAAATCACCAGATTGCCTAGCTGGGAGAACCTTAACCTTGATAGAATGTTTAAAGGAACTACTACAGAGATAAAGACATCTAATAAAACTTCTCAGAATACCATATTGATGTTCTTAGGTGGGATTACTTGGAGTGAAGTCTCATGCATTCGAGCATTGAATGAAGTTCTTCAAAAGAGAGGATTAAATAAACAGTTTGTTATCATCAGCAATAACGTGATAAACAATAATGACTTGATGGAGTCGGTGGGATAGTATGTATATATATATATTAAAACTGCTATTCGTAATATAAACCTATCAAGGCTTTGTCATCTTAAACAGATTCTTCAACTTCTTTTTGAGCTTTCAATTGTTTATAGTAAGCTTCTCTCTTTTGCACTAATGGCTTGTGTTCGTAGTACCAGTAAGCGGTAGCCAACACAAATCCACAACCGAATCCAATGGAGATATCAGTAACGATTTTTCTTCTTAAAGTATTGGTGATAGGAGCAATAGCCATGATATGTATAATGTATGATACTTCTTAGTATTAGCTGATTTTGGTTGGACAATTTTTTCTCGCGGAAATGGCAGAGGCCGGCGTGGCACCACCGTTTGTTGATGGTGACAAAAATCGCACCATTCAGAAAAGTTTTCTGCCAATAACAAACTAGATAAAGGAGAACTATACATATCATGAACAGATTAATTGGGAATAAAGTAGCTGCCACCAGATTGACTGGATTGGTAGGTATTAGAGCCAACACCAGAACTGGTATGAGAAATTTCCAAAGTTCTAGCAGAGTTATGGATCCAGTATTTGGAACTCCAAAAGAAGGTGTATATTCTAACATTCCATTTGAAATTAAAAGAAGATACATTCCATTTAAACTTTACTACTGGGGGATCTTAGGATTCTTTTTTGGGTTTCCTTTCTTATCTACCTATTTAAACTTGAAAAAATCTGGTTCTTTTATGTAGAACCACTGGTCTTGGTCTTTATAGGTATAGGCATTAATATATATTACATTTAGATTTTACGATAGATATGCGTAGCTTGATAATTAGACATCAAATCTTACTCTTTTGATGGGAGTTTCCTCTGGTAACTTCCGTTTTTTGTCGGTGTCAGGGGGAGAATTATTGTCTTGGTTGGGCAATTCATTGGGGTCTGAGTTGTCGAAATCTAGACTGAAACCAAGCCCCAATGGATTGAAAGCTGGCTGTTCAGGTTCAGCCGTGGATTCAGATTTAGGTTCAGACATTGGTTCAGACATTGACTCTGATACAGACTGTGGTTCGGGGGAAATGTCCGAAGCTCGTACAACTGGTTTTTGAGGAAGCTGGGGACCATTCTTGGGGGGAGTTGTATCTCTCATCTCCACAGAGGGTAAGTACAACAACTCCTCATTTTGAATATTTAAGCCAAAGTTCTCTAAGAAAAAATATAAATTGTCAACTTCTTCCACCGATTCAAGAGGATTCTTAAGATAATTAACAAATCGAATGTCTGGTTTCAAGTTCGGTTTAAACTGTTTCTGGAGATAAATATTTTGTTTAAAATGCTGTTGATCTAACTTAGATCGGATATGAACCAATGATTCATGATAATGATGGACTTTAATCCGGAATTCTGTACGGGAATCACGGATTATTGATTCATCAATTTCATTAATTCGATTAATTAGATCATTTCTTATTCGATTGGTCTTGTGATAAAATTTTGTATCTTCATAAGGTTCCAAATCTTTATTGATTTGAATGATATACTGAAGCAAGTAATTACATTCTCTGTGGAAATGTTCTGGAGTTATACTATTGGGTAGAGGGAAGTTAACTGAAGGAGGATGAGTAGTCAGAAATCGATGAATATTTGATTCATTACCATTATCAATAACTTCTTGACTATTGACAGAATTATTTTGAATATTAGCAGCAAGAGGAGAATTTAAGCTAGTGGCTTTGATGATAAATTTTTCAATCTTCCCCAATAATTCTCCATTAAATATCTCTAATCCTGAACTTGATAACCCCTTCTTCCAAGTTCTAAATAGGTCGATTAAATTTTGTCGAGTAAGGGTATCAGTGACTAACAAGTAGGTTTCCGTATACAACTTATATAGATTATTACTAAATAGTATATTATAGGGGTTCCCAATGTTTTTAACAATGGAATCCAATAAATAAAACGCATGCAATTTATGTTGAGGAAGGCATTTTTTAATTCGTTGTTCAACCGACTCAGCTATGACTTCACTATGGGTGATATGTTTCTGGGCGATGTTGGTAAGTTCAAGAATTAGGTCTCTTGAGCTGCTGGTCAAATGCTTTAGCCGGTCGTTGTAGTGTTCTGCGTTGAATGGTTCTTCCATAGAGGTGTGGTAATTAGAGATTTTGCATCGCGATTTCTTTGTCTCAAAGGTGCGAACACTGTAAATTGACAGGGTAGGCCGACAGGGTAGGCCGACGCGGACAGACAGCCCGCGAGAACGGACAAGAGGGGGCGTGGCAGACGTAGTGGCGGCGCGGCAGACGTAGAGCCCCGGACCTAGAACGATGCGAGAGATGAGTCAGGAGAGGACAGCTCGTATTTTTGGTCCGAGGCCACCTAGACAATTCTAACTTGCAGTTCTGAAATGGTCAATTGCTGTGGTAGATCAACAAGATCACCAGAGTCTAGTAGAGCCGAATAGAGCCCAGTAACTTCAGCGAACCCATAAGACACCAGTTACTCCGAAGGCCCCAAATGCTCGCTTTTATGTAGTCCGGTTCCGGTCCGCACACTGACTAATTTTTCAACGAAGCACATTTGTACAAGTTTAGTAAAGTATCATCACTTGAATCTGCTACAGCAATGTTTAAAAGTATATTAGGAACCCAGACGGGTGTCAGAACAGGCCACAGGGCCTTTAGTAGCACAGCTAGAGCCTTGAAAATCAAGGTAGACAAGCCAATTGTGGAAATGGATGGGGATGAAATGACTAGAATCATTTGGCAGAGAATCAAAGATAAATTGATTCATCCATATTTAGACATTGATTTGAAATACTATGATTTAGGGATCGAGAGTAGAGATGCTACCAATGATCAAATCACGGTGGATGCTGCAAATGCTATCAAAGAACATGGAGTAGGGGTGAAATGTGCTACCATTACCCCGGATGAAGCTAGAGTTAAAGAGTTTAATTTAAAGAAAATGTGGGTATCACCAAATGGAACCATTAGAAATATCTTAAATGGGACTGTTTTTAGAGAAAGTATCATTATTCCAAACATCCCCAGACTTGTACCCGGATGGGAAAAGCCTATTATTATTGGTAGACATGCACATGGAGATCAATATAAAGCTACTGATTTAGTTATCAATGAACCAGGAAAATTAGAAATGGTATTCACTCCTGAAAATGGAGGAGAAAAGATTGTTAAACCTGTGTTTAATTATCCAGCCACCGGTGGAGTTGGTTTAAGTATGTATAATACTGATGATTCCATTAAGGGGTTTGCTCACTCTTCTTTCAAATTGGCCTTAAGTAAAAAATTACCATTATATTTATCTACCAAAAACACCATTTTGAAGAAATATGATGGAAGGTTTAAAGATATTTTCCAAGAGATTTATGAATCTGATTATAAGCAAGATTTTGAAACTAAAGGATTATGGTATGAACATCGGTTAATTGATGATATGGTTGCTCAAATGATTAAATCTAAAGGAGGGTATGTTATGGCTTTGAAAAACTATGATGGAGATGTTCAAAGTGATATTGTTGCTCAAGGTTTCGGATCTTTAGGATTAATGACGTCTGTATTAATGACTCCAGATGGAAAAGCATTTGAAAGTGAGGCTGCTCACGGGACAGTAACCAGACATTTCAGACAACATCAACAAGGAAAAGAAACCTCTACCAATTCAATTGCTTCGATATTTGCTTGGACTAGAGGATTAATTCAAAGAGGTAAATTAGATAACAATGAAAAGTTAATTAAATTTGCTCAAACTTTAGAAGATATTACTGTACAAACGGTAATCGATGGGGTCATGACTAAAGATTTAGCTTTAGCTCAGGGCAAAACTGATAGATCTAGTTACGTTACCACCACTGAATTCTTGGATTCTGTCTCTGACAAATTAAAATCTTCGTTTTAAGACCAGTCAATACTCCCCTGAAACAAAGTCAATGTGCTAAAACGTAATTATACTAGTATACGCAATAAAAAGAAATGTTAGACCTCACGAACTGAAGGAGAGCCCCGAGTCGACACAGCAAGTCTCGAGTATAACAATAGAATCAACTCTCTGCGCAGCAACTCGGTCCACTTGTGTCAATCTTGTAACCTTCTATCTGCCGTAGACTCAAATAGATCCAACCCAGAGGTAAATACCGTACTAATCCCCCCTGGGATGGAACCCTCCTTCGGATTACCGTGATTAGTGTCCATACATACCGCCCCAGTCTCAGACACTCGAGTCAGATCCAATGTCGGATCAACAATTGCTGTGGCGGTGAAAATAACGCTCGTTAGGGGCTACAATAGTACGACAATAAAGCCAACCAAGGGCTCGAATACAGACATTAGCGGAGTCCCATTTAGGGGCTATCCACCCCATTAGGGATCCGGGACCAGGTTAAATTTGCTTTCTTCGCCGTAGGGCAGACAAAAGATTAATCTTAATCTGCCTGGTGTATGCATAATGCATACAGCGACACTAGGACACTGCAGGAGTACCCCCACTGTTATAGGAACCCCAGCCCTCCTCCGGGTATAGCAACCATGGTTTGATAAATCTATATTCATATATCTGCCTAGCTATATATATAGAGGCCCTTGACCAAGTAGTTTTGTTTATCAATCCTCGAGATCAGATTCTACTTCTAGACTTGATATAGTTTTTCTTATTTTTTTTTTTATTTTGTCTCTGTAATTACTACCCCCTTTGATAAAGTAAATTGAACAATTAGAACTAACCAAAATACTATTTCTGAAAAGGTGGAAATAAGTTGATAATTTGCAAATAGGTTGAACAGTGACATCCCGAATAATGTACCCCCATAATTATGCAGCCACTACTGCATTAGGAGAATCGCAACCATCTAGAAGTAACCATAGGAATGGCCAAATTCATCCCCATCAGGGAGTCAATCCTTATAGCTATCCAACAATGACTAATATGTCACCTGAATCTTGTTACAGTTATCCCATGGGCCATCAAACCCATTCCCTGTCTTCAAGTCACCCACCTGCTGGTGCTTACCCCTCCGGGTTTATTGCTTATCAATTGCCCCAAAATTATGAGAGTGGTCCACCTCGTGAACCATATCAGTACTCTGAGTTATCTCAACGCCCTGAAACTTATCAGCCCCCTGGATATGGTATGTTCTACCAAAGGGAAAATGCCCCAACCCTCCCTGATGAACCGAGAGCTACACTGGGTTCTTACCAGGAATTGGTTTATGATAAAGCACTCAAGAGCGGAACAAATACCCGGAATCAGGGACAAGGTCAGGGGAATGGAATGGCACAGGGATATGTAAAAGACCAGGAACAAAAGCATGTATATGACCAAGACTCAACCAGTCCCAAAGGTTTTCTGCAGTATACTACAACTTCAATGTCGAAAATGCCCCCAGCTAAGGTGAATTATCCTATCCATCAATTATCAAGTAGCACAGGATTATATTACGGAGAATATTCCACATTATCCAATATTTATCAGTCGATTCAGGTAAAGAAATATGCCACCTCTGCTTTAGACCCAGTTCGGAATTTCTTGACGGCATATGAATATTCTGTAAATGGCCATTGGATTATTTGGGATTATGAAACTGGATTTGTTCACTTGACGGGGATTTGGAAAGCTGCTGAGGCTGTTAATAATGGTCCACAAACAAATAATGGCCATAAATCAAAGGCTGATATTGTCAAGTTGTTAGATAGCACCCCTAAGAGGTATCATCCATACATTAAAAGAATCAGAGGAGGGTTTTTGAAGATTCAAGGAACTTGGATTCCTTTTCAGTTAGCAAAGATATTGGCAAGAAGGTTTTGCTACAAAATTAGATTTCAACTAATTCCTTTATTTGGTAACGACTTTCCTAGTTACTGTTTGCCTCCTACTGATAGGAGGTTTGGAGAGTTGAGGTTTGATGACTTTGACATGGCTGGTAATGAAATGGAAGGAGTAAATGGGCAGATACAGAGCTCCCAGCCACAAATACAGCAACAGCCACAAATACAGCAACAGCCACAAATACAGCAACAGCCACAAGTACATCAACAGCCACAAGTACATCCACAGCCTCGGGCACTGCTCGAGCCTTCAAGAGGTCTTCATATCCTTACCCCTTCCAATATCTCCAACTTTCACTCGTCTCCTAAGAATGCTAAAATTACGGATCCACGGGTGCAGGCATCTCTGGATAGACCAGCAGAATACAAATTTCCAAAATCTGATATATTGCCTCCTTTGAAAACAGAAGTAGATGCTTCTGCAACGTTGTTGTACGAATCTAAGGGATATTTTGATATGCCAAAAAATTCAAAAATTGAATTAAAAAGTCCAAATTCTCTTGGGTCTGGCTCTCCAACTTCATTAAAATCACCAATGATATTTCATCATGGTGGTAATTACAGAAAGGGTTCCTTAAATATTCCCACAAGTCCAAATTATACTACTGATGATAGAGAAACTGATCATCAATCTAAGAGTAGTTTTTGTGAATCGACTGACTCCGGGAAGAATAGAGGATTTAGCAGCCGTGGTAGCATGACTACCATAAGTAGTGCCAGCTCAACTAGCCCAGTTGAAGATAAATCAATCCCTAATAACTCCAAGAGAAAAAGTAGCAGTGGACTTAACTCGTTGCTAAAGGCTGCAAATTTAGCATCTGAAAGATCACCGGATTGTGATGATAGCGACCAGCCCAGCAAAACCAGGAAGACTAGTATGAAGATTGAGAATTTGTTAACATGAAATAGGAGGCGTTTTATCGTTTTTAAGCTATAGAGTAAATAAATGGGTTTTACAGGTTTATGTATTTAAATAGGTAATTAATGGGAAACTAATAAAAGCACGCTGGTGCAATTGGGACCACTGAGAGCAACCATTGGGGCCACCTAGTGCCACGACTGGTGCTAATGGGGCGATAACCACTACAGGCTCGCCGGTGGTAGTGCCGGTCGTAGATGCCAGCTACTTCGCGTCTGTCAACCCGCAAAATTAATGCTAGCATCTACTGAATCACCAACTTCAGATTCATTGTAGCATACTGTTGGCACTTCTTTGTCAGAGCTGTTAAAGTCAAAGAATGGAGTTCATTGAATATGAAGCTTTCCAGGATGACGAAATTCCTCAACCCCAACCGGCCTTATCAATCCCAATTCCCTCTAACATTGAAAGTTTCAGCAAAAGACTTCCACAGTTCAATAACTTCAAGAACTTTTTGAAGTTTGAAAATGACTCTGTGATGGAGCAAAATGACGAACTATCGGAAAAATATGCCAAGTTGTCGTTGCAGGCGTTGCAGGAGGGAAATGAAAGACCTATAGAAGATACATCTTCTCCCAAACATAACTTGTCCAACAAGTTATCGAAAGTATTGAATAATAACGTTGACGATTCTTTGATTAAAGAACTATTTAAACTTGAGTTGAATGAGGATGAGTTGATTGATTCAAATTTGATTGGCTCGATTTCTCGGAAGAATCTCCGAAGCAAAGTTGAAAACAATTTAATAAAGCATCAGTCGATCATCTTGAAAGATTACAGTCCAGTTATCAGACAGTTCAAAGTAATCAACCAGAAGCTTAACAGATTGAATGAATTGAACAATATAAATCAAACCAAAATAGATGAAATTATACAAAATTTGAAAGGGTTTAGCGAGACCTTCCACAACGTGAATGAAGATAAATCAATGATTAATTTGAAAAAGAATCTCCTACAAACATTCAAGAATAAATTTATTTTGAATGAATTCGAAGAGTTTATAATTACCAATAATGAAATCAATAGTGACTTCTTCAAGGTTCTAGTCAAGCTAGATAAGATAGGTGAGAATTCAAGCATTTTATTATCGATAGATAACTCCAATTTGGGGCTAAATATTATGAAGAAAATCTCTAAACTTACTGACCGATCAAATGAAAATTTATATAACTTCATTAAGAGATCTTTAATTCATCCTATCTGGGTTAATTCTTCCGAGAGAGTTCATAATTTCCATAAAGCAGTAAAGTTTCTAAGGGCCCGGAACCCTGACCAGTTTCATCAAGTGATTTCAGAGTTCACCAATGAGAGATCTAAATCATTGATTGATGATTTCAATAAGCAGCTAGATTTATTGAATGCCCATGATGCCACAAGATTCATAGGGGATTTACTAGCATATGTTCATTCTATGGTAATTAATGAGATTGAATTAATTAATTCTATCTTTAGGATTACTCCAAGTGAATTAGCACCTTCTGAAAGCTCTGAGGACAAAACTTCTGATCATATTATCAATAAATCTGATGCTAAAGAATCTAAAGAAATCATTGATCAGTTATTGGATAAAATATTCGAGAGATTGTCAAAGCTGATTAAATCCAAAATAGAAACTATAATATCTATTGAGATTAACTTAAAGATAATTTATTCAATATTTAACTTGTTCGATTTATATAAATTGATGTTTACAAAGAATTTATCCAATAACTCATTGATCACATGTATTGATGAATTAATAGAGTTTACCCAATCGAAACTATTTGATTTAGTTGATAATAAACTAAAATCAATTAAGACTAGTAATGTTGCTCAGCTAGATTTGAATTCCGACTTACAACCACCAGAGTGGATTGTCGACTTCTATAGTGAGGTTTTGCCAATCATTGAACAATCAAAGGCAACATTCAACTCGATTTTGAACCTCAACGAATCGGATACCGACAAGTTTTTTGCCAAAGTCATCAATGACCCTATCGAAATACTTAATCAGCATGTTAAGCATAAGGACTTCAATAACATGGAAATAAAAATCTTAAGACTTAACTTTCTAGATTCTATCTTATCTCGAATACTCCCTATTAATTTGCTAAACGATAAGATATTGGAATTGAATGATCTTATTGAAAAAGACAAAAGGGGATTGGTTGAATTACAATACAACCAGATGTTATCAAATTGCAAATTATTAGATTTCCAGAATATTGTCAATATGATTCTACCATTTGACGATCTGTTTTTTGATATATCAATTTACCAACCAATCACTGAAAACAAGTTATTTAACTCCGAAGAAATCGACCAAGCCAATAGTATGATTTCGGGCTATTTACCCAATGCTTTAATCGACATCCAAAATAACTTTTCAAAGCTAAACAACCCATTGATCTTCAATGATATCATCCAAATTTGTTCAATTGATTTCTTAAAGTTCTACTTGAAATTCAATCTCATTACCAATGAATATTTGAACAAACAGTTAATGTGGTCAGATATAGAGGTTTCGACATTATTGGGAATTGAAGAAGAATATGCAAAAGAGAAAGAGCAGTTGAGCTTGGAGTTATAAGCAAAAATATATATGTGTGTGTATCATTATATACGTCATGGTCATTCAACAGCTCCTCATTGACGAGCCGGTTGCTTACCCCTACCATAACCATCAAGGGCATAGTAGTCCATAGGATAGCTTGAATCCCATTTTTTATCAGAATCCATCATGACCATGGCTTCATAAGGAGTCAATAACGGTTTATCAAATGCATAACCCCAATCAATCGATAACCTGGGACATGCTACCTGGACAAAAGCATCAATATCATTAAACATAGCTAATTTTTGGGGGAAGATCTCACTCAAGATGATTTTTACTACTTGGTATCCATTTTCAATCAACCTCTGTTGCAAGTTGTTAACAGTTATAGGATTACCTTGTCTCCCAAGGCCACCTAAAATCAACCCAATAACTTTTGCTCCTTGGGCCGTGGCAATAGCATTCTCTCTTACCTGCATCATTTGCTCTTGATCATAATACTCTCGTGTAAACTTCCGACTATAAGGATCGTATCTATAGGCCGGAATTTCTGGATTATGAATCATCGAGCTCTCCAAATGGAATCTCCCATCTCCCAAATATATCATGGCACTAATATGGGATTTATCTAAGCGTGCTGAAGTACACCCCAATACTTCTCCCTTTGATAATGGTTTCAACTGAGGGGGGATTAAATAAAGAGGATGGGCCTCATCCTCGTCCAACTTCCCCTTGATGCTATGTATCGTGGGGTTGAATTGTATTGTCCCAAATATAGCAAGAGTAGTATTAGCAGCAAAGTTTCGTTTTAAAGTATTGATCAAGTGAGTTTCATCAATGTTGATGGTCACAAAGATATACAACACTTTAATGGAGGTGACATCTACTGGTACCAAACAAGAATGAGCATAGTGCACTATGAAATCACAATCCAATGCTTTGGCAGTATAATCATCTATACAACAAGCCCCATAAGTGACGTCACCCATTACGATGGTTTCAACTTGACAGAATTGTTCCAAGATATCGGAGATGATTAAGGAGTATATCAAAAGTCCTTCAGGCATCTGGAGAGCCACTCGTTTAGCTCCATGTTTCCGTATGTTCCACACCGTTTTATGGATCTCAAAATTATAATTTGAAGGTAGCAACTTGATAGCTTCATTAAGATCTGGATTGTTAATGATATCATCCGGGATCTGGTTGAGGACTCTGCTGACTATTTTAGCCTTATTGGTTTTGACCAACGACTTTCCGTCACCTGTTTTCCGCCCTACGAATCTTCTCTTGGGAGCTTCTTGCTGTATGTCAGCCGTAGCAGCAGTAGTAGTAGAGGCACCCATGGTTCTTTGTAGTAGTTTTTTTCCAGTTATCTCATCTCATCTCTGATCGCATCGCACAAAAAGTTGCAACAATTTAGACTATCACCAACACCGTTGTACCAGCAGCTTTGGTTTCTATAACAGCCTGTGTTACTTCTATTGGGCCCCTAATATGATAACACCATTTTTCACGGTGTCCCAGGACGATGAGTTTGTTTTTGTGGACGTGAAAATCTCCCATGTCCGGTTTAATGCTAAGACCATTGAGATGAACGTCGACCAACAGGTGTTCATCTTTTCGTTACCTCCGTACTATTTAAGGTTAAGATTCCCCTATTGTTGTGTAGATGATGAACGGTCACATGCGGAGTTCGACTCCCAGTCTGAATGTGTCAAGATAAAGATCCCCAAAGAGACCAAGGGACAGTTGTTTCCGGACCTAGATATGACTGCTAAGCTCCTTGCCCGGGCCAATGAACCTCAACAAGGAGCCAAAACAGATGCTAAGCCATTGATAGAGGAGATGGATGTGAACAACACCGATGTCCGTAACACCTTGAAAGAGGGCGAAAAGTTTGACTGGGAGATTGACCAGGATGTGCCAGAGTCTAATGAATTAAGACCTCCAGACAATAATTATGGGTTTAACAATGCGTACTCGGAGATTATAGGGGTGTCTATATCTAATGGAAATGATATAAATGAGCTAGGAGACCCCGAAAATACTCCTGAAGCAAGTAGGATTATGGAACGATTGATAAAGGAGAATATTAAATTCGACCCTGAGTACTACGCTTCTGATTACATTCTCTCGTTGAGCCCCGAGGATGATGAAAAAGATACAAAGACGTTGATCGAATGGAAGTCTCCTGTAATACAGAAATTTTTAAGATGGGTTAAGGCCCAACAGTCTTTACCTGAGGGGTCTGAGTTCAAACAAGAACTTATGCCAGTGGAATTCTCTCAGCTGGAACAGGAGAAAATGTTGCAGTTGCCGAAGAAAACATATCTCATATCCAAGGAGTACAAATCAGAGCTATTGATTCTTATTGTATCCTTGCTCTTTGCTTATCATTTTGATTTGAGAGAGAACTTGGGTGAACATAATATTGAAAGTGCATGGACCATTGGAAAATTGACCCCCCAAATTGCATGTTTGGATTCCAAAATATCCATTCAGAATGATTTCAATAAAGACAATGCTTTAAGAGGGGCTGTGATAACTAGCATTAGGCGGTCTTTATGTTATCCATTACATAGAAATTATTCATTAACTATGAAAGTATGGGATGATGTATATTACAATTTACGTGGAGGTAAGAGGTTGGTGTTGAAGAGTTTGTTGGATACAAAAGAATTATTCAGATATCATGACGTGTATTATGTTTACGATAAGATCTGGTTTCAAGATTTATGTGCATGGTTGATAAGTGACCAGGTAAGTGAAATGACCTTAAGATATTTGGCTCATGATTTGAAACGGGAGGTGGACAGGGTTGATAAATGTGATATTACCTTTGAAAAAATATCCACTGAAGAACCCGGTTCCACTGAGCCTGATAGTGATGATGAAGACGATGCTAATGAAGATGAAACTAATAACGACGAAGAGATAATAGCTCTTAATCTTAATGAGATTGAAATGATGGCCGTAAGTCAGTGATTTACCATCAAATAGAATAATATATATTACATTTTCTATAATACACATCTATAATCCCACCATATTCTAAACCTTCGATCGATCATTAACACATAAAAGAAACTCTATAAACCAGTCCACTGAATTAACCATTGCAATCATAATAGCCTTACCATCTTAAGAATGTAAGATATTCGGGTAGTTACCTCTCTTATCTTCCTTACCTCCAGAAGTACTTTCCATTGAGACATCTGCTTCGTCATCAGCACTTTCCTCTTTAATTTCATCTCTTATATGCTCGGATACTGGATTACCTAAATCAACAGACATATTATCAGCATTGGATTTATGCCGTTTATGGCTTCGATTATCAGGGGGAGCGGTACCACCTTTATTAGGAGACTCTGGTTTCCATTGCTGAAATTGTATTACATGCTGGAAAGACGTCATCGATTCCTGTGACGGAGGTTGTAGCAGACGATTTGATTTCTGTAGAGGCTGGGCCGGAGCCGGTTTGACTTGCATGGTAGAAGACCCCAAGGGAGAAGTTTTATTTGATGCAATAGAAGCAGCAGATCTAGACCTTGAATGGGATGGAGTGGTTTGCCCTATATGACCCACTTGGCGAAGAGGCAGCCTCATTGACAGGGAATGAGATGGTTGCATTTGCGGAGTTAGTGGATATGACTGGGGTTGATTTAATGGCAGTTGGGACTGTTGTTGAGGATGTTGAAACGGAAGATTTTGCTGGTATGGATAATTCTCGGTTTTACTTAAATCAATGCTAGGAGTTTTTAATCTAATATTAGTATCAGCAGGCATAGAAAAGTGCCGCTGGTGTTGAGGTATTGTAGGTTTCCGTTGGGGTGTTGGAGGAAATCTATACGACGAACTAGGATGATTTAAATTAGCCACGGCTTGGGCTCCTATCTTGGCCGGCGACAATGGCCTCTTTATGAATGGTGGAGCGCCTGTACTGGTACTATCGGTACTTCCAGAGCTGCCAGCGCTACTGGGATGCAAATGATTGCTAGTGGTATTAGCAGTAGACCCGGCCCCAAATCTATAATTTAAGGGTATGGCCCCAAGGTCCTGACTCCCAGACCGACTGTGGCCACCAGGACCTTGAGTCGGACCCCACAGAGGACCTAAAGATGGAGCCGTGAACTGAGTTTGGCCATGAGTTTGGCCAGGCACCTGTGGTCCTTGACCGGCCCTCTGACCGGTTATCTGACCAGTGTGGTCATCATTGGGATTAACGCACATCTGGGGAATTAAGTGACTTGATATGTTAGCATTAAGTGCCGTGGTAAGGATGTTATAATTCTTTGTAGCAATATCTAGTTTGATCTGTTGTTGCTTCGTCTTCTCTTGTTCGATCTTTAATCTCATCACTTCCAAAATTGCTTCTTCCGAGTAAGGAGAATTACGAATATCTTCACCCAATATGGACGTAATTCCTGTTTTATCCAATAAATCCTTCATTTGTTGGCGTCCCTCACCGGTATTCTTAGGATTGGTATGTTCCAGGTATTTATTTTTAGCATCTTTTATTCTAGCCCTGTCGGGTTTCTCCCGGGGAAGCTGGGGATTTTCTTCATCATGTGACTTGCTCTTCTGTTTATCTATAAGTGAGTCAACACTCAAAGATTCAGAAGACATCCTTTAGGAGCGTACTTAGCAATAGCCCATATACTTCTATTGATCTGTAAGGATGAGCTAAACCTGAAATTATGAGAGCAAAAGGGTCGCGTTGATTATTGCAAAAAAAAAAAAAAAAAAAAAAAAAAAAAAAAAAAAAAAAAAAAAAAAAAAAAAAAAAAAAAAAAAAAAAAAAGAAGTATAAAAAGGGCCAGAGTTGCAGGGGGACAAGGCTGAACGGGGGTGTGGAATTTTTCTATAGAGGTATATACAAAATTAGAAATCTTCGATTTGGAATACCAACTTGCCGTCTGATTTTCTAAGGTGGTTAATGTAGTGTTTAAAGTTGTTTCTCCAGTCGATGAAATGATCGATTCTGAAGGTCAATTGATGTTTGAGGAACAAATTTAATCCTTCGACTATCCACTCTCTCTTTATAACCAAGTTGATTTCATCATGGTAGTTATAGTTGATAAAAGAATTGGCCAAACCAGAAGTCCAACTCAGAGCCCAGGGATTTAAAATGGACTGTTCATTTGACTGGGTGGAATAGTCAATCAAGCTGTCGACACTGTAGGAAGACAGTTTCAAATTGAACTTACAGAAGGAGATATAACTGGAACTTTGATTTTTTGGTTTCAAGACCTTGATGAAAAAAGGCTCTTTTGTATCGGCATTTAGTAAGGATGATAATGTGGAGTTTGAGTCCAAGTTATCGAATACTGGGAACGACAAGTAGTCAAACTTTTTATACTTGATAGAGGTTCTCTGTAAGGTATTTGACCCAATGATATCCACAATTATATCAAGTTTATAGTCACCAATGTTCTGCTTATTGATGGCCTCTTTACTATTCTTAAACATGGCTTCTAGAATTTCAATGGCCATTAAATCGGGTTTTTTATAATTTATAGGGACTTTTTCTCCTGGCAACACGATATCATCATTCTGCAAATCAAACGTGACAAGTTCAAAGTTCTTTTCACAACCATTGTGGTTAAAAGACTTGAAGTGGTTAACAATATGTTTCATTTCCTTTAAGTTTTTCTCTTGTACAATAAGCACTAAGTTCAATCTGGAGAAGTCATACAACGATGAGTTCAACACATGCAAAAGGGTGTATCCCAAATTTGTATCAGCTCCGTTTATAAGGATGTTTGGTAATCTCTCTTCCTTTAGGTGCCTTAAGGCTTGTTTGGCCTTACAATAGAGCACAGGGAATATACACCCTTTAGCCAATGGGGGTAATGTAGAGTCTACTGGATACTCAGTTCTTTTCTTATGAGGCTTTTTGTCCGTCTCCTGTTGTTGTTCCAGTTCCATTTCCGGCTGCTGGGGTATTTCCTCTTCTTCTTCAGAATCAGATCCTGCTGTTTTATCATACTCAAAATAAGGACTGAGCTCCTGTAATTTATCCAAGGTCAAGTCATCTACGGTAATCATAATATCTTTATGAGGATTCAATAATAGCGTCGACGATAAAGAACCCTTCCTACCAGATGCACTTACACATCCGATTACTTTATCACCTTTGGAAAAGGAGAAATCCTTCACATTAGCACCAATATCTACGATTATCCCAGCAAATTCGTATCCCAAACCAACTTGGGTATCACTTAGATTATAATAATACTTGTTTAGCTTAGAGATATCAGGGGAGTTCAACGAGGCATACTTGATACTAACCAATACATTATGGGCTGGAATGGGAAGTTCAATGGTAGGATAATTGAAGTTCAACTCGGTATTCTTATTGATAACACTAATATCTTTAACATGAACTTTTTTCAAGTCTCCAAGAACTTTTGGTTGTGCTTTAGTGGCAGTTCCTTTATAGGTTGGTAGAGGTTTTGGAGGTGGTGGTTGATGCTTCCTTTCCAAATATTGCAATTCAGGTGGTATTCTGTGGAAAGCATTGGACTTTTTCTCCTCTTCTTCTTTCTCCTTTAGATGGTCATGATGTTCTTTAAGGTCTTCTTCTGGCAAGGGAGCAAATCCAACGGACTTTCTGGGTTTTGTAGCTGCTGTATCTGGGTGGTCTGCGTGGTCTGTATGGTCAGCTTGGGTCCCGGGCTGGGTTTCTGGCAGCACCTCTGGCAGGGTCTTCCTCTGTGTCTCTGCCATCTTGATATCAATCTGGTACGGCCGGAACAAAATGCGCAGCCCAACGTCCTTATAGTGCCAACATCGCGAAAACGTAGCACAAGTCTCACGAGTTTGGATCAGACCAGTGACTAGGCCCCAAAGCAGAGTGATCTTTCTGAAGCTACAGACAACATTGAGTTTTCTACGGCCTTGACCGATACAAGAGGGTTGGATTAAATTGATAGAGCAAAAAAAAAGTGCTGATTAGTTGACGGTTGTTGATTATTGATTGGGAGACAGGATGTGGCAGTTGGTTATCAGCTATATAAGCAGTCTCCTTATTACAATATGGGGGATCCAATTCCATATAAATCTATTTAAACATCCGGTATATCTCCTGGTGCCGGTGGTGCTAGCTATAGCCATCCCGGTGTCGATTATATTCTTCTTGCCATTGGATTATATCCAACATCATACAGGGATGTGGTTTGATGTACCAGACGAGGCGATTTTATTTCTATGGAAATTCAAGTATTGGATTACGTTTCTTTTAACCTGGTTGATATTACCGGTCCTACAAGAATTTTATAAGTCAGGACAATTTTATAAAAGACAGAAATTTTTACATGCGTTGAAACGTAATTTTAAGTTTCAACTTATCATGTTGGGAGTGTCTATTGTGGCTATTGTTTATTTGTTATTGGAGAGTGGATTATCATTTGGGCACATGAAATCGATGATCATTGCCTTGTCTCATATATATGCTTTGGTGTTGGCTCTTTGGTTGATGGCACATGGATTGATCAATATTTCCCGGAATAAGTGGACTTTTGGATCCGTGGCAGGTAATTTAAATTATCATTATTTGAAGGTTCCGAAGTTAATTGATGAATTGGAAGATTGTAAGATCACTTTTAAGGAAGATATTTTACAAGTGTTGGTGTTATACAAGACCTTTACCAATGAATTAAATGACACCTTTGTCTATAGAGATTGGATTATCGACTTGTATAATAAGATACCTGAAGATTTGAAAGAGTTAATGGAATTGCAGTATTTGCAAGATAATTCTCACACCATATCTCGAGATCAACTTAATAATGATTATATGACGAAGTTAACCGCTAGATTCAATTCAAACTTGTATAAACTAACGGCTTTTGAATCAGAATTCAATACTTTATTCACCCAAATCATCTTATTAGAAGATGTATTAAACTCCTCCTATAATAGTCATCATTTCAGAATGAGTCCTTTCAACTCCTTTTTGTCCCCCAAATATAGATTCATTTACTATAATTACATCAATCCTGCCTTGAATCGAATTTATTCGATATTATTGATTGCAGGCTCATTTATTATTATTGAATCAGAATTATTCCATTCCACTAAATTATCATTGGTCAATTTGATATTCAATAAGATTAACAATAATGTATTTCAATTCATTTTTTGTGGAGTTACCTTTTGCTACATGTTAATCTGTTCATTGAACTCGTTGACAAAACTCAAAATCTTCAACATGTATCATCTAGTCCCTCATCGGTCAGATCCTGTATCTACATGTTTTTATTCTACTTATATCGCCAGATTGACTATTCCATTGTCGTATAATTTTGTGACATTATTCATTTCCCGTGATTCCATCTTTGAAGATTGGTTCGGTAAATCGATCCACTTAACGGGGTTATTTAATCTAATGAACAATTGGGTTCCTAGGTTAATTATTCTTCCCATTATTTTAACATTGTTCAACGTCTATGATAAGTTAAAGAGAAGATTGGGTCTTACCAGTGATTTATATGACTCATTCGGATTCGATGATCCGGAAAATGAACAAGGAGATAATGCTAACAAAAGAAAAGATATGATAATCGTAGAGGCTAAACGAATTATCACCAGAGAATTCAATAAAAGACAATCATCACCTTCTCAACCGTTGAGACCTTTCAACTTACAGCAAGCAGCAGACTTAAACTATCAAAATAATAGAACCCAATTCGAGAGCAATCTAGTCAATAGAATCGATTATCATGATGACCCTACCGGTGATTCTATTGACCAATCGTCAGCCGGAGAAGGGTTTTTCAACCGGTTAGGCAACCAATTTAGCTCATTTAGAGATCAGATATCTTCTAGATTGACTAGAAATCGAGACCAATCGGTATCATATCATGATGAACCATTAGATAACTTTGAATATGATGAGGATGCCAATAATGATTTGGTCTTATAGTAATGTATAGCGTGTAACATAATAGATAAGTAATTCCGGTTTTGACAGTTTTTTGGCAGCCATATGAAAATGTTAAGTGCGACCCCATCAAAACCCGGGGAAATAATTCCAGAGGAACCAGGGAGCTAAACATCGAATGGTATGATTAAAAGACGATTGGGAAGTGTCCAAGGCACTGCCAGAATACCCAGGGTTACTCAGCTACGTTATCTGTCTGATACCGTAACCTTTACGCCGTTGGTTAAATCACCTAAAGACAGAGGAGCCAGTAAACTTAGCAAGTTGAAGGTGCCATTGTTGAAGAGTCCTACCCATTTAGGTCACTATACATCACGAGCTAACAGGTTATATAATGAAGACAAGTATCATGCTAGTGTCTTGACCATCAAGGAAAAGCCTGTATTCAATTTCGGAATATTTGATGGCCATGGAGGCGACCAATGCTCTATTTATTTGCAAGACCATTTGGCAGAACAGATGGAACAAGCAGACAAATTGATAAATGATGAAGACTCGCGAGAGGAATTGATTAAGAAGTATTGGAAGAATATAGGTGGATATTGGCGGAGATGGTATAAGCATCGGAAAGATAATTTTGTCAAGATGGTTAATATGAAAAATGTCATAAGTTTGCAAAGATTAGCTGTTGATGATGACTGGAGTGTCCGATTGCCGTTGAGTTTCTTGAATTGTGATTACGGATTCTTTGAAGCCCATAATAAGTCGGGATCTACTTGTACGACAGCATTGATAGAGACGATATTCTCTGACGCTAAAGAGTCGTCAAAGTCAGTGTTTGAAGATTACTACTTCAACAGAAGAACCATATCCAAATTAACCATAGGACACGTTGGTGATACCAAAGCCATTTTGGTGGACAAGACGGGGGAAGCGCATGCCATAACCCAAAATCACCACCCTTCCAATCCAATTGAAGCTTCAAGGTTGAGGAAATATGCTGCTAATTTCTTTATGACCGATTCATTTGGAGAAGAACGGTTTATATCATTGGCCAACACCCGAGCCTTTGGAGATATAGATTTCAAGCAGATGGGGGTAACAGCAGAACCAGATATCACTCAGTTTATTATAGGAGATCAAGAAACCATCAGAGCCCATTTAGACCCAAAAGAAATCCATGATTATACCATAGGAGGATTGGGAGGAGATGAAAGTTTTTTGGTGTTATGTAGTGATGGAGTCACTAATGAATTGACCGATCAAGAGGTGGCCGATATTGTCATGCACACCTTCAACATGAAAGGTCATAAATGGGCTACTCCTCAAGTATGTGCTGAAGAGGTTATAAAGTTTGTGGAGTACATTGGAGGCGATGATAATGCTACTTGTTTAGTTATTCGACTCAACGGATGGGGAACTTGGCCCACCGATGATAGAACCGGAGAGTTACGACAACAACGAATGGAAGATTCCTTTAGAAAAGGAGATGATCGATGATCGATGATTGATAAAATAGAATCTATATTGTAGAAAATATTTACATGAACACACTAATATACAACTTAGACCCGAGATCTAATTCTTGGAGTATTTATAACTAAACTTCTTTCTGGTAGGAACAAATTCTCCTAATTTATTCCCCACCATATCATCAGAAATTTCCAACTCGACGTACTCTTTTCCGTTATGGACTTGAAATTTCAACCCTACAAATTGCGGTAAGATGGTGCAACTTCTAGCATTTGTTCTTATGGGAGAGCCTGATTTCATAGCTTCTCCGATGGGCAACGGCACCACATTGGGTCCTTTCCAGGCAGATCTTCCTAATAATGCCATACAAGCTCTCATGGTCAAGGTGGTTCGATATGGTAAAAGTTGATGGTGATTTCTGGAGTTGAAAAAATTTTAGATTTTAATGGTGCGAAATCTTCTGCTAGTAAGTAGGAACTGGGTAAGCACTATGTTTGCACAGAGGTTTGACCCCACGGCTCTAGAGAGTAATGAGAAGAAGAGGAAGCTTAGTGACGAGGAGATGGAGGAGGAACACAGTCTGAGTGTTCTGGAGAGTGATAGCAGTGAGGCTGGTGCTGTAAGTAGCAGTGAAAGTGAAAGCGATGAGAGCGATGAGAGCGATGAGACTGATGATAACGACACCAGTGAGGAAGCTAACGGTGCTAAGGTAGCAGGTAATGGTAGTAATGATGACCAGGAACCCTCGGAGCATGCTCAGAAAGATTCTAGTGACGACGATATGGATGTAGACCAGCAGCATAACGAAGCCAATGAAGAAGAACTGGTCCCACCAGTAGACGAAAGTTACGTCTCCAAGCACTCAGGCTTATTTGACAAGTTCAAAAGATCAACCAGCGGCCCCAAGATGGAAACAAAAGAAGAAGGGCCGCAAGTAGAAGTCCACGATTTGGCACCAATGCCCCAGCCTGAATTACCTCGAGACGCACGTTTGACCACCAATGTCAATAAATCGTTAGACTGGTTGGCAGAACCTATATATGCTGGGACCAGAGATACAAGGCCATTCACGGAATTCGGCTTATCGGATACCATGGCCAGAAACCTTGGTGGTTTGGGATACACCGATGCATTTTCTGTCCAAATAGCAGTGCTCAACTTGCTATTAACAGATCTCCAGGAGAACCGATTGAAACCTGACTCGAACGGAGACGTACTTGTTAATGCTAGCACTGGGTCAGGTAAGACATTGGCATACCTGATACCTATAATAGAGGCCATAAAAGACCGGGTAGTACCCCGGGTCAGGGCCATTATATTGGTCCCCACCAAGCCATTGATTAACCAGGTCAAACAGACGTTGTTGCAGCTTTGTAAGGGAACCAGTTTACATATAATGAACTTGAAGTCAGACATATCCATAAAAGAAGAAGGACAGAAGCTTTTAACTAATGAGCCTGATATTATTGTGTCGACACCGGGGAGACTAGTTGACCATATAACCAATGGATCTCTTGGGCTCGGGTCTCTACGGTTCTTGGTTATAGATGAAGCTGATCGGTTGTTGAATCAATCGTTTCAAAACTGGTGTAACATATTGATAAGTAAGATTGAAAGCAGTAATAACACTAACCTGTCATCCCATGATATGATATGGAAACCTCCGGTTCAGAAGATGATATTCTCAGCCACCTTGACTACTGATGCAGGAAAATTGTCGTTATTGAAATTCCATAAACCAAGGTTGATCATTGTTAATGACGAGAAGCAGTTGGTTAATGAAATGTTCACGGTTCCTAGAACCTTAAATGAGTACTGGGTCAAATATGGTACTAATAAAACATCTCTTAAACCACTCATTTTGACCAAATTCTTAATCAAGGAACAGAAACTGGCCAATGTCTTGATATTTACTAAATCCAATGAATCATCCATACGATTAACCAAATTACTATCGATTATGACTAAAAGAATGGGACTTTCCATCAGTATTGAATATTTAAACTCATTGAACAACTCTTCTTCCATCAGACATAAAATTTTGAAACAGTTCCAATCCGGCACCATCCATATTTTGGTTGTGACCGACTTGATAGCAAGAGGTATTGATATATCTTCTATAACGGATGTGATCAATTACGACTTGCCAAACTCTTCAAGAGAGTATATCCATAGAGTCGGGAGAACCGCAAGGGCCAACAATACCGGTAATGCTTATTCCTTTGTTTTTGGAAAGGGAGAAGAAAAGTACTTCAACAGAATCATGAATAATATTAATAGAGCTGGTGATGTAGAGGCACTTGACCCGGAGACTTTTGATGAACTGGATTATAACGACTACAAGATTTCCTTACAGGAATTACAGGAGCTCAAGTAGATTGCACCATAACAGACATAACACAATATAGAAGTCATTGCATGATAACAGAAGTAATATCGTAATCCCTATAAGTCCTCTATAGTGCCAGTACAAGCAGGGCAATTTGCAGCCACTCGCACGGTGCCGCCCTAACCGTTGCGGAAATCGCCTACTATGGTCCCGCCGGCGCGCCGTCGATCGCATCACCATGGCATCGCTCTTCTTGCGCGACTTTTCGCAATCGATAAGAAACCTCTTGCTATTACTAAGTCCCTTCCATTTCCACCATGAGTGAATTAGACTCCTTGGGAATCAAAGCGGTGGATCAAAATGAGTTGGAGACCTCGGTCACAAAAAAGGCTAACGAGACATTGTTAAATAAAGACAAAGAATTGGATGAAAAGCGGTTAGAAAAGACCAAGGCCGATATTGCAAAAGTAGAGAAAAAGATCAATATTTTAACAGCCAGATTAAATGATCCCAGGACCAAAATATCCCAAAGAAAACTGATTAAAGAAGAAATAGAATGGTTCAACACCCATGAACTTACCCCCTTGAAAGAAGATCTCAGTGATATAGCCCACAGATTATCTAATAGTTTAAGTCAGTTGGATAAGGTTAATGAAAGTAACACCACGGGTGACGGCAACGATCGGCTTCCTGATGAGACAGAACGGGACTATTTGATTAGAATAGGGAAGATCACGGCCTTTGGGAACCAGAATGCCTTTGAAGATGATAAGGAACAGAGGAGTCATATACATCTACGAGAGCCGGGATTTCAGCCGGAAATGAAGCAGCAGAGTGAAAAAGAAGTTGATGTAGTGGCGCCTGAGGAGCCAGAAGAAGAGGTTGGTGAAGCTGATGAGGTAGCGGAAGATATTAATGATGAGGATTATACGTATGATGAAGCACAGGGTGCTGAAGAGCCTGAAGAGGTTGAAGAAATAGCAGGAGAAGAGCTCGTGGAGTTGGATGGGAACCTTGATGGAAAAGAAGAAAAGAATATTGATGATGGTAATGAGGACGTGTACCAGCGCCGATTAAAACTGTGGACCAGAAGAAGGGCTCAGCTAAGGCCAAAATCGTTGGATGATAAGGACGTAGAAGAACAGTACAAGCCGCATCCAAGTTTACCTGATTCAAAGTTGGATGATCGATTCAGGCTACCAGGGGATATATATCCTTCATTGTTTGATTACCAAAAGACTTGTGTTCAATGGTTATGGGAATTATACAATCAGAAGACAGGAGGAATTATCGGGGACGAAATGGGACTTGGTAAGACCATTCAGGTTATCTCATTCATAACTGGATTGTATTACTCCAAATTATTAGATAAGCCTGTATTGATTGTCGTTCCGGCCACTGTGTTGACTCAATGGGTCAATGAATTTCATAAATGGTGGCCCCCATTGAGGTGTGTCATTCTCCATAGTATTGGGTCTGGAATGGGTAAGAAATTCGACGAAACCAAGGTTGAAGAGTTTTTACAGAATGAAGATGCTGACGAACTAGACAAATCCAAATTTAGAGGCTTAAGTAATAAGATGAATGCCAAAGCAGTGATAGATAAAGTCATGTCTCACGGACACATTCTCGTAACTACATACGTTGGATTAAGAATTTATTCAGAGTATTTGTTGGATAAGGACTGGGGTTATTGTATATTAGATGAAGGACACAAAATTCGAAACCCAAATCTGGATATTTCTTTATTATGTAAACAGATAAGGACTTACAACCGGATTATTTTAAGTGGTACTCCGATCCAGAACAATTTGATTGAATTGTGGTCATTGTTTGACTTTGTATTCCCTGGTAGATTGGGAACTTTACCAATTTTTGAACAACAATTTGCTATCCCTATTAATATGGGTGGTTATTCAAATGCTAGTAACTTGCAGGTTCAGACCAGTTATAAATGTGCTACCATTTTAAAGGATTTGGTGGCCCCTTATTTGTTAAGACGTTTAAAACATGATGTGGCAAGAGATTTGCCCAAGAAGCAAGAAATGGTATTGTTCATCAAATTGACGAGATACCAGCAGGATTTATATGAAAGTTTTCTACAAAGTGAAGACTTGAATGCTATTATAAAGGGAAAGCGGAATATGTTAATGGGGGTTGATGTATTGCGGAAGATCTGTAATCACCCAGATTTGGTAAACAAATCCAAAACAGGTGTTGATTACGGTAATAGTAAAAGATCTGGTAAGATGGAGGTGACCAAAAAGCTAATTCAACTTTGGGGCATTAATAACCATAAAATCTTGATATTTTGTCAGACAAAGCAAATGTTGGATATCTTACAAAAGTTCATCAGTAAATTAAGAAAGTTAGACCCTGACAATAATAATGAAGAGACCGGGGATTTATTTACCTTCTTAAGGATGGATGGGTCAACGCCTATTTCTAAGCGTCAATTTTTAGTGGATAGTTTTAATACCAACCCTAGTATCGATATATTTTTGTTAACTACGAAGGTGGGAGGATTGGGGATTAATTTGACGGGTGCAGATAGAATAATCATATATGATCCCGATTGGAATCCATCTACCGACATTCAAGCAAGGGAACGGGCCTGGAGGTTGGGACAAAAAAAGGACATTGTCATTTATAGGTTGATGATTACAGGTTCCATAGAAGAGAAGATTTATCATCGACAAATCTTTAAAACATTTTTAACTAATAAGATCTTGAAAGACCCCAATCAAAGGAAATTCTTTAAGATGAATGACTTATACGATCTTTTCACTCTTGGAGATCAAGATGAAGCTGGTACTGAGACTAGTGAAATGTTTAACAGTGAAGAATCTAGCTATAAAGGAAATAAACGTCGAAGACCTCAGAAGCTATCTAATGTAGGGCACAAGAATGATGATGATTTCTTACAGGTTGCTAGCATAATGGGAGTCAGTAAAATGGATAAATTTCAGGGAACTGAGGATGAACAAGGTACCAACCAAGATCAGTCAAGTAATAGTAAAAAGCCAACAGACGAGGATCAAATCATGCAAGGGATATTCAGTAATTCCAACGTCCATAGCAGTATGAGACATGATGATATAATTGAAAATAAGGGAAATAACAATAACCATATCCAACGAGAAGTAGACAAGATTGCCGAGCAGTCAGTTAAATTATTGAATGAATCAAGAAAGTTAACTAGACGTAATAAGATTGGGATTCCTACATGGACCGGGAAGTTTGGTAAAGCAGGAAAGAAAAGTCTAGGAGCACCCAAAAGAACAATTAATTTGTCTTCACTGTCAAGTAAACGGTCAATTGGAACAAGTGGTGGTACCAATAGTGATTTATCTTCACTGAGTATTCTCGGGGATATAAAGAAAAGACAAAAGCTAGAACCAAAATCCAAAGATATTACTAATCAATTATCTTCAGATTTAGTCAAGCTATTTGACGAAAACGAAAAGTTAACTTCCAATCAAATATTGATCAAGTTAAAGAATAAGGTTGATATAAACAGCAAACAAGATATTCTTTTGGTCAAAACATTGTTAAGAAGAATCTGTAATTGGGATAGTGGAACCAAGAATTGGTCTTTGAAAGATGACTATTTACTCGAACCGAAAGCTGCAAATACTCCACCACCAAACTGAATATGGCGATCGTTGACGTAAGGATATGTACAAGGAGATGTAATGCAATGTAAGTTAGAGGATTAAGCTGATAATGGATTACGAGCCCAACGTGTATATAAAATTAAGATTTACCAATAATGTACATTTGCAAACATTACCTAGGGATTAGAGGTACCCCCTTCCCTGGTAGCAAGTTAGCAAGTAAACACTATTAGAGAGTAATTGTCAGTAGAGATGGCAAGACCACCAGTGATAGTACCCTCGAAATTTGGGGGACCCGTACTGCATGTACGCCGCCGCCCGGTTCCTCCGTCCGTATTTGCTAGAAGACCTGGCCAAATCAGTCTACACCCGCATGAAGCCTGTCTGTTGGGTTAACAAAAGGCAACAATAAGAGCCGACCTAGCACCAAGCGCAATTAAAGATTGCATTGATGAGATCTTCCTATTGCAGGGAATATAACAGCCGCCCCATGGTTTTTCAAGGTCCAAGCCCTCTAGGATTTGGCAGAGGGTTTGAATTAAGAGAAGACAGTTCCAGGCTAGCAGTTCCAGTACCACGCTGGCAGCCCCAGTTTCAGGCAGTTGAGCCGTAATCTGGAGCTGGTAGTGATCCTGTAAAACCATATCGGGTCGAGAGATCTTCCACAGCGATCCGAGTGCAAGCTCGGTAGCACGGAGAGCGGTCGGGACAACGCGACGGACCACAAACATATCGGCCGGGCGCCGTCGCGGTGATATTTCCGGGTGGTACAAATATTGCAGTGGGATGCCACTGGTGGAATACCTGTAAAGCAGATATAACTCCAAAACATTTTATGGTGTATGGTAGAGTTGTTATTGATGCCATTAAGAAGTTAGAAACACAGTCGCTCAAATTGAAAATTTCCTGGTGAGGTACATTAGAACATGGTAAAGATGAATAGTAACACCTTTAAGGTGATTGAAAAGTGTCCCCAACCTCGGGTCAATACCGGATGTACATACTGTAAGGTTGAAATGCCCAAGGCAATTGATACAACGACTAATCTAAATGGAACCAGGGCTAAATTGTGGAAACATGTGTTGATATTAAGCCATAAATATCGAGACATTGGTCAGTTACCATCCAATATTAATACCGAAGGACTTGCTAAACAACTTAGTTCTTTAAATCACTTAAGGTCACCAACCCATCCTGTCCTTGCCAGTCATATCTTTTTATCGGGACAGGATCATGAAGTGCCGCAAAATCCTGATAACGAGTTGGTGTACATCTTTCCGGATAATGTCAAGGTAGAATTCCATCGAGCTCATTTGAAACAATTCTTTACCCATTATTTGCTCCCTAAAGATGATATGGGTAAACCCATACTCCCAGCTCCTGCTTATAATCCATTCAAAGCCATCAGTAAACTGCAAGATCAAGAAATACCATCCTTAAATGCCCACGAGTTGCAAGGGATGTTTAAGGAACACCCATTGACTAAGCCGGTAATATTAGTATGTGGACATGGCAGTAGAGACGAACGGTGTGGGATAATAGCCCCTTATTTATTACAGGAACTCAACCACGTCAAGTCTGATGAAGCCATAGGCACCATTAGTCATATTGGAGGACATGCTTATGCTGGCAATGTGATCTTTTATCCGGAGAATTGCTGGTATGGCAGAGTCACTCCTGATAGAATTCAGGGTATCTACAACAGTCTTAAGGAAAGTAAGATTGTTAAGGAGCTTTATAGGGGGGAAATCGATTAGACACCTAAAATTTGACGAATAGTTTTTCTTACTGTAAATGATTATTATTTATTTATTTTTTTTTTTTTATTATTACCAATCTGCATTCCAGCTCCTGTTTTTGGGAGGCCGTGTCCAATAGGGTGGGATAGGACTGACGAGTATAACTCCGGAAACAATCCTAATATGATAATAACCTGGAATTCTCCGATTGCTGAGGCATTGGGGGAATGTGATTATAAGTGATAAATCCGGGAGCGGGCAAACAGAAAGGTGTTGAAGGAGCTAGTAGGAGCCCTTTTAAAACTGGAAGTATTGTAAAAGCAAATTGCTTCTCGGACTACTTGTGCATAACACATGCTTACACATATGCATATACAATACTGCGTATGGTCTTGTTGTTCTTGTAGCGTTAATGATGTTCTAAGTAACTCAAAAGCGCAAACGCCTAGTCAGTGAATGTGCTTTAAGTGCCACTTATGCCAACGGGAAGTGATTGGTCAATCAGTGCCTCAGATAATTCATTACGTTTAGGTATAGCTATATTTTGATTGATGCTTTCAATTGGGGACCGATAAGCATTTTGCACGTCATGCATTTAGGTGTTGGATATCCTATGACCAGCATTAATGACAAGGATTCTAACACAACACGGGCTGAACTTACAATAGATTTGTTGAAGCCCATTGGAGTCGTAAATGGTCCTACGAGGCGAAAAATCTACAGATCATTTTATAAATTGCGTTATAAATATGTTTATCGTCACTTGGTGGAGCCATAATCCAACACTACCCATGCAAAAACACAAAGGATATGCAAGTAGGACATGTACGAGATATGTGGTGGTTAGGTGATGTACGGTGTTGATGCTGCATATATTTTATTGTGCATGGGTTAATTCACCTTTGGTGCTGTATATACGATTCAAACAATAGGATTAATCTATACTATTACTCTCTGTACGACTGAGGTGCCACTAGTGCCCTAGATAACATGTCTGCCCTATCATTTTCCTACAATTGGTTTTAACAAATGGCCAACAATGTTATTGTAATTATTACTGTAAAGCTCCATACCGAAATTTCGATAGTATATCAACTATGGTTTCCCCAACAGGAACTATTCTGCATGTAACCGTAGAATTTCATATAGGGACCGATTATTCAAAATAGAACCGAGAACCGGGGGTTGATGTGGGTGCTGATTGCATAAAAAATAATAAAAAAAAAAAAAAAAAAGGAAAGTGAGAATCATTCTCCCCGATTCATATATTGTTCTTTATTACGACTACGACTATTATAATTACCGCTATGTTGTATTTCAGGTCGAGACCTTGTTTACAACTTCTTATTATGACAAACATTTGGAGGCATGGCTTCATAAATTTCTAACATTTTATTTTTCCTGCAACCATAGAAACCCAAAATCCCCCATTAGGAATACCAGGGCCGCACCGATAGAAGATCGTTGTGCATGTTGTGCATGGTGCTGTGGGACCGCTACACTTCTCCCTGCATCTATAGAGTTTAACCCATCACCACGAATTCTCTTAGCCGCTGGCATTATAAGCTCAGAGCAATATTGATGATGGTAGGTCAAGTGCTTGCCTTATCAATAATCAATCGCTGTGTTGCTTCATGGTCCCCGATTTTTCCTTAGATATCAGTATATCCTTCTCCAAAAAAGCAATAGATACATCTCTATTATTGTTTTCTTTTGGCCAAAAAAAAAAAAAAAAAAAAAAAAAAAAAAAAAAAAAAAAAAAAAAACCTCTCTAATTTGTCCTCTCCGTTGGAACAGACATGATAAAAAAATTTTGTTTTTTTTAGCACATCTTTTTCCTTTCCTTTAGTCCAGTGAACAGGTGGAAAAACTTCGTTTTTTAGTTGGTGATCCCATCCATCCTTCACCAATAATCCCATTACCAAACTCTTTGAGTTTTCTTCTACCATCGAAGCCAATTTTCCTTCTCGTAACATTGGTTCCTGTGAGCAGAGCGTGGCCAAAAGTGAGAGTCTCTGTGAGAAAAAAAAATCAACATTGAAGAAATACGACAATTAAACAACTTACCACCTCATTAAACTAAGGTTGCCTTCGTTCCTTTCCATCACATCATAGCCCAATCGAGTGTCTGTTGAAGTGTTCATTCCTTCCAAGTATCCGTCGACAAGTACTTGATTGATTCAGATACCTAAACATGAGTCTAGAAAATCATAATGGAGCCCCAACTGCCAATGGATCTAATAGTGGTGGTGCTGGTCCAACTTCCCAGAATCATATGGCACATGTAGCTCCATCATCTGGTGGCCCCAGTAATACATCGACTGCTGGTACCACTGCTTCCAATCCAAGTGGTAATCCAAATAACCAACCTAGCGATTATAAGATCTATCAGTCGAATCCTATATTACATCAATCACCAAGTCATTCGATTCCTCAGTTAAATGCTGCTCCTCATAACCCTGTGTATTCCCAAGTACCTCAGCAGTACCGTTACTATAATGATCAGTATCAGTATTATAATCAGCAACAAAATTATCCTTATTATATGTATAATCAACAACAGAATTATCCTTATAATTATTATCAAGGTCAACAAAGTCAACAAGGTCAAGGTCAACAAGGCCAACAGCTGCAACCACAACAACAACTGCAGCTGCTGCAACAACCCCAGCAGAACCCAGGTCTACAACATGTTCCTCAACAGCAACAGATTCCTCAGCAACCACTGGGCCCAGCACATTCTCTGGCCCTGAGCCAACCTCAAGGGGCTTCTCAGCCTCCAAGTTCTCAACCTCAGAGTCTGGTTTCTGCTTCAGCAGCCTCTCAACAATCTGGGCCTGGGGCTAACAATAGTGAATTGAATATGAACTCCAACTTTACTGTGGGGCAATATCAACCCCCTGGTATTAGACCAAGAGTTACTACCACCATGTGGGAAGATGAAAAAACCCTTTGTTATCAAGTTGATGCTAATAATGTTTCGGTTGTCAGAAGAGCTGATAACAATATGATTAATGGTACCAAATTATTAAACGTAGCTCAGATGACAAGAGGTAGGAGAGATGGGATTTTAAAACTGGAAAAGGTCCGTCATGTAGTCAAAATCGGGTCTATGCATTTAAAGGGTGTATGGATCCCATTTGAAAGAGCTTTGGCTATGGCTCAAAGGGAAGGTATTGTCGATTTATTGTATCCATTATTTGTAAGAGATATCAAACGAGTAATTCAAACTGGTATTACTCCTAGTAAAGCATCAGCAACTCCTTATTATGACCAAGGTCTGCAAAATCAACAACTACCCCAAAGTCAATCTCACCAATCTCCTGCTGGTAATGCTCAACATATTCATGCTCAACCTCAACCTCAACCTCAAGTACAACAACAAATGTCATCTCAACAGCCTCAGCAACATCCACAGCAACAACCGGTGGTGGCAGCCTCAATTCCTCAAGCTTCAGTGAATCAATCGGTGCCACAATTACCCAATCCAAGCGATTCAAATGCTAGTCAACAACCTTTGTATGGTTATCAACAATACTATCCTAGTCAATATTATCCATACAATGGCTATGCTTATAACAATCAAATGTACTCGCAATATCAGTATCCTGCTAAGCCAAGAGATGATGTAAAGGATGAGAAAAGGGATTGAAATACTTTAATTTGTGCTTGAAGCTTGATGCTTGATGCTTGATCTTTGATGCTTTACTTTAATACTTGATTCATGATGATGTATCTAACAATGATACTACTTTCCAGTGTTTGTAGGCTGGTGATCCAACAACCTGTAAAGCTTATAAGGTCTATAACGTCCATTTATTTCCTTTTTTTGCTTTGATCGTTTTCCCGTGTGTATTAGTATTTCCCTAGCTTTTTGATTTTGTTTGGTCAAACGAGTCATAGCTATCAATTAATTTCTTTTTATTTATCTAATGTTTAATTTTCAGTTTGATTTTAGATTAATTGCCTTTTGCTGTGCTATATGTTAATTCCTTATTATTATTATTAGTATTATTATTATCTGATATTTGGCTGCTCATGTAAGTTGGTCGCTCCCTTAAGAAAGCAGTATAACTTCCCCTGTGGAGTTCTAATATCAAAAAGGAATGAAGAAGAAAAGTGAATCATGTATTTTTATAGATCTAGATAGCTTATGTATTATTAATTCAAGATGCAATAGATACTCATTGAAACCCGTTTGTTTTAGTTCCTGATGCATATTGATGTGCATTGCATGATATGCAAAGGTTCGTTGCAGAAATCCCACAGTGTACTGCCAAAACTTCCAAACGGTCACCACTCGTTACTTCTCATAGATCATGAGAACACGGTTCAATACAAGAGACCCGTCTGTGGGATTGCAATCTACAAAAAACATATAATTACATTGTTGCAAGGTTCTTCACGTCAGAACATAAAAAAGCGCTTGTGCTGCAACATGCAGAAACCCTATGTAAGGTCCCCTCCAATTCTAACCCTTGCAGCAACTTTATACATGACTGGTGAATGTCAGACCCCTCCCTTGACAGTCTACTATGCAAGAGGTATCATAAGTAAAGTCGCTGCAGGGGCCAATATCACTGATATTGCCTTGATTCATATTCATGAAAAGAGAGGGTTGATCCGGATCTGGAAATCATCAACAGGATCGCTCACAGTACATGCATGAAATACACAGGATCTACATGTATCAATAGATCATATCATATATATCTATCAAAGTTACATAGGTAAAACAATCGCAGTACTAAACATGATCTAACTATTAACTTCTGGTTACTAGCCAAATCATCTCCCGAATGCCTAATCATCATCCCTGGAATGTTAGTCATCTTTGGAATTTTTGGTCTCGGGAGTCAACTTATCATAGCTTGTTTGCAACCCCTGGATTTGTTTCTTCATGGCTGCAATATCTTTCTCTTTAGTCTCAAGTAATGCATGATACTTTTCAAGTTCTTTCTTGTCGTCCTTATCATCATCTTTGGCATCAGAACTTCCCTTCACATTGAACGATCTCAATCTATCTTCCTTTAGTACCAACTTTCTTAAAATAGTTGACACAGTAAAAATAGCTAACTCTAAGAATAACACAGCCCCACTGATATATAAATTTCTTTGGGCGAAAAACTTGGAGGCTAATTGATCATTAGTTAACATGGCTGATGAAGAGCCCATGTTAGAACTAGTGAAGTATGGATTTTTTAAATAATCAAATCTTCTCAATTTATTCAAGCAGTCAAAAAATTGTAACCCTAAGATAATTGACAAGAACCTTATCCCGATTTTATAGTGGGAAGAAGTGTCCAATAAGTTAAGGGCTTTGATAATCTTCCTTCTTACAACATGGGGCAATGGCAAAACCATGGTGAATAGAATCACCATTTCTATACATAAGGTGATGAACACCAAAATCATTTGAATACTCATGATGAATTATAACACTTGGATCAAATAAGTTGGGGTAAACTGGTGAATGGTTTGTGATACATCAAGTATATCGCAAGGGTTTAGGTGGTGTCTCGAGGGATTCGGCTGGTGAAATTTCGCATCGCTGTCACGTGAAGACGTTCATAGGCATTGCTATATTTTACACTATACACATAAATCACTACTCTATATTCCATATGCTCTTTTAGCATAATTGTAGGCAAATATCGAAAATGCTACCATGCATCCAATGATTGACCAGAACCATGCTAGGCCGTCATAGTCTTGACCTGGAACTAAACAATTCATCCCCCACAATCCAGTGACTACATTAATAGGCAATACTATGGTACCTAGAATGGTAATTTTCCCCAACACGTCATTGGTATCATTATTAACTTTTGTCATATCAATATTGATCTGGGCCAAATAATTGGAATGGAATCGGGCTAACAATTTTTCATAATGGTTTAAGGATTGAACCATGGTGATTATATGATCTTGAATATCTCCCAAATACATGGAGATTTCCAGTCTTGATTGGGGTCCCAACTTTCTAGATGAACTTAATTCTGTTTCATTTAATCGTTTGCTAAACCCTTTGATAACATCAGCTTTAGATCCCAATAATCGTAACACCGACATTACTCTTTTTCTACATTCACCAATTCTTCTCAACATATCTCCTTTACGTTTCCACCCCAAAATCTTGGAATAGGATTTCGAACTCGAGGATCTACTCCTTGATGTACTTCTTGTCTTGGATCTGGTATTAGCATGGTCATCAAGCAATCTATAGCCATTTTTATCAACAACACTCTTAGATCTTGGTCTTTTGAAAAAAATGTTCTCTTTGTTCTTTTTACCCTTACGACTGCTATGACTTTGATTATGAAAGTCTTGATTTTCATGGATATTACCATATGGCTTGTCTTCGTGTTCACTTTCACTATCTGAATCGTCATCACTTTCGCTGTCATTATCACCAGCATGCATTCTCAAGATGGCTTCCTCTATGGAATTGACTTCTTCTTCAATACTCTCGATCATGGGAGCGAATGAATCAGTGATGTCATCTATCAATGCATAAGAAATCCAATCTGATGATACTGTCAAATAATCCTTCAATAATCTTATTCTCCTTCTGACGTTAATTGGATGTGGGGTGGCCGAGAAATGGAAAGTGATTACCCCATGCTTGAAGACAATCATATACATAGACAATGGGGATAACTCTCCCTCTCTTATCTTCTTTGGATTGGACTTGTGGGAACTTGAACCTTTACTTAATAAATTAAAGGATCCATCTGAGCCACCAGGCTTTTGGGATATCTTGTTAAAGATCTTCTTAAAAATATTTGCCTGCTCGCCATTTAGTTCATTCAATTCTTGTAACTTAGTTATCTTCCGTTCCTGCTCTCTAATCCTTTGTTTACGTCTTTCATATACCACGTCAAACGATGTAAAACATATAAAATAGTATGACTTAAATAATTCCACCTTCTCCCGAGCTTCCCCTAAAAATATATCTTCTGTTGTTAAAGGATGAATCCCAAAAGTTTTTGATAATACCTTCATCTCTTCTTCTGTTGGGTCAAAAACATCTAACCAAAACGGATTAACCACTTCAGGACCAATAGAATCTGTTATAGTTCCGGTGAGAGGAGTCTGGTTTATATCTGTAGCAACACTTGCACCGCCACCGAGACTAGGAGCAGCTGTACCGGCACCAGTAATTCCTGTTCTGTTGACAACGTTTTTCATAGGAGTGTCTGTGGGTGTTTCAGCGCCGCTGGTGGTAGGTCCCACTCTAGTACCAACCCCAGCACCGGTTCCAGTTCCAGTGGCAGTGGCAGAAACTAGTGGTACGGCGTTGTTAGTATTATTAACATTGTTATTAACCCCCTCCGTGGCGTGATGTACATTACTAGGGTTTGGAGTAGCAATTCCAGATGGTGACAAAATACCTGAAGTAGATTGAGCTACATCCATTTGACGACTCAGCGGACGTTGACTCAAATTCAAAGTTTGAATATCGATGTGAGAATAATAAAGGGGTTGAAACAAATCTTCTACATTCAAAATTTTTACATCATCTTGTTCTTTTTGTCCTTCCTCTTCGGGTTCAACATTTCCTTGTTGATCATCTCTCCATTTTTTATTCAAATTAGTCGTTTGTTCTTTAACACTGGTATTGGACTCATTCATCAATAAACCACTCAAGTTAGGTGAATGAATAGTTTTAGCCAAGTCGTCTCTAAAATAAGTAAATCTGCAAATATCTTCTTTGGGTTTGCTTTTATGCAAAATGGGAGCTGTCGCCATCAATTCCCTCGAAGATTTGTCACCAGGGTGTATTGGAGTAGGAGTTACTTGGAATGAATGTTTTGACTTTAAAGAAGCAGAATCAATCTCGTTGGATTCAATGTGTTTGACAGGAGCATTAAAATTGAAATTAACGTGTTCACTCGCCTGACTATCTCTGTGACTATGAAAAGGATCCCTGCCTGTTCGGTTATGGAAGTCAGCTTCATAATCATTATGATTGTCATTGGTCAACTGAGAAAGTTCTACTTGAATGAACTCTTTCAACACCTTCAAATCAGGCCATTCAGCACTTGAAGGTTCTGGGGCTTCTGCATAATAATCAGGAAAACAAACATCATCTAAAGATGTCGAGTCACTCGAGTGTTCACTAGAAGGATTCGATTCACCAAACTCCAATGAGTTGACACTAAAATTATCCATGTTATCATCGTGGCTTTCATTGTCATATCCATACTTGTAATTATTTCCAGTAAAACTGGAACCCATATTATACAGTCGACGATGGCTATGACCAGTGGCCCTGGAATTGTGTCTGTTCCCGTCTTCATCATCTGGTTCATACCCAAGAGGTTCTGGATTAGCATATTCACTCTGTTCTCTAGCATATTTGTCCATATCAATAGCTACTGATTTAAAGTTTTTGGAGGTTGTAGGAGATACTGATTCACTGGTGGAGTTAAAATTTTGCAAGTTCTTGTTAGTTAATGGTAAGCGTTCTTCGTTAGGTCTCCTTATATAGTTTGAAAATGGTCCACTATTAAGCTGGGAGTTACGTCTTCGGGTTCTAGCTGGAGAAGAATGGATATGAGCTAAGTCATTGTACTGTCTGTGGTCTATAAAAGCACCACTATTGTTATTTGTCGAATTCTGAGAACTGGTATCAGTATCGTCTAACTTCAGATAGCTTTTCCTGTCGTTTGACTTACTCATGGTCTATGAAGTTTAATATAGAGAATTGAAAGGGGAATGGTAGGAATGGCTTACCATAGAGCCGTGAAAACGATGCACTGATGCGCACAGTTGCTTCGGGGCCTCGCCTTAGCAGCCCTTGCAGCACCGCGAGAGTGGCTGCATGCCAGACCTATTTTGGTACTTCAATTAGGGTAATATGGAAACTACTGTTCGGTAACTGACAAAGAAACGTTTATTCCTACTTACTCTTCCTCTGACGCGTCGTCTGAATCATTGACTATGTCTTTGGACTTTGGTGGTGGTTTTTTGGCGGAGTCTTCCTCACTACGAGCCTTCTTAGTGGCACCTTCACCACCGTTTAGTTGGTCAAGTGCTTCTTCAATGTCGTCTTTGGCATTGATTAACTTCTTCCATACCTCTTCTGTTAGCGAGATCCCTTTCTTACCAGGCTTTTTCTCTTTGGTGACTTTATCTTCATAGAACTCTCTTATATCTACAAGACTGATATTATTGAATTTTCTAACGGTGACTTGCTTTTTATTGTCCAACGGGATGACGGTGTCGGAGCCTGAGGCCGTTGAATGTGATCTCTTCGACATAATTAGTCAATTGCTTCAATCTAACTCGGGGGAAGAAAGAGAGTGGTACTTGGTGTGTTCTCACTGATGAAATGAAAGATTCCGCTATCGCAGCAAATGTGGTCTCCACTGGACCTGTCATAGCGGGAAACTTTTAATAAGATCTAACCTTATATTTATATGTCATATTTATATCATATGTTGTCTATATATTTTCCTAGTCTATAATACCTCGAGTGTTTTCTAGCCATTGTGAGTCTGGTTTTGGGGGATCCCACTTGACCAGCTCTCGTTGTAATGGTTACCATACATTTTTTTCACCTCTTCAAACAATTTTATATCTTTATCATTAACGTCTTCAATGTTTAATTTGACTCTCCAATAGCTGGTAATAGCTACCTTCAACTCTTCAATAGTGGATACACCTAGAACCACTGAGGCTGGATTATTCCAGGTTAAATTGTACTTATCATCAGCCAGTCTTCCAGTATCAAATAACCACTTTTTCAACGCAAATCTAGTGGCTAAATCAGCCAATTCCACTCCATGCATTGTCAATAGATGTTTTGCAATTTCACTAGTAACCCCTTTCAACTCATCAGAAGCTGGGTGAAAGGAATGAGTTTTATCAGATCTCAATAATGACATACTCAAAATCGATCCATTCATGATTTTCTTAACGTGACATTCGTTAACTAATCGATTATAATAATCAAATAATTTGGTATTCTGTATACATCCATGAGAATACGATAAAATAGCATCCAAGCTTCCAATGCTGGGATCTTTCAGGGCATGAAGAGCTACCTTGTATAAAAATTCAATTGGGTATCCAGTGATCCCCATATGTTTTATAATTCCTTGTTGCTTAAGTGATTTAAGCTCTCTTAAGGCTTCATAAATCTCTTCTTCTTCCACGAACTCTATGTCATGCAAATAAACCAAATCCAATGATTCCGTGTAAAGCCTTTTGCAGGACCGGTGAACAGATTCTCTTATAGAACTTCTGGAATAATCAAATTCATTCAATCCAATCCTTCCGGCTTTAGTACATATAAAATATGAATTCCTGGGCCATTTTGATCGTAATTCTTTCAAAGCACTTCCAAGAAGCTTTTCCGATGGCCCATAATATGGAGACGTATCAATAGCTATTAGTCCACTTTCGAATGCCAAATCTAATATTTCAAGTATTGGTCTGGATTCCGGATTGTCTGTATATTGATAATTAAAGGTGGCTCCTCCAATAACTAAGGGTGGCAAATCAGTGATGGAGTATGGAGAAGGTGGCAGCCTAGGGCCCAAAGGTTCATTGAATACTGTCATCTTCCCGGTCTTTATCTACAACGTTAGGGATGAGATAAGCCTGTGATGATGTGGAAAAAAGCCCATTTTTGCGCATATCGCATATGTATCGTCGTTACGGTTGCAAATTTTATCAGTAGAGTTTGGGTATGCAAGACATATATTAACACTATTCTACAATCTAAAAATCTACAAATATCATCGTTATCAAAACGCATCGTCTCCTTCCACAACGTAATTTCCTGGAACCAACCCGACCAATCCAACCTTATCTTCACAGTTATCTCCTAATTCACACAAATACCAATTATCCGGTTGTCTGTGTATGACATATATGTGCCAGTTCTTACGGAAGAATAATTCCCCATGATGTTGTGGTTTATATGCATATCTGGCCCTAGCCTTCGTAATATATGGTTTCTTGTTTATAGGAGTAATCTTATTGATCATTGAATTCAAATTAGTAAATGATCTGGTTGGAGTTTTCAGAAGACTTCTTTTAGGATCCACCGATCTTGCGGGATCGAATCCATAGGAATCGTACATTGATTTAGGTCTTCTCTGCCCTCTTGAAACTTTCCGGACTGGTGATCCATTCAATTGGTCCAGATTTTGGTATCCATGGTTGCCAGGTGACTTGAAACTAATGGTATCGTACCTAGTAGGTACTTCGTTGTGGTCATCCTCATGAAGATGCTTATTTTGATAAGGGGTGTTTTGGGTGGTATTTGATTTTTCGAGATCGTATTGTTTCGATAATCTCACAGACCTTCTATATTGATCAACATCTCCATTTCCTCCCGAGTTCAAATCTTCCAAAGCTTTGGCAATAAAGTCAATGGAGAAATCTTTCATTATTGGGGTCTTGTTTCTGGTGGGGCTATCATTGTTTGTACAGTTGCTTTTGTTTACGGATAAAGCTGGTAATTCTTTGGATTTCAAGTTGATCTTATCTTGGAATTGATGTAATTGTTGTTCCTTCTTCCTAGGCGAAGCCCAGTTTCTTTCGCTTGAATTCGAGGAATAGTTTGTAGGATTAGAATAGTTGGATGACCCATTACTGTTATTGAATTGGTTGTTATTTGATTTCACAGAAAAGATCTCCGTTTTTTCATCGGGACTATTATTACCGTTACTGTAATTGGACTTGGTGTCTTCAGGTTTGGGAAGTTCAAATTTCTGTAACGGTTCATTAGGTAAGTCTTTAGATAATTTATCGGATTCAAATTTAGGTGGTGATTTCATAAATTTAGGAGATTTGGGTGACAACTTGTTGGCAAATTTGTTGGCAAATTTTACAGGAGAAGGAGTATTTAAGGGAGAATTGAATTCTGATTCTGTGATCGTAGGCGAACTTGGCACAGGTATATTTGAAGGTGGAGCTTGTGCTTTCTGCCCTGCTTGTGGGTTTTGAGCCTGTTGAGCTGGTTGGGTAGCATGACTATAAGTGGAATAAGATCTGGATAACAAATGGCTAAACTCTGGGTTCTCAAAGTCAGCTACTTCAAACTGTTTATCGTTTTCGTCATCCAATCCTTTCATAAAATCAATAAATTTGGGATCGGATAAGATTTTATTACCAGTACCATAATTGTTACTGAAGTCTTGCAAATCTTGAGGAGGGGAGATTTTAGCAAAAAAGCTTCTGGCTAAGTCAACTGATTGATCATTATCAACACATAATGTAGCTATGTTATTACAGAAATTAAAACAGTTAATCTTAATCAATTGAATCCTCTCAATCTCCAATTGATAAACCTCTTTTAGAGCAAGCACATAGTCTCTCTTGAATATCTCATTTATTTTGCTGAAATTGTCTAATGAAATCTTATAATTCTTTTCATTGTTGGTCAAGGAATGCTGTAACTTTTGTAATGCCTTCTCATTTTTCTCTAATTCCTTACCCCATGTGGTCTGGATTGATAAGGTTAAAGATTTTATGCTGCTGCAGTTATCTTTATAATTTTCTTTTGTAATCGATAAATCCTTTAAAATATCTTCCTTCTTGTCCACCAACTTATTCATATGTCCTAAGATCTTTTTGGTCCGCTTATTGTATATCATATAGAAATGATTTAATTTGTCATAGTTGATTTGGTTGACAGATTTGATGAATTTGTTGTTATACTTGATCATTTCATTATTTTCGTAGTTCAACTTGTTTAAAGATTTCTTCAACACTCCTGTTTCATAACTTCCTAAAGATAATTGATTTAGTTTGTCTAGCTTTCTGCTATACTCCTTCTCGATATTAATCCGTTCCAGGTAGAATTCCAATAACTCTTCCATGGTAATAATTGAGTTTTTCACTCGGGTGACAATTCGTTTATACCCCAAATCACTTTCATCCCAGAAATTGTTGACGAAGCTAGTTTGGTCTTTACTAACTTGGTGCAGCCTAGTCATTTCCATGTTAGCTAGAGTATCTGATTCCAACCTTAAGAAAAAGTAGATATATAAACAGTAATCTCATCAGTAGCTTAGGAACCGGCAGGTCTATATCGCAGTCAATTTGTGAGTGGGTGTGCATGTTTATGTTTTACTTAATCGGGCAAATTAATTGATTACCTAGAATGATATTAGAATAGAGCTAACCGAGTGTTAAGCAACCTGAATGAGTACAGGGCGTGGCTATAAAGTAATAAGAAGACAAGACATAGTATAGGTCATTCATAGTGGCCGTTTGGTTGTCTGGTGATCGATTATGTTTATGGAGGGTCTTTCTTCTCAGGATGGTTTTTTGCAACAATTGAGGCTATTAAGCGCAGGATGCATATATTCCCCTTACCAGTATACCTAGCTCGAAGGATATCGACCCCCCTTGTTTCAACACATGTAGATTACTCTCCTTGGTGAATAAGCTTTGATAAACCCTTTTATGCAACAAAGCAGTTAGCCGTTTATGGATTAAACTCATTTTGTGATGTATGTTGTTTAGTCACATGACCCGGTCTAATTTCTGTCACTTCAAAATGCTCACATTTCGATAACAAAAAATCACTGTAGCATATTATGGAATCATCGACATCAACAGCTTTAAAGGACCAGAAATGGTTCCGAGGGTTGAAATGGATAGTAAACTTCCTAATAGGTCAGTGGTTCTTTGTTGTGCTAGGGATTTTTGTCATGCTAGCATATTTTTTCCCTGAATTTGCCAAAAGTGGAGGTCTCTTAAAAGCGGAATATGTCATTGGATATGGAGCTGTGGCAGTGATTTTTTTGGTCAGTGGGTTGTCGATGCTGACTAAGGACTTGGTTAAGAATATGCTGAACTGGAGAGCCCATTTCTCGGTGTTGAGCTTATCGTTTTTAATCACCAGTGCTATAATCTATGGAATTGCTACTGGGATTAAAGAGGCTAATCATGGTACTACTATCGACAATTATTTGTTGGTGGGTCTTATAGTGACCCATGCATGTCCTACCACCGTGTCGTCCAATGTGGTCATGACCAAGCAGGCCCATGGAAATGACATTTTGACCTTATGTGAAGTTTTTATTGGAAACGTTTTGGGGGCTTTTATTACTCCTGCCTTGGTCCAATTATACTTACAGGGCCAATGGCAATTTGGGAACCCGAGTAGTCAGGCTGGTGGACCTGATTTATCTGTGCAACAATTGTATGCTCAGGTTATGAAACAGTTGGGATTATCGGTATTTGTTCCCTTGTTCGTTGGACAAGTGGTGCAGAATATACTTCCAAAACAAACCAAATGGTGTTTAACCACATTCAAACTCAACAAGGTTGGATCATTTATGTTATTATTAATCATGTTTGAATCTTTCTCCACTGCCTTTGCTCAAGATGCATTCACCTCTGTTTCTCATGCTTCAATCATATTCTTGGTTTTCTTCAATATTGGTATTTATTTGGTATTCACTGTCATTTCTTTTTTTTATGCAAGACCATATCCTTTAAAATGGATCCTTAATAAAGTTCCAGATGAATCGAGTTCTGCTAGTTATAAGTTTTGTTACAAATTTTTTAGTCCATTTTTTTACGATAAGAGAGATACAGTAGCCATCATGTTGTGTGGACCCGCAAAAACAGCTGCATTGGGAGTATCATTAATAATTTCTCAGTATGGTTCCGATAATAAAAGGTTGGGAATTCTATTGGTACCGTTGGTGTTATACCAAGCAGAACAAGTATGTACGGCACAGGTATTGGTAGTTTTCATGAAAAAATGGATCTATTACGGGGTGGATACTAGCCCACAAAAACCAAACGACGAAGAAGTTGAAGGAGAGAGTTCAACAGCTGCAAATTCCTATGACCTACCAAATGGCAGTTCTGGCGATGACACCAATTATAAGCCCACAGAGGCTACAAGGGAACAAAGGACTAACGAAAGCACATGATAAAGAAATTAATAGACGATGCACATGAGTTATTTATTTTTATTAATTTTGTATAGCGTAAAATAAGCCATAGCATAATATTCCCTCTGATTCGACTTTTTGCAGCCATGGTAAAAGAAATAGCATTGGGTGACAGGTGTGGGTCGTGCGCTTGCCGAGGAAGCCATCTCTAACTGCCCAGACTCGTTCCAGACTCGTTCCAGACTCGCTCCCAATTCGCTCCAGACTCGCTCCAGGCTCGCCCCAGGTCCCCTGAGTTGTGCCCTGGGCGGCCTCTCGGAGGTAGGCGCATGTGGGGCAAAAAAAGTCCTTCGCCAGTTGAGGTAGAGTACCAGTCAACGACTCTGCAGCCAGGACTACAGTTATGCGAGTCTGCTATAATAGGACGTTGTCCGAGACCCACAACATTTAATTGGTCAATTGACTGGGAACACTTATACGAAAACGTCTTTATGCTGTATCTATCCTCTTTGGGACCAGTTCTCTCTCCTCCAAGCATTTGTAGACCCCCACACCATACGCCCACTTGCACTGTAGGTTGGGCCATATCGACATGAGGATGGACAGGAAACCAATTATCTAGGGTATGCCAATTAGTGGAGGTCCATTAAGGTGGTTGTCGGAGGATTTTAGCCGTGGCAAATACTCTAACAAAGTATGGTAACGGAATCCTAGCGGTATAGGAGTCTTCTTTGTCTTTCGTCGATGTAGTGCATCTAGAGCGAATTTGTAGTGCATACGTGTTATGCACAGTGTGGACTGGCGCATTTCCGATAAAGTTTGCTACAGAAAATCACCGAAATTTCGATTGAATTTCCGGAGTCAGATATCAGATACTGAAAAAGTATTTAAAGTGGGTATTTCCCTTCACTTAGGTTTTTCTTAATATATTTTCAATTATTAATAAAAATGTCTTTACAAGTTAACACTTCCACTGTCAAATTAAATAACGGAATTGAAATTCCTGCTGTTGGTTTAGGTACCTGGAGAGCTTCTGAAAAAGGGGCTGCTTACACTGCTGTTAAAACTGCTTTAGAAAACGGGTACAGACACATTGATACTGCTGCTGCTTATGACAATGAAGAAGAAGTTGGTAAAGCCATTGCTGACTCTGGTGTACCAAGAGAAGAAATTTATGTTACTACCAAATTATGGAATTCTAGACATAAAGAAGTTGAAACTGCTTTAGATGAATCTTTAAAGAAATTAGGATTAGATTACATTGACTTATACTTAGTCCACTGGCCTGTTCCAACTAACCCTGTCACTGGTGAATTCTTCTTTAATGACTGGACTTATTTGGATACTTACAAATCTTTACAAAAAGTCTACCAATCCACCAAAAAGATTAAATCCATTGGGGTTTCTAACTTTACCATTCCAAAATTAGAAAAACTTTTAAGTGATCCAGAAATTACTGTAAAACCAGTTGTTAATCAAATTGAATTACACCCATTATTACCTCAACCAAAATTACTCAAATATATGATGGATAATGGAATCTATGCTGAAGCTTACTCTCCATTAGGTTCTGCTGATTCTCCATTATTCAAAAACGAAGTTGTCGTTGAAATTGCTAAGAAATTAAATGCTGAACCAGCTCAAATCTTAATCTCTTGGGCTTTACAAAGAAACACTATTGTTTTACCAAAATCTGTTACTCCATCAAGAGTTGTTTCTAACTTGAAGACTTTAAGTTTACCAGAGGAAGATTTCGAAGCTTTGAACAAATTATCCGAAAAATACGGTATTGTCAGAACTTGTGACGTTCCTGAATGGAAAGCTTTTGTAGATGATGTTGCCTAAATAGGTGAGAAGTAGGTACTGGTTAGCTTACTTTATGTATTTTAATAAACTATCTACAAAAAGATATATGTATCGATGTAGGCTGCGATCTCCAGGTTTCGGAGTGTCGAGTTTCAGGATTTTTTGTGAGCGTGCAATTAGCTGTAAATATAATGCTCACAAGAGATTCGCTGTTGGGTATATAGTCTAAGCAACTACATTAGTTTTTACATCTTGGGTTGCAAAGGTTTTTGGATATTGTACTTCTATTAATGAGTATGTTTCTATGTTACTTTCCGTCAGCTTGTGTCCCGATTTTTGGGTCCGACTGCGAAATCTAAATGCTGCAAAATTTGCAACAATCGATATAACGAAAATCATACGAAATCATCAATGTAATCGAAGTTTTATAACAGAGTTAATACTCTACTAGATCAGATAGAATTACTTCAGCCCCACTATATACGTGTAAGGAGTTTAAGTGGTCTATGGTATGGTCCCTTCAATGTTAATTGATCATGCAATAAGGCTGTGAAATCCCGATGTAATCCCGTCAGCCTTCTGGTTCTTAGGTTCCTCCGGACAAGAGAGTTCCCCTTCTGTACTTCCGGATGATTGGGGGAGTTGTCGGTTGTCTTCACAGTAAAACCCCACTCTTAGGCTGCAAAAAAGGTACCCTCACACACACTACCTCTGCTTACATTTTGACTATTTTGATTCGTTGTCGCAGAGAAAACTTTTTCAGATTTGACTCATTGAGACTCATAACGACTCACTCGAAGTTGCAGTACAAGTAGCTATAAGAACTTTCAATGTTCAGGGTTGCCAGACTAAATAAGAGGGCTAGACACTCTTTTACTAATGGTGTCTGCTCATGTGCTTGGAACCCTCTACGAACCGTGACAACCAATTCGGCTCGTTACAGAACCTTTTCAATGCTCCATAAAGATGATTCAATAGGTGCTACATCCAACTCTACAAGCATACCTGTTAACACAAGGACGTTAAAATCCAGCATACTGTTCAGGAGATCATTCACCCAAAGCAGGCCATATCAGCAGTCACTGGAAGTTCCATTTGATCAACTACTGGAAGAGGAACAACAGATGTTGGCTGAAGAAAGAGCTGCTGATGCAGTAGATGTATGCATAGTGGGTGGAGGGCCTTCAGGATTGGCCACTGCTATAAAGCTTAAGCAATTGGATTTGGAGGAAGGATCAGGGGAATTAAGAGTGGTGGTTTTAGAAAAAGCTGGAGATTTTGGGTCACATATTGTTAGTGGTGCTGTAATAGAACCAATAGCTCTTAAAGAGTTATTTCCTGATAGCGAACATATTACCAGTGAAAATGATATCCCGTTACCATCAGAGATGGTGACAAAGGTTACAAAAGATTCCATGAAATTCTTGACAGAAGAGCACGCTTACCCTTTGCCTGAACCTCCACAAATGTTAAATGCTGGGAAGAACTATATCGTTTCCTTAAGTAATGTTACCAATTACCTCTCAGAAAAAGCTGAAGAATTGGGTGTAGAATTATATCCTGGAATTTCTGTCAGTGAGGTGGTTTACAACTCTAAGGGTCAAGTTAAGGGTGTGGCTACCAAGGACATGGGTATCGATAAAGAAGGTAAACCAAAATCTTCATTTGAAAGAGGCATGGAATTTCACAGTAGAATAACCGTATTTAGTGAAGGTTGCCATGGTTCATTAACTAAACAAATAATATCGAAATTCAATTTGAGACAAGACAAGGAACCTCAAACCTATGGATTGGGTATTAAAGAAGTATGGCAAGTGAAACCGGAAAATTTCCAGAAAGGTTTTGTGGGCCATACTATGGGATTCCCATTATCTTCCGAATATGGTGGTGGATTTATCTATCATTTTGACGAAGATAAAGTATCTGTTGGATTAGTTATAGGGTTGGATTACGAAAATCCTTACATCTCTCCTTATCAAGAGTTCCAAAAAATGAAATTACATCCCTTCTACAAAAATGTATTGGAAGGTGGCCAATGCTTAAGCTATGCTGCCAGAGCCTTAATTGAAGGGGGTATTCAGTCTGTTCCTAAATTGCACTTTCCTGGTGGTATCTTAGTAGGAGACTCTGCCGGGTTTGTTAACGTCCCCAAAATTAAAGGAACTCATACTGCCATCAAATCAGGTATCCTAGGTGCTGAATCTATATTCGAACATATCAAGTCACTAGATGTGGTGGATGAGACCACATTCGAGGATGATAGTGCTATTGATCAATTGGATTTATCTAATTATCAAAGTGCCTTCGATCAATCTTGGATATATAAGGAATTACATGAGATCAGAAATGTCAGACCCTCATTTCATTTTGGTTTTTTACCAGGCTTAATTCATTCAGGGTTATCAACTATCTTCACTAAAGGTTTGGAACCATGGACTTTAGGTCACGGGGGCCGTACTGACGCTTCAAGTACTAAAGATGCTAAGGAGTTTACACCCATTGAATATCCTAAACCAGATGGAAAAATCACATTCGATATCTTAACCAGTGTTTCTAGAACCGGTACTTACCACGACGACGATGAAATGTGTCATTTAAGAATCAAGGATCAAGACTATTCCAGACATGGCCAACTCTCATATCCTAAGTATAAAGGGGTCGAACAAAGGTTTTGTCCAGCAGGTGTTTATGAATATGTCGAAGATGACACAGACCCCACGGGGTATAAATTCAAAATCAATTCCCAAAATTGCATCCATTGTAAGACATGTGATATCAAGGACCCTATTCAAGATATCAATTGGACTGTTCCTGAAGGGGGTGGTGGTCCTAAATACTACATGACATGATGTGTACATTATCAACTGTAAATAATAAACTGCCCAAAAAGAGAATAGATTCAAGATAGAGACAAAAACCATAAACAATTCCAGAAAAAAAGTATTGATAGATATATTTTTGGTATATATATAAGAAAAGGGTGGGAGGAAAATAAAGTATCATAAACCGTTAAAAATATAAAAAAAAAAAAAATCTTTTTTTTCATTCTTAATATACATATTAATAATATAACACACAGCGATAAATAGGACAATGCAAGCATCTATGAATGAAATACATGGCACTAGTTACCACTTATAAAGACCACTTATGTTTGTGGCCCCTTTTTCAAAATTCTCAACCAATTATTTGTTCCTTTTCCAAAATTTTTTAAACGTTTATAATTATTTTTTATTTTTGTAGAATTTTTAAAAAGCTTGAGTTTTTTGGCTTTCTTAGTTGAAAAACTTGTCCAAATCAGATAAACTGATATCTTCTGGGGTACCAATGTCTTGAGACAAGAAACCGGATCTAATGACATTGACCCATTTCTTATTACGGCGGCATTCAATCAACTCATGACTGGAGGTATTAAGACTACCAGTTTCATAATTGATGGCTTTAATAGCAGCAGCATGTAGAGCCGCAGCTGCGGCAGCGGCAGTAGGACTATGAGAACAAGGAGTTTTAGGAGCTCTAGGAGCAGCAGCAGCAGCCGTCAAGATCTTATTTTTCTTGTTGGTCAAGTAAGACATCGATTTAGACCTTTTACCATTCTTCTTGAAGGTTTCAATGATATCGTTGTCATTTTCAATATCATTGGAATCAAAGACCTCGAAATCCAACTCTTTACCGTCATTGTCATCATCCACTTCCATGTCATTAGGATCTTTCTTAGCTCTCAAATCGACATGACCAGTAGCATAATGATCACCAGAATCTTCTCCATCAGCATTTGCATCGGATTTGTCCTCATGGGAAGCAGCCGATTTGTACAGGTCTGATTTCTGATCTTTATTTTGTAAAGAGGCAGTAACAGGAGCCGAATTATAAGGGACAAATAAGTTGGATTTATCAATTGAATTGGACAAAAAGCTGTTTCTATTGATACCTAGATCAAACATGGTCTGTCTTCTAGGTTTTAAACTAGCTTGTTTTCCAGCTTCAAAAGAAGATAAAGAATCAGAATCACCAGAAGTTCCAACAGAATCAAATTCATCATTTGAGGTAGAATTTGAGCTGGCCGAGGAATTACCAGTACCGCTAGCCTTATTGCCCATACCATTGATTCCACTAGAACCACCGAGTTGGGTGTCATTAAGATTCCCTCCAAATTTGTTTTTCTTCATGTCTTCTTGCTTTTGAGCTTCCATCATACTTTTGACGTGGATATGGAAATCTTCAGTTAAAAGACCTCGATAAACATACACCATTCTTTTTGGAGAAGCATCAGCCCAGTCTCTAGAAAGAGCATATTTCAAACTTGAATCACCCTTTTCAACTCTTTTGACGTAGGCATTCAATTTAGCACTAACCAAGTTGGAAGTTTTGGTAGATAAGTTTGCAATTTCTGGGTGACGATCAATTAAGACATCACAAATTTGTTTGACAGTCATACCTTTACCATCAGGATCTTTTTCATATAAGATCAAGAAGATAGCAAACAAAACGTCATCTTCTAAAGAAGGGTCGTCTTTCTGACTAGGTCTTGGCTTTTCACCGGTGACAGGAATAGTAGTAGAAATTCCAGTAGCAATAGGCACTCTAGAAGTATTCTTAGGTTTCTTTATCAGATTAGTAGCAGAATGACCTTGAGAAGACAGATGTCTATTGGATAAATTTAAATGAGCAGGAGGAGTGGAGCCTCTGGAGCTTTCCGAAGTGGCCATCAATTTTTGAGATCTAATATCCAGATTCATTAGCGAATCTGGGGAAATACTTCTTGAAGTTGGACTCAATTCGACTGGACTCAAACTGGTTTCTGGAGTTAGGTTTCTAACCTTTCCATTTTTGGATTGAGGCTTTCCATCCTCTTCAGGAATACTTAGGCTCTGATCATCATTTTGGACATCATTATTGTTATCACTATTATCATCACTTTCATGATCTTGGTCCATATCTTGATCATTGTTAAAGTTATCCTGATCTTCTTCTTCGTCAAGCTCAGGGATATCAATCCCACCGTTTTTTATATCATTTAAAGATTTTGGATCAAAACTTGGAGATGCAGTAGTTGAAGAGACAGGGAAATCAAGGGGTCTTCTTCCAGCTAATGCCATTATGTTTTGCTTTATTCTATAATATGTTTGGAAGTCTTAGACAAATATATTCATGTAAAGGAGGAAAAAATCACAGATTATCAACAAAGATAATGATAATAAAGTAAATACCTTTTTAAATATCAGGTAAGAATAACAGGAATCAAATCAATTAAAACCAACCAATGGGGGATTCCAATTGAAAGATCGAGAAAAAACTAGTAAAAATACAAAGGAAATAACTTAGAATTAAAACAGGACAATTGAAGAAAAAACACCAAAAGTGAACCAGTTCCTCAATTAAACAACAAATAACGACAAAGAAACAACAACAAAAAAAAAAAAACTATTCCTTTTACTCTTTCAAACCTGGAAGTAACTTGAAATTGAGGTCTTTATAACGATAATTAAACCTTATAAAAACCTTGTCACAAGTCGATCTATTATACAGTGAAACGAGAATGTATAAAATACACTTGCACACACACTTAAACAACACTTGTTAGTTGAAGCTGTGGAGCAACAAGAAACAAACAAGGCAAGTAATAAAAAAAAGTAATAAAAAACAAAGAAAGAAAAAAGCTATTACAAATGGGTGCAAAACAATTTGCACAACCATAAAGATTAGTTAATGAACATAAATCAAAGATTTGAATAAGTAATAATCTAATATCAATCACAAGAAGTCCAATCGAATAGTGGAAGAATACAAGGAGCCAAACAGCCGTACCAGCAGGACCCTTGCAGGGGACCAGGGTCTAAGGCGACATGGGCCGATCGCACGGGCCACACCAGTCGCACTGGCTAGCACTGCGATAAGCCGGTGCCACTTGTACTACCATCCACGGCACCACAAACACTAAAGGATCAGACATACTGGATTCAATACAAGACAATACCATTAAATCAATATCAAAATTAAAAAGTATCCATACATATTCTTGAACTACCGATTTTTTAACCCTTTCGAAATGAAGGTCTCAAGTAGTTTTGTATCACAAAGGGGAAAATATCAATCTCCTATTACTAGGTTTCTTATTTGGAAAAGAACACAAACTGAAAGGGGGTAATGTTCTTGAGGGGAGTCTTGACCAAACTTGTTCTTTTAGATGAACTAGGAGGATTATAGGATTATATTCAAATATATATAAAAAAAAAAGGTTATAATAAAAAAGGGAAGAGGTAGATAATAACAAGTAGAGGTTTTCCTTTTAGGTAGAAGCGGGGCCGCGCACTACTTTTGAAATTGATAGAGAAAAATTTTTCATAATGGGTGGTACACGATGAATATCTAGGAACCCACACAATCATTGGATTAATAGGTAGGGCTATAGGGTACCATAATAAAGGAAATTATTACAAGTCCATTATAAGATCGAATTTACTTTACTAGAAGCCTTACATCTTCATGTAGTTGTATTTAAGGGCCTCCTGGTGCTTTAGCCATCCCCCTATTCTGTAGCAACTTAATCGATTATTAGCCGAGATCGCAGCCTTAGCACGACCTTACACCTGATAATGGATTCCAAATCACCTGGATGCCATCGAGGGGTCTGAGGGTTTCTTACACAGGGGCAAGATAATAGGAGATGAAAAGGAAGTGGGAAGCTGGAAGATTGCGACATCCGTAGTCCGCGAACCGATAATAAATCCGGGTGACATGTCTCCACCAGCTGCTGCACCAGCCATGTATTTATTATTTATTAGCAGTGGATCAGGTCAGTCAAGGTGCATATAGTTATGAAAGGAACTAAAGGTATGGGCTACACATCCGAATGTAGTAGGTGTATTTGTCTTACATGTCTCTGTGTGGAATGTAGCTGTAGTAGCAAAAGTAACGGGGACATGAATGTCACCCGGATGTCAAGATCACCCGGATCTCGCTGCGAGGCTTTGCTCGGATCTAGGTTTCAGCCCTAACCAGATGTGCTCCACCAGCTGGTCTCCCAAGAGCCTATACGTGATTCCTAATACTCGCTGGTAGGCGTATATATGAAAACCAGGTACTATGGGCCGTGAGCATCACTAGATACGATCAAAGGCTCCACCAGGAGCTCCAACATCCACCGTTCTCTGTAACTGTCACCACCGGTTCAATGATAAATGTGTGGCGCACGTAGCCAACGACAAAATCTGTCCCGTTTTCAATTGCCTGCACACGCCGGATCATTCTGCAAGTTGGCTGCGAAATCTGTACTGTTGGTTGCAAACTGCCGGTTTGCAGTCAAACCTGGGGACCCTCATTTAGCCGAGGCGCACTACCGTTTGCACTATTCTATACACACTATGTAGCAACTGCTAGCTTATGTATTTACTATATTCTTGGTGATCTCATAATCTTTATACCAAAAGTCATCTTTGTAAGGACGAGTAAAAGAATTGCTATTAGGAGGAGCAAACCAATAATTGATTGCCAAGTGCACATTGGATAATTTATCATCGCTATCATTATTGGTAGGGAAACTAGTGACTTCATGAAACCAGCTACTTGGCAAATACAACATGTCTCCCGGAAATAGCCATACAATGCATTTATCGAGGTCTACCAAGTGGGGGAAGTGTTTAGATGCAAATTTGGTTAGTTTGGATAATAATGATTTCGATTTGAGTTCTTCCAAATGCAATAAAATAGGAGGGATTTTGGAAAAGTTTGGAGGATCCAAGTCCGATAGTTGGGATGAAATGCTGCCAAGAACTGTCTCTTTGTCTTCTGTTTCCAATACCATTGAGCCGTCGTCGTTAATAAAATTCCAATTTGGGGCGTACTCGTCTGTTTTGTAGTTGATCACTCCGTTCTCATAAATACTTAGGATATTTCCCACAGTGTAAAGTTTATATGCATCAAAGGGACTAAAAAGAGTGAACCTTTTTACACCCGATACAAGGACATACAAGTTATCTGAATGATCATGATGAAGCCCCGAGGATGTCCCACGGATGTCGACCAATCGGCCCAATTTGTCGCTTGAAAGTTTATCAAGTGGAATTTTCTCCAATTCCGAAAAGCTTTGTTCCTGTGCTTGTTGTCGCTTTGGGTTTCTGAAACCCATCCAAAGGTTAATTTGCTGAGGTACTAAAGTACTGAACAATGATAGTTCAAGGGGTATCTCTTTATATATCTTGTTGAGAGGTGGTTGAAATAATTCTGCTAGACGCTTAGAAGAATCCTGTTCTTTGAACTCTTCATCACTCTGGTCATCGGCCTCATAATCATCCTTAAGGTTATCAAAGTCAAACTCATCACTATCGCTGTCATCTTCATTGTATTCTGGAATTGCAGAAGCTTGGTTAGGGGAATGTTGTTGTGTTTGTTGCGGGATGGTCTCATCAAACTGCTTATCCAACTCGTAACCATCCTCGTCTTCGTCTTCCAGTTCATCTTCATCCTCTTCATCCTCTTCACCATCTTCATCCTCTTCACCATCTTCATCCTCCTCGCCATCGTCAGGTTCACTGTTTTTTGCCTCATTATCATGGTCTTCTTCGTTCTCCTCATATTGCGTAGTCAAATAATACCCATCATCTCCTTTCTTAAATTTCTCTATCAAGTCCTTAAAGGACATCTTAACTCGACGGTTTCCGTTTCCAAACCCATTTCTTAACTTTTCTTCAACTTGTAAAGGATAATCATGCTCAAGGAGTTGTCGTATACATTTTCCATGTTCCTTATCAGACTCATCTAACAAGAAGTCCTTATATGGGAACAAGGTAGAATTGGTATCCTTGAAATCATTTTTAAACTTACAAGGGGTTCTGGAAGATATATAGTCATTGAAAAACGGTTCCGGCTCAAGTGCCTCGATAGATAACTCATCTATTTGATTCAATTTGATCCTTTTAGACCCCATTATGTTATAGTACAGTTCCAGAAGCTATACTGAAATTTTTTTTTTTTTTTTTCAAATCCTGATAAGACATCGCGGCACACAAGAGACATATTCAACGAAAGAAGGAGAAACATCGAAGATTATAAGGAGACTATGTGGTTATTGTTCGTATTAAAATAACTAAATAAGATAACGTAGAATACATGTTACTATGTACAAGTAACCATTGATTCAAAAGTCACTTTGATAAAAATAATGATCATAAAAAAAGAATAAAGAAGCACGGTCTCTAGAAATAATGAATAAATGTCTAAGAATCATTAAAAATTATTGGAACTGATTTAGATCTTTTTAGATCGGAGTTGTCGTTAGATTCATGTGAACGTTTCCGATTTGGGATTATTAAAGGAGGATGAATATTGAATTGAGGAGAATTGGGGGATGGTAAGTAATTGATCTTATTGCCAGTTCCATGATGGTCGTGATGCTGATGCGGATGTTGATGACTGTTTAGATGCTTTTGATGGGATGAAGAAGTTGGAGAAATATTAGTGGAGCTAGGGGTTGGTGGTAATTTAGGTTTAGGAGTCAATGGTTCCAAATTGAAGTTTGTAAAGTTGATTAATTTCTCCATGAGTGTGATGAATTTAGAAGACTCACTAAAATATTTGACCTTCAAAGAAGGAGGAGGACATTTCAAGATTTTCATTAATAATTTCGACAAGTTGGAGAACTTGGAGAATGTGAAGAAGTCATTATCGATGGTGTCGGAATCTCCTGACATTGAAGCGGAATTCCTTCTACCAGACTCATCATCAGACAAATCAATGGCTCTATTTAAACTGAATAAGAACTCATTGATATTAATGTTCAAGTTCAAAATCTTAGTCGCAATTAAGAAACTAGTCAATGAGATCAAAGAAGTGTTATAATTGAAATAGACATTAGGATAAAATTGAATTAATTCACAAATGTAAATCGATAATACCTTTAAGTCATTAAGTAATAAATTGGTACAAGTACCAGATTGGAAGCTAGCGAATATGTTCAAGTATAAGTCGATAAAAGAATCAAAAGTCGGAATGGAAATCAACCAATTTAACAGTTTCAATAAATGGTTTTCCATTTCCAAAAATAACTTCTTATCATAGCAATTGCAACACATTTTACTCAAGTCATTCAAGTTAGGAATTTTAAACTTTGAATCCAAGTTTTTACAACTGATCCATAAACAAGTTAATCCTAAAAGTTGATAATGTTGCTTCTTAACAATTCTGGTAGAACAATATCTATCGATTAAATTGACAGTAGAAGGGAAAGTCGATTTAGATAAATTGAGCTTATTGATAACATCCATTAAAAAGTCTAATAACAACGGACGCATTTTCAAGTTGATCTGTGGTTGTTGTTGAATCAATGATAAGTTAGGTACAGTACCAGACTCCAATGATAACAAATGGTTCAAAATATCGCATTGATATTCTTGAATAATAAGATTATGACTCTTGAATTCCAGTAATTGTAAGTTAAAGTTCGAAGCCTTGAATGAACTATTACTAACTCGTATTTGATGGAAATAATCTGGGGAGCAATTCATGTTTTAATGCAAGATGAATGATAAATTTAAAGGGAATGGATGCAAAACAAAACAAAATAAAAATATAAATGAAATAAAATGAACGTATCTAGTTAAAGAAACGAATGTATGCCTGAGGAATAGTAATGAAGGATAGAACTAAAATAGATGCTCTCAAATAATCCAAAGTTATTGCACTGATGAAGAATGAATGAATAAAAGACCGAACCTTTTTCTAATGCAAACGGGAATGGGAAACAAAGATAGGAAATAGGAAGCAGGTATCTGGGGACAGTTCAATTTAACATCTAAATCAATTAAGGGCAATTGCAAGCGAATTGAGTATATATGTAGTAGAGTATCGATATACTGGTGTGCTGGGTCTATTCGTCAATACAAATTATGGTCCCTAGTAATGAAATGAAAAAAACCCAAGAGCCAACGAACTAAAAAAAAAAAATTTTAACAAACGGAAGAGGTCCTTAACTATATATATATAACTATTATACCATTTATGGACGTCAGAGATAGAAGGGCTTTTTTTTTTTTTTTTTTTTTCTTTTTGTGTATCTTGTTGGTCGGCTCATATTCAAAATCTAGTAACCAGAGGTTTTTTCAACTGCCACCCTTTACAACAATACGACATTTTTTTTTTGCCCTCTTGCTACATTAGTATAAATTTTTGCTTGTCCGCACACTAACAAAGCTCCTACACCTGTTAACTACGGGATATGGGGTTGAATCCACCAAATGCAGTGACCATTGACTGACAGGCCCTAAACCTAGACATGGGTTCCGTTGGCTCTGGAATTGTTTAATTGACCGCCTGTGGTACCATGGCTGTCACTATCTTCTCCAGGTGCCATCATCCTCGTCGTCTGTAACCCATAGTCAATGGCGCTGCTACTCTCCCCCCTTTAACTCCTTTCCGTTTCCCACTTGCGTTTCCCTACTACAATCACTCCTGTCAATGTCGTTTTTTTTTTTTTAAATTTTTCTGATAATTTTTTTTATTTTCTGATGGTTTTTTTCTTAAATGGTTTGCAGTAATTACAAAGTAGACACCCTTATAATCAGGGACATTTAACTATTTTGAGAACCCCTAAATGCTCTTACGGTATTGCAAGCCTTGGGGCGACGGCGGGCGGCATGTGACCATTCTATAGAGCCATAGAGGTGAATATAGACCTAAATAGCTATACAAGCATTGCATCCAACAGATCGAGTTGCACTGTTAGTGCCTTGTGCCCTTGCAGGACCAAGTAATAGGAGACCCAGTTGATGGGTACGGCCCCCTTCGCACCAGCTGGTGATATCGCTAGGCCCTGCCCGTTGAGATCCTCTGCGGTGATTATATGCGCACTGAAAAATCTTCAACCGTTAGGTAACTACAACCAGGTCACTGACTACTACTATACTACACTCTCCTCATCTAACCCTCAGTGATCCAGCACAATTCACATCATGAATCAAGGCGATTTAGAAGATCTCAATTTCGCCGCAGCTGATCCGCTAGAATCCCAATATGAGGAGTTAGTTAAAAGACACAAACAAGAATCTAAAAAATTATTAGCAGTTGCGACCAAGTGGAAAAAACAGGCCAATAAGGCAGAAAAGAAATCCGTAAACAAAACTATAAATGACCTTCAGATCAAGCTATCAACCAAACAAAAGCAGGAGGCTGAAATGTTTAAAGATCAACAAGCTACCCCGAGTGATGATGGTGGAAAAAGCAATCACGATCTCGCTCAACCAGACGAACTAACGCCTGAACAATTGATTCAGTTGACGCTAGAAGATGGACCAGAAACCTCTGCGGGTGCTCCTACCCCCTCTAATCAGGCTGCCACTAATGGCGGGGGTAATGGCACTGGAAAGAAGAGGAATCGTCAGAAGGAACGATTGGCCAGAAGAGAAGCAGAACTCAATCAACTAAGACTTGATGCACAGGAAGAGACTAAGGGAATGGTGGATCATCGAACCTTAGAGATCAACAAGATCAATGGCATTCTCGAGAGCCGAGACCTTGTCGTTAAAGATATTTTGCCGGACGGGAATTGCTTATTCAATTCCGTCAAAGATCAACTATTGATAAGGCATAATAAACTGATAGACGTAAAAGAGCTACGAGAAATGGCAGGCGGATATATCAAAGATCATCCTGATGATTTCACGCCGTTTCTTATCGAGAAAGATGATCAGCAAGATCTCGATATCTACTGTAATCAATTGGTTACCACCACTATGTGGGGATCTGATTTGGAGATTATGGCGTATCTGAAAATATTCGACTGTCCAATCGAAGTGATCTTGATGGATACAAACAATTTAGTGTTTAATGAATCAGCAGGTAATCCCAAATTGTATTTAGCCTACTATAGGCATTCGTACGGATTAGGAGAACACTATAACTCTTTGAGAGACACTGCTACCTCATAACGGGCCCATGTCCCGCCTTACGGGCCCCAAAGGCGAGCCCATTGGTTCCATCTGGCGGCGACATGACCCCGCAAAGGTCGCCCGCTGCAAGGTTCCTGCCAGTCCTGTACGCACTCAAAGATTCCTCGTAAAACAAATAATATTTAATTCATCACGCATGTACGTATCTGGAGGGCATAACAGGTAATAATTAAGATAACCAACCAATAGATTAATCAATAACTAATAGATACTTCTTAATGATCTCTTTTACTTTGCAGCAACGACCATGGACGTCCTTTCTGGTACAGTTTTGCCGTGTAAATGCTAATTCGACCTTCCTGACAAGAGCGCTTTTTCTCACACCTGTTATATCTGGCCCTTCGGAGCCTCATATCATCCACTCGCACAGGCTTCAATAGCCCAAAGAGTAGACAAATCCGAAGTGGAGAGTCAAGTCCAATGTCCATAACGCTATCGGTCAATGTCTTAGAAGATAATAAAAAGAAAAAATAAGAAAAAGCAATACGTCTTTGGTCGGTGCCTTTTAGGCAGTTTTTATTATCAAAATGTCTCGTTACATTTTTTCTGCATTGGTGCATATTTTTAACCATGATGAAACTGCTGCGTATGAGCACCGCTTGAGGAGAGATATGTTCGATTGTTATTATTAGACGAGTGGGAATAATCACTACTGGTTTGGGAATAAAATATGGAGATGATATCACATTGTATCAATGATTGCTCTGCTATTGTTAAATATATATGCTTAGTGTTCCTGTTGTGGCGGTCCTACGCATACTTGATCTTGCCGTGAAGTGGGAATTTTCCCCCAGCGTATGTCGCCCCTTGCACAATACCGAGATGCTCGTCTAAAGTCTAAAGGGGCTAGAAGTGTGGTCGATGATGGCATCGGTATTCGTCAAGGGGATGTCAATCACTATATGATTGTTAGCGTCTCCGTCAATATTAAAAGCTGGTTCTGCCGTTTGCTGGCCCTTTTTATGAAGCACTGGTAACTTTTACATGGCTACAACGACACAATGTCCCAAAGGCTCAACCCTTAGCGACTTTGAAGATACCGAATCTTTAAAGTTCGACCTTTAGAATATGGAAAGGTTATAATCAGAAGTGTGGATAGGTAGAAAAGGACAGACAAGAATGGTTGAACGGATTAGTGAATGTACCAATCGTTGAGCCAATCCTAACATTGGAGACCTCACGAAATGTCTTACGACTTGCATCATTTATGAACCCGGATCCTAAATTTTATTATCTGAAGGTTATTAACCAAGTTGGTATAATTTTACTTACATAAAAACCATAAAACCAATAATTTCAGGTTTTGACGAGGAGTAATTCAGGTCTTTTCTTCTCTCATTAAAGAATATTTAATATTAATTGTTACATTAAAAATATCCCCTTCCTAAGGAACAATAACAATGTCCCCTTGTTCATATGTACCAATTACGCAATCGTACCGGAAACAAAGGTTTGGGTTATTAAAGGTCTATGACAGGGCTTGACCAGTCCAGCGTTGCGACATTTTTCCTGTCGTTTCTCGTCCGCTAAAAGTTAATTTTCTCATACCCACAATCAGGACAATCCAGGTCTACCAGTCCCTTAAACTTTACTTCAGGAAGATTGCTGACACAATTTTAAAGTAATAAATTTTCAACACATGTATCTCTGTTAATATTCATGCCAGGTAGTTGTGATTTTATGTTAGTTTACTAAGAAGGCTTATCATACTGATATGAGCACGTCGGTACAGACAGTTCTCTGGTTATATACCGAACCATTTGCCTAATTTCCCGTTCCCCGAACTATGGATCAATAGAAGCCTTGAACGGAAATACTCCCTGGTGGAATTTCAGATAACAATTGATTTGACAAGGGCATAGACAATTGGCCACCTTATTAGCGATTTAACTTACCGAAGCCACGGGTTACAATAGTCATTGCCATGATTACTTGGACGTTCAAGAATGTCTTTCAGAATGTCTTTACGAAGTGAAAGTGGTGTCTGTGTAATGCTTCTGTAATTGGTTCTGTGTAATGCCTCGGTGTAATGCCTCTGTGTAATTCCTCTGTGGAACTGTCTTCTGTGTAATTCCTCTGTGGAACTGTCTTCTGTGTAATTCCTCTGTGTAACTGTCTTCTGTAGATGCTTCTGTACTGTCTTCTGTGTAACTATCTGGATTTTCATTACTCCTTTTGGGAATGTGCCGAAGCGCAAATCAATTGTACCTTTCTCTACTGCAAGTCATCCTATGATTCTGACTTCTTCCATCGGCTACAGCTGGTTTCTCCTTATACATTATCTCCGCCACACCGCCCCCGGTCCTTGCCTTAACAATCCATTGCATATAGACGAGCCACAATTGCATACACGAAATTCGGATTTACAGAGTGCTAATGGTAAATTATCACCATCATTACAATAGTTTTCAATCGTCAGTTTGTCGTTTGCTAGGTCTCTCCTACCATGAAGCGCCCTAGCTACTAACATCTTTCTCTATACTCTATTTTTAGGACCTTTTTCCCGGTCAGGTTACGATCAAGATCCTTTTGGTTGGGTCACATATGATTCGATTCCTCCCCTATAACACCCCTCTTTAATGAAACCATATTTTATCCCTTCTGCACCTTGTGGTAACACCTCATCGCCTTTTTGTCTCTGCAATCCGTAAAAAAGTCTCTTGGGCTTCAGGACACTCAGGACCTCTCAATTAGTAGCAACTTATCCCCCTTAGTGTTAGGGCACTGTGCCTTGCGATGAGCTCATTTTGCCGTAAGTTTCTGTATACGGTTAGACTGTTTCATTACTGCGACATCTCCTGTTTTGCTTACAGTGTTTTCAGGATGAATAGCGCACCTTTGTCATTAGGATGTCGTAGTACTCTTTTTTAAATGTCGTTCTGATAGTATTCCAATATCGCCTGGGGCAAACTTGAATCACGGAGCCTGGAACTGTAAATATCGCAAGTACTCACAAATGAATATCACTTTTAAGAGATTGTTATATCACTACAAGCTATATAAAAA
>JAJMLF010000027.1:0-137932 GCA_030569555.1 Yamadazyma oceani | reverse complement strand
ATTAGTAGAGGAATCCACTAGCATAAGTAGGAGTTTACCCGCAAAGGAGTGGACTAACCAATTGCGGGTAAAATCAGCATAAAATTAGGGTAAAATCCAAATGGAGGCGGGACGCTAACAAAAGGGCTGCTAGTGAACTCCAGAACAGTGCGAATTAACTATGGGATTCGGGTAAACTCTCCAAATTACCCTATATGATTCCTCAGAACTAGATGATTCTTCAGATGAACTAGACGATTCTTCAGATGAACTCGATGATTCTTCACTTGATGAGGATGATTCTTCACTTGATGAGGATGATTCCTCAGATGAACTAGATGATTCTTCTGATGAGCTAGATGATGATTCCTCAGATGAACTAGATGATTCTTCTGATGAGCTAGATGATGATTCCTCAGATGAACTAGATGATTCTTCACTTGATGAGGATGATTCTTCAGAACTAGATGATTCCTCAGATGAGGATGATTCTTCAGATGAACTAGAGGATTCCTCAGATGAACTAGATGATTCCTCAGAACTAGATGATTCTTCAGATGAACTAGACGATTCTTCGGAACTAGATGATTCTTCAGATGAACTAGACGATTCTTCGGAACTAGATGATTCTTCACTTGATGAGGATGATTCCTCAGATGAACTAGATGATTCTTCTGATGAGCTAGATGATGATTCCTCAGATGAACTAGATGATTCTTCCGATGAGCTAGATGATGATTCCTCAGATGAACTAGATGATTCTTCCGATGAACTAGATGAACTAGATGATTCGTCAATACCAGGAATTTCTGGGAAGGCTAAACATTCCATACAATTTGAAGGTCTGGAAGTATCTGGAGCAGGGCCATTATATCTAACAGCATTGTTTAAAGGAATATTACCACCAGTGAGGTCATCAAATAAGGAACCCACAAGTTCAAATAAGTCTTCATCATATCCAGGACCAATATCAAATTCAACGGCTGGTACTCCCAAGATATTGTTACTAACACTTAATGTTTGACCATCGTAACTGTGAGAGAAAATGGTTTGTCCAATCCCAACAAGGTTACCACCACCGAAACCTCTGACAGTAAAACTTTGAGTAAACCCAAGATTGTCGGCTCTAAGACCAGAAGTATCACTACTAAGAAAGAAGACTTGCTCTTCATCAACAGTGGGTCCTGTAAGGGTACTTGCAGTGGTATAGACACTGGATTCTGTACCAATATCAATACAACCACCACCGCTGATATCAGTACTTTGTTGATAAACTTGATTGATCAAACAAATAGTACCGTCATTGGTAATAGAACCAACTAAACTACCAAGAGCGTTACCCATGGCAACTCTTCCACCTGTTCTTTCGACTAAGTAAAAGACAATTAATCCATCATTTGTCCAGTCACCAGCAGTTATACTCATAGTAGCTGAACTTACTGACCCATAACCACCAAACCACATTTGACCAGTATTCAAGAAGGTATCACTAATCAAAGTATAAGATGGAGCAACTAAAGATTCAGAGGAATTGAAAGACCAGATACCAGAATTTTGAATTGTTCCCAAGGGAGCATTAACATTAGTAGTTAACCCTAATGCTGGATTGTCAGAGGAGACATAGAACCCACCTTCGTTGTTAAAACCACCAGTAAATGAGGAGATAGCATTATTGATAATACTCCAATAAACACCAGGAAAGATGTGAGTGTTTCCTAATCCTAAAGAAATGGAATTTCTATCGATTGTATTTTCGGTTACATCTGCACCGTCCGATAAGAGGATTAATCCTAATATTGATAAATACTTGAAATAATTTATCATTGTTATTATCCTTTATCAGAAGTAACTACAAAAACGAAACTACAAAGAAAACTGTGCAGAAGCACCCTCTTTATTTAAATTGTGAAGTAAGGGTCCAGAAAGAATAGAAATGGGCTTGTTCCGATTGCAGCCAAACATAAAATTATTATTTTCTTGTGCTACTTTTTATTTTTTAACTTCAAGTTTTACTACTGCATGCCATATGCTTAGAATTTCACCCATATATTCCTATACATGTGTATCCAAATATCCTAAAGTTTTGACCGAAACACACTATTACGGTGTTAATGGCTGCCAAAGAAGAGAGCAGGCTGCGGTGGTTGAAGGGCAGTGCTCGCAATCTTACGAGCTACTAAAAAATAATGCAATATTATTAAACGACTTGAAATGAAATGATGGAGACGCATCAAAGGGATGGAAGTGAGTTGCCCGATATGGAAGTGATGTACACCGAAATAGAAAATGTGCTTAAATTTTGTCTAAATCTCGAAAGGGAGGCCTAGCACATACACCGGAATCGCCGACGCCGAGGTAATTATTCGGCATTTTATGACCTCTAGACTTTCAAGTACATTCATGTTAACCTCTTTACCAACAGAAGAAAACCAGCATCCCACTCTCCTACCACCTCACTTCAATGAACTTACTATCTGCTTTGTAGAGTTAAAGGCGATATGAAGCACATCAAGATCCTATTGTTTTATTTCTTTTCTTGGTGACCGCGTTCATATCCATCTATTGTTCCTGCTGGTTGAGTTTTTTGTTTAGATCGTAAAGTCAATTTTCGAATTAGAGTGAAATTTTTAAGCTTATATTGGAAGCACTGACCCCAGAGGTGGACCAGATATTACGATGTGCATAATATAACAATGGCACATTTAAGAATCGGACAATACGCCAGAGAAATGAAGGTGTGTTTATCACCTATTGTGCATTGTTCGTTCTTTGTTATTTTAACAAAGGCGTTTTAGAGATATACTTAAACTGAATGATCAGCATAAACCAGCTACTCATTTTGTCTTGTGGTTTCCGTATTTATAGTCTGTATGCTATAGGCTACGATATCTTGAACCTTTCTCCATAGGCTGTTACGGTTTCCGGGATTCGAAAGTTGACCCAACACGCAGTTATCGGACGTCCACATAATTCCAAGTTTAAACAAATTTATGGACAAAGGGTTTTAGCCTATTGACGAGTTAAGTAATTATGGTCGTGTTTTGCTGGGTTTATTTTTTCGTATTTTTCTGCTGGTACATACTTCAGGAGGGCTTAACCTAACGGGTAATGTAGCCTTAATCGTGAGCCTAATCGATTTCTTGTGTCCCTTTTCTTTTTATGGTGTTTTATTTCTATGTTTGGGGGGTCCTCAAAGGGTATTCCTCGAATTCTCAACCTCGTATATTTCTAATCCCTTTGATAGTAACGTTTTTATTGTTACAACCAGAACAAACCTTTTTAGTCAAGATTTTACGACAGGGCAGTGAAGCTACTATTACAGAAATGTGGTGACAGAGAATTAACTGATCCCCAGAACCATAAGAGATCAAAGATTATTGCCGTGTGAAACATCATGACCAAAATGATATGCAAAGCCTAAACCTGAAATTCCATAAAAAGAGGCTCTTAAATGGATCTAAAAGCTTAATGCAAAAAATAATTTGGCCAGCACCTTGATATGAGACTCCGGAAAACTAGCAGGGCAAGCCCTACCGTCACCACCGATGGTTACTACCGATGGTTACTACCAATGGTTACTACCAATGGGTACTACCATTCAACTACTAGCTACTACTCCTACATGCAGTGGGTTCCGGAGCTTCTTCCCGTGTTTCTATTCCACAGCTCCCATCGTATAGCAACATGAGATAATAGAATAAACCGGGATAGTAAGAATGAGAAAATCATCTCTGTATGAAGGAGCTCCCTAACCATGAGATAAGGTTTCGAAACCTAATCTATGATATTTTCTAAGGCGATCGGGCGAGATACAACTATAACTTAAAATTTAAGTGATATTTTAGCATCCCTTCACCCTCATTCAGTGCAACAACATCCCAGAACATCCCTTTACTACCCAGCAGGGCCCTCAACCTGAGAAGCGTGGGCCTAACCTCAGCAGCATGGCCATAAATCCGCCGCATCAGATTTGCTGGTCCAAATCGGGCATCCCAGAGCACAGGCGTTCGGTCTTATACGAGACCACCAGAGATAACCAGCGCAGTCCAGACTTGAACTACCGTGCTGTAGTCTCGGCCTTTTTCTACAAGGATAGCAGACTAGACCTCACTCGATATGCATAGGGTTAGGCTCTGGTGCTCTGGTGCTGTGGTGCTCTGGTGCTCTGGTGCCAGTTTCCCCCACCATGTCCCACCCGTTTTGGTTGTGTCTCACTTTAGACTATTTTGCAGACAAATCTCCAGAATATCGTAGGGACAAGCTATAGACAAGCTATAGACAATCTACTAGACAATCTACCGGTAGATCTCCTACAAGATCTCCTAGACAATCCTCCAACTACGATCCCGCTCTCCGTCTACAACAGTGCCAATACAGGCAACTTGTCCTTGGTCATTGAAACTCCTGATCCCTTAGAACAGTATAAATACTTGGCACTTGAATCCCCATCCAAAATCCAAGAAAAAGTCGATGAAAAGAAAGTGGTCGCTTTCGCTTTCGCTTTCTTAGACTGCAACTATTGAACCTGACTTTGGATATTATGAGACCCTTAAGGGTCGGTCTTAGTTGATACCAGAGGCACCACCGTTAGTGCTCTGTTGTTTGGCTTCCTGACTGGGATCCTGATAGTTTACTCGCTAGTTTTGGATTGGTGGTGCATCTCCTGGCCCTGCTAATGCACCATTGTTTGGATTGCCTCATGTGTTACAATGGTCCTTCCTTTTCCTTGATGGTTCTCCGCTTAGTTACTATTGGAATGGTTCTTGCCCCATTCCATTAGCCAAAGCCCCTCTTCTGTGTGGGTATCTTTGGTTAGGATGCTATAAAAATTCCCACTTAATCCTTCAACCTTCTCCACTATCCCATTATTCCTTGGTATGATCACCGTCTTCTGGCTAAATATTTTGTGGGGTGCAGGAGATCGGAAAGGAGCACATACACTAATTGGGTCAGATTACCAGAATGGATAAGACCTATTTGGGGTTCAATTTGAGACTAGCGTGGTGTGGGTGATACTTTGACTCTAAGGTTTTTGGGGTACTGATGATGTAGAGGGCTAGGTCCGTGAAGTATATAAACCTAGCAACATGCCACCAATTATACCCGAATAATTTTTAATTTCACTAAAACATCATGTCGGACTCTAATAGTGATTCCAACAAACAAAACCTTGCTTTTGACTCTGAATCTATTCATAAAGAGACTTCCTTTGGGCCGATAATAATCAACGGGAAACTTTTGAAGATTATATCGACCCCACCAAAAGATGGTGGAACTTTCATCATTTAAGGCTTTTAAACTTTGGGTTTTTTTTGGTCACATTATCCTCCACTAATAATGGTTATGATGGTTCTATGTTAAATGGTTTACAATCCTTGCCTATCTGGCATGAAAAAATGGGGGACCCAACTGGGTATGTTTTAGGCCATTTAAGTAATGGTACTATTTATGGTTCTTTGGTTTCGGTGTTATTTGCTCCATATATCTGTGATATCTTTGGTAGAAGAGCTGGTATTGTCATAGGTCAAGCATTGAATTTGCTCGGTTCTATCTTACAGGGTGTTTCTACAAACTATGGTTTTTTCCTTGCTAGTAGAATTATCATGGGTCTTGGAACTGGTATTTCTACCGTTGCTTCTCCTACTTTGGTGTCTGAAATCTCCTATGTAACTCTTAGAAGTCAGTGTACAGCATTCTATAATACTTGTTGGTACTTAGGAGCTGTTATAGCTGCTTGGGTGACATACGGAACCAGAAATATTGGTGATGACTATTGCTGGAGGATCCCTTCTTATCTTCAAGGAGCCATTCCTCTCATTCAAATTTTGACCATTTTCTGGGTTCCGGAATCTCCTAGATTCTTTATCAGTAAGGGAAAGCATGATAAGCAGAAAAGATGTTAACTAAGTACCACATTGGTTATTCCAAGGACCCTAGAGATGTTGGTTTAGTTCAATTTGAAATGAGAGAAATCGAAACTGCTATTGAATTGGAAAAACTTCAAACTAATACTTCTTACTTGGATTTTATAAAGTTGAAGAACTTTAGAAAAAGATTGTTTTTGGTATTATATACTCCTTGTCTTATGCAATTGTCTGGTAATGGATTAGTGTCATACTACCTTAATAAGGTTTTGAATTCTATTGGTATTACTTCTTCCACTAAACAATTAGAGATTAACGGATGTCTTATGATTTATAACATGGTATTAGCAATGTCTGCTGCTTTTATTATCAAGTATTTCAAAAGAAGAACTATATTCTTGTCTTCCATTTCTGGTATGTTGGTTTGTTATATTTTATGGACCATTCTTTCTGCTTTGGCTGCCAAAAATGACTATCCAACCTCTTTATCAAATGGGGTATTGGCATTTATTTTCTTGTACTATGCTGCTTATGATCTTGGTATGAATGGTTTACCTATTCTTTATGTCACTGAAATTTTACCTTATACTCATAGAGCAAAAGGGGTTAATTTGTTTGCTTTGGGTCAAACATGTACCTTAATCTTTAACGGTTACGTTAATCCAATTGGGATGGATGCGATCGATTGGAAATATTACATTGTTTGGTGCTCTAATTTGGCTGCTGAGCTTGTGATTGTTTACTTCTTCTATCCTGAAACTTCTGGTCGTAGTTTGGAAGAGGTTGCTGAGGTCTTCGGGGATGACTTTAGTAAAACTATATATTTACCAGATCAAACCAAAGCTCAATTGGATGAGTTGGATAAATCTAAAGTGCTGCATCATGAAGATGTCTAGAGGGTTTGAGTTGATCTCGATCCTATTGTTATTTGTTTCAATTCTATGAAATTCGAATTAGTTAATTAGCTTAGCTCATGTAGTGTAGCAAACAGTTGTTGATTAATTTGCTTTCTCTACCCAAATATTCTCTGGTATCTAACGTAGTAAGCTTTCTACTTTCAAAGGCTTCTAAGCTGCTTTGTTCTCTTTGTTCTTATCAATTTCTTGGAAATAGCTACTAGCAAGTCTTTTCATACCATATATTACTTATATACTACTTAAATTAAAGGCCCAACCATAACAAGTCTCCTTTTATTTCAATAGCTTCGATTTGTTCGATATCGTCACTTGACTTTCCTACCTGGACTTCATACTTACCGGCTTCCATATGCCACTTGTTAAAGTACTCGTCAAAGAAAGATAACGAGTCTTTTAAGGACAAATCGAACTTGACGGTCACGGCAGCTCCTGCTTTGATATTCACTTTCTCGTATCCTTTCAATTCCTTGATTGGCATGATCGTCTTCGAGTCCTTATAAGAAACGTACAATTGTACAACTTCATCTCCATCTAACTTACCAACGTTTTTAACTTCTACTGATGCTTTTAACTTGTTTGATTCTTCGTCAATACTAACCTTCAATTTTGAATATTCAAATTCAGTATATGACAACCCGTAACCAAATGGGAATGCCACCTGTCTCTGTAATTTATCGTAGTACCTATAGCCCATAAAGATATCTTCCCCATACAACACTCTACCTCTTTCGGTTTTAAAGTTAAGATAAGTAGGGTTGTCGATCACGGTTTTAGGAAAAGATAATGATAATCTACCACTTGGATTATAATCACCAAACAAAACATCAGCGATCGCATTACCGGTTTCATTTCCTCCATACCAAGCATGTACTAAACACTTGGCTTTATCTAACCAGGGAAATTCAACAGGGGAACCAGACTGATTCAAAATCACTGTGTTTGGATTGGCAGCCAAGACTGCTTCGACTAAATCATTAGTCAATAACGGTAAATCCATGTTGGGTCTGTCAGAACCTTCGGTTTCCCATTCATGACTTAATCCAATGGATAACACCACTTTATCCACGGATTTAGCAATTTCGGCTGCATTTTTAATTTCTTGTTGAGGGTCAATTTCTTTAGTACAACCAAAGGCGATACCACCACCGCCACCAAAGTCAACCACAGTAGCATCAGGAGCACTAAAAGTAGGCCTAGACCCAAATTCTAATCTGACCCGGTAACGCTTACCCTTTTCCAAATGAATAGAATTAGTCTTTTCAGTACTACCAGAGTTGAAGAAAGCAGTACCTTTCTTTTGATGAGTTTTATTATCCACAACTAATTTATCATCAACATATAATAAAGCAGTTCCTAATACAGTACACCCAAAAACATAATTAGCAGTTTCTTCAGGGATGAAATCACCTTCAATATCGATATAATACAAATCATTTTTAATTGCCGGGTTTCTATAATCTTGCAAAAAGATATAAAATTGGTCCAAGTTCAATTCATCAAATTGTTCTCTATTTTCTACTCCCACAGGATGAGAATAAAACTTCATGCTATATCCCATCTCTCCAGTGGTAGGATTGATCAATTGTGTAGCTAATGATGGTAATTGTTTAAAGCCATGACACCCAACAGTATATTCAGGGGCAGTAGACAACTTTTTCGAAATACCATCGTAGGGAGTAGTAACATAATAGGGTCTTAAAAATGCAGACCCTCCACCACTGAAAGTGCAAATTTTAGCATTAGGGCCAATAACCGCAATTTTTTCAGTCTTTTTAAGTGGCAAGACATTATCTTCATTCTTCAATAAAACTATAGCTTCACTAGCAATTTTTCTTAATAATGCTGAAGTTTCTTTGGTATTATTCAATTCATCTTCTGGGCCTTGTTCAGGAATACCAGATTCAGACCCAAACTTTACCAAATTCAACACATTTCTAGCTCTGGCATCTAAATCTTGTACATTCAATTCTCTCGAATCAATCATATGTTTGATGGCTGCCACCGATCTATAATATGTGGGACCTGGCATTTCAAGATCTAATCCATTCTGAATGGCGGCCTTGTCGGTATATAAACCATGCCAATCCGACATTACCACCCCTTCCCAGCCCCATTCCTTTCGTAAGACATCATTCAACAATCTCTTACTTTGAGAAGCTCTGTCACCATTTACTTTATTGTAACTAGTCATAAAACATTGTGGAGAAGAATTCTTCACCGCCAATCTAAATGGTTCCAAATAAAGTTCTCTCAAAGCCCGTTCAGTAATAATAACATTATTGGCTTTCCGTTCATGCTCTAAATCATTGCACACATAATGTTTAATAGTAGCAGCAACCTTCTCATCTTGAATCCCATTAATTACAGCTGATGATGCCATCCCACTTAAATATGGATCTTCACTAAAACTTTCAAAATCTCTACCACCCAATGGTCCTCTTTGCATATTACAAGTAGGCCCTAAAATGATATTGGCACTCTTATGTTTAGCTTCAACTCCCATTAATCTTCCAGCTTCCACTAGTAAACTTTTATTAAAAGTCGCCCCCAACGCAGTCCCACAAGGGAAACATGCAGCAGCTTTCCCATTAAAGGCTTTAGTACCTCTAACCCCATTAGGTCCATCAGTACATCTTACTTTAGGCACATTCAAACGAGGAATGGCATAAGTGTGCCAATTATCAGCCCCACATAAAAGTGAAATTTTCTCTTCTGTAGTCAATTGGGGTAATATTTTATCGACGTCCATAGTAATAATCAATTCTTGGTCAAGATATTACTAAGCTATTGGTAGCTATTTGTAACTATTTGTATTCATGGATCAATTGATGGAAATATTGGGGGAGAAAGTTGGGGGATCTACTAATGAGGGGGATTCCTTGATGAAAGGAGATGTTGCCTATTTGGGACTCCGGCTGCAATGATTATCGTAAATGCCATTGATGGAATGTCAAATGGTGAGGACAGAGGGCCGGATGAAACTCTGTAGTAAGCTTGTTCTAGGGGGCAATGGGAGATCACATTAGTATAGTAGTACTGCAAGACATCTTGGTAGCTAATATAAGGTACCGTTTTCGTTGCCTGCATCTCTTCAACTCCCAGAAATCTTTACTTGGACGGGGTAGTGCGCTCACCATCAAATACCACCTCCGCAGATCCTTGGCTGTCAATTGAATGCAAAAATGTGATTGACTAATGGCAGGAGTGACAGTGGACAGGTGCTTTGACATCTAACATGAAGCATGCAGAGCAACACCGAGCAACACAGAGCAACACCGAGCAACACCGAGCAACACCGAGCAACACAGAGCAACACAGAGCAAGGCAGCAGCAACACCTCAGCAACACATCAGCAAGGCAGCAGTAACAGTACAAACACAGCAGTAACACAGCAGTAACACAGCAGTAACACAGCAGTAACACAGCAGTAACACAGCAGTAACAGTACAAACACTAGCTGTACCTACAACAATACACTCTACTTAACACTCGTTCAGCATAATGCTACACAATCTCTCACATCTCTAGCACCCCCGGTAACATACTCCAACACCCATGCTCCTTCCCTTTATGGTAAAACTCTACTAGAGGCAGCATACTTACCTGTTAGCCAACCATTCTAAGTACCGAATTGGGCCGTAAACCACCTTTAAAAGGCAACTACAACTACTGTACTTAAGGCAAACTGTTACTTTTTTCCAAACAATTGTTCTCATTGCTAGGCATGATCGCAATTAAGAGTATTTGCAGGCTAAAGTTCTCTAAATAAAAAGAATATTCCCCAAACAGTAAAGTGGCTTGAACCCTAAAACCTCGTAACCAGTACTCGTGGGAAATGGCCAAAAATATTATTGGGGCCCCATGGTGAACAAAGTCGTCTGATCCAAGAAACCGAAAACTTATAAATTGATCGTTTGATTTTAGTAGCTTAACCTTAAATTAGCGCACCGTGCAGCACGAATCACCACCAATTTTTTTACCCAAATTCGGATGACAATGGATAAATTCCAACACGACTATCCTAACTCTCGTACCAGCACTTTCTCATTTACGACCATGGTCGTATCACAATAACCGCACAACGCCCATCCTACTCTGCGCGTCAACCTTCCAGTGGGTCGATTGTCTTTGTTCAATTGTTCACGAATCCTATTGCTGGTCGAAAATGTTAACAATGTAGGAAATCCTTGTAGCCTTTAATTGAGCCCCCCTATCTTATGTCCAATGGCTTAATTGTTCAACCAACTCGACTATAGACGTTCTATAGTCATTTAATATTCTACACTGATTGAATCAATTGTCATATTTTTCGCTTCGTTAAGTCAAATATGTTATATAACTTTGGTGGCAAACTAGCAATTTGGACTGCTCAGGGTGTTCCTGTAGTCGAGGAATTTAAAGGGTCATTAAGGGACTCAAACCCCCGTCATATAATTCAGGATACTTGCATGTACATACGCCAAAGCCCGCACTGGTATGCACCCTGGAATCTTAAGTCCTCTAGGTTAATCTCAAATTAGGAAAAAAATTCTCCTAATTTGGGCATTAGCGTTGATGGGGCAGATCTAATATCTCCCAATTTGGAAATAATCTATCCAGCCTAATGGCTCACCACCTCGTTGCGAAAATTTAAATTTGGCTGCAAACCGTTTATTGTAGTCGCCAAAAAAATTTTTCGAGTTTAGACGTGTGATTTTAAAATTTTGGCTTCATTAGTGCATGATCCAACGTTAAACACTTAAATTTTAAGCGAAATGTTACCTGATTTTAACCATTTTAGGTATAATTAAGCAGTAACTGGCAATAAAAAATATGAGCCTCTGTCACGGATCTAGGAGGTGTCTTATTATGTGGTTAACAATGGATGGGAACGATTTTAGATTTTTTGCAACTCGTTTTTAGGTTTCTTGGTGGTCGTGATTCTTTGGATATGAACAAATCTTTTGAGTTTCTTTGCCTTCATCAGTGTCCAGCAAAAGTATAAATAAACTTGATGATCCCCTTCGTTCTAATACTTTTAATTCTATCATTAATCAAAGAAATCGGATTTCATTTTTATATTCATTCGCTTAACTTAAATCCTTAATAAAGATGAAATTTACTAGTTTATTACCAACTTTAGCTTTAATTGCTCAAGCTTTAACTCTTGAAATTTCCAGTGATACAGTTTCTTCTGGTACTTTCAATAACAACTGGGGTGATACTACTATTGAAGAAGGTGCTTACTGGTCTATCATTAACAATGATTTCTCCAACTTCCATGGAGATTTAAAAGTCGATGGTGAATTATATATCAGTTCCAAGAGTCCATCAATTGGTTTAAATGTTAACTTAGGTGGTATTGGTAACACTTATGAAGTTAGTGGTTTATTAGCCTTAAACTCCATTGAATCTCAATTAACTCCTTTCTATAATACCAAAGCTAAAACTTTCAAAAACACCGGTAAAATGTGGTATGCTGGTAATGGTGATACCGGTATTCCAACTATGGCTATTACTGCCAGCGACTGGAACAATGAAGGTATGATCCACTTTTACCAAGAATACAGATCTGGTGGTTGGGTCAACTTAGGTTGGGACTTACAAAGAATCAAGAATGATGGTGCTATCTGTTTAACTAAAATGGCTTACAGACAAGCTACTGCTATTGATGGTACTGGTTGTATTGATATTGGTGAAGATTCTACTGCTTGGTTAGCTTACACTTTACAAGATATTTCTCCAGACCAAACCTTCATCTTCTCTTCTTCAAACGGTTATTTGAAAACTGATGCTTATACTAAAAAACAAACTTTCAAAGTTGTCGGTTGGGGTGATGATAATGTTATTGGTGTTGGTGTTCCAATTGATTCTTGGTCTTACTCTGAAGATGGTATCTTAACTATTGTTGCCAATGCTGTTTCTCAATATGATTATGATATTGGTCCAGGTTATGATGTTTCCAAGATTGAAAACATGACTCCTGATTTCGGTCCAGGTATTGGTAAAGTCATTAATGGTGGTTTGAAATATAAAGACTCTCCAGTTAACACTGAAAGACCTTCTACTTGTCCTGCTTGTGAAAAGGTTCCAGAAATTCCAACTGATGGTAATTCTAGTATCCCAAGTGAATCTGGTTCTAGTGAAGAATCTTCTGCTACTTCTAGTGAAGAATCATCATCTGCTACTTCTAGTGAAGCCTCCTCATCTGCCACTTCTAGTGAAGAATCATCATCTGCCGCTTCATCTGAAGCTTCTTCATCCGCTGTATCTTCCACTGAATGTCCAGAATGTGAATCATCATCTGCCGCTTCTTCTTCTGAAGTAGTATCTTCTACTGAATGCCCAGAATGTGAATCATCATCTGCCGCTTCTTCTGAAGTAGTATCTTCTACTGAATGCCCAGAATGTGAATCATCTGCTACTGCTAGTGACGAGTCATCTGGTGCTTCTGATGCTTCTGCTACCGAATCTGCTTCTGCTACTGGATCTGCTTCTGCTACTGCTACTGCTACTGGATCTGCTTCTGCTACTGCTACTGCTACTGGATCTGCTACTGCTACTGCCACTGGATCTGCTACTGGAACTGGATCCGGTCCAACCACCGTTGCCGCTGTTCCTGAAGGATCTACCGATCATGTTACCAATGTAGTTACTGCTACCGAAGACTGTCATGAATGTGAAGGATCTGCTCCTACTTCTGCTGCTGCTGAACCTACTACCGCTGGTACCACTGGTACCACTAGTGCTTCTGGTGCTGCTGCTGGACCTGCTGCTGGACCTACTGCTGCTGGTGAAAGCAGTGCCGCTGCTGCCGCTACTGCTTCTGGTGCTCCAACTACCTTGTCTACTCAAACTGCTACTCAAACTGCCACTGCTAGCGCCAAAGCTCCAGCTGGTTCTGAATCTTCTCCAGCTGGTTCCGAAGCTGCTCCAGCTTCTGCTAGTGAAGCTGCTGGTGGTGCTGCTGCTCCTGAAGTCAGTGAAGGTGGTGCTCCAAGACTTGGTGCCTCATTAATTGCTGGTTTAACCATTTTCTTGACCATGTTCTTATAATTTTAATCATTTCATATATTTAACTTTTTGTATTCATTTTTTCTAAAAATTTAGGGGTTTATTTTAGATTCTAATCAATTCTATTGTATATTGATAATAGATATTTGTTATGTAATTTTTGCAGCCATATTTTTCGCACCTCTCTAGTTCTACATAATTAGTTACTAGTAAAGGAATCTAATTATTTAATGCAACAATACAATTCTTTGCAGTAGTCATGGCAGATTGGGGATTAACTCCACTAATAACTCTACCATCAGTGTAACAGAAATCATCCCAATTAGCTTGAGGAGCTTTGTAATGGGCACCAATATTCTTAGCCATAGATTCAATAGTAAGAAGGTTACCAGAAGAAATGATACTGTCTACCTGCATTTCTTTTTCACCATCATCAGTGAAACCGGTAATAGTTTTACCGTCAACTAATAATTTACCAGTTTTAAGGTCTTTGATGGAGTTGAAGATAAGTGGGCCGTGACAAACAGCACCAACAATTCCTCCTTGGGCATAAATTTCAGCTGCTGCTTTAGCTAAATCTTTAGCTTGAGGGAAGTCAAAGCAACAACCATGACCACCAGCAGCAAAGAAAATAGAGTACTCAGCAGGATTGATATCGCTAGCTTTCTTGATTTGTTTCAAGTTTATATTGTATTCGGAATGAGGATTTTCATAGACATCTTTATCATCCCCGGTTAAGAAAGCTTCACTTAGTGAGTGTTCATCGTATCCGAAATTACCCGTTTCTGACACAAATTGAACATCAAATCCTTTTGCTTTAAATACTTGAAAGGGGTGAATGGCTTCGGTAGCAAACAATCCAGTTTTGGCCCCATCACCATAGAATTTACCGTTGTAAGAAGTAACTGCTAATAATACCTTTGACATTTTCACTTATATTTCAATTAACTTAAATCAATATCGGATTTTTACCAGGAGAATTGCCATCAATTTATACTTGTGTCAGTCATTGTTTTAGCTTTAAAAAGTGGTGACGAATGTACTTCCTTTACAGACTTCGTTTGCATACGTCGTTCCCAATTCGGAAGGTGCTCTATGATGGTTGCTAAAGTCTCAGACTTGAAAAAAAACTGCTGGGCAATCAGAAAAAGTCTATTATTTGCAACACACTTTGAGTCTGCTTATATGAGATAACTACTATACTTTAGACCCATAAATTATTCCATAGTTACCGTAGACCCATCTGTAAAAGATATGACAGTTTTCTACACTGATCCCGGCCCCCAGCCCCACAAGCAACTGCGAGGTAGCACTGAGCAAGTGAGACTGTGTGGAAGCAACTAATTCCAGACAATACCAGAGCTTCGTAATACTGTGAATTTAGTGCAAGTGGACAATGCAATCGTGTAATGTCCAGGTCATAATTCCGGCAACTTGCATAACGGACCACATATTAACTACGAAGTTATAGTTGAGGACATATTATTTTGCAGCAATTGAGAAAAGTCCTCCCAACGGCGTATCCAAGAGTCATTTGAATTATCTTTATGCTACTTACTCTCTCTGGTCTGACATCTAGAGATTCTATTCATTTAACACAGACATGTAGTGATGACTAGTCTGATTCTCTTTAAGCTTTTAACTAGCACCGCCTACACCAGCTATATAAGCCAACGACCAGGTCCTGGACATCCCGTTATCGATTAAACTATCATTCCAATCATTTCTGGCAAACCATCTCCATGCAGCCTTGGGATCATAAAGAGCCAAGTTCAACATCAAGACTCCTTTCCACCCATCGGGAATCCGGCCCACAATTGGTTCTAAAATTTGATGCCATTCTTCCATCACAAATCTAGGCAAACGTATGTACGATGAAATCGGAGTGATAGGTAACATGTGGATCCCGTGAATCCATTCATTACCAATAGTACCTCTGCCAAAATAAGTGGCAAAATCGAGCTTATTTTCGAATGAAATACCTGCCACTTTATTCTTAATGAAATTGCTAGGTTGAATTGTGTTATCGTTCATGAATAGCATATACATATTCATGGATCTTCTCATAACTGCAAGCATCAAGTTAGCTCTATGTTCCATAGCCGAGTCACCAATTACTTTAGCATAAAGCTTCATTCCATAAGCAAAATGATAATCTTCTGAAGATGATTCTTCATCCTTCCCATCACCAGAAGCGAATATACCATGAGCAAAAGAGTGTCCATGGAACCAATCAAAAGACCTGAATTGAGGAAAATATTTATCGGAGGTGGATGGGTTAGCCACATCTCTTAACATAGTAGTAGTATAGTCAAAAACATTGGATTTCTTAAACCAATTCCCCCCGTTAAATGCAGCATCCACCTTTGCTACAAGAGCAATGGCGTGAATGTGGTAACCATAATGGAAATGATGATCATTATAATTTGCATTACCAAAATCAGCAGCAGGTTCGGCAGAAGAAATCAAACCCTTCCATGAAAGATCATAAACTAATGGAAATATTTGTTTATTATTAGCAAATATATCGATAGCCTGAGTTATCTTACCAAAAAGTTTACTGGTTAAGGCATGATCATTCAAGATAAAATGACACACGTAAAGTATGTATGCAAATTTATCAAGGATTTTACCAGAGGTATACATGGAATCAATATTTGCCATACCTACAACATCATGTTCCACTTCATACTTGGCAGCTTCACGAATTATATTCAATGCATTCTGTGAATAACTTGCTTTACCCTTGAATGTAGAAACAGAGGACCATGGCTCCCAGTTGACTTGAATAGGCAAGTCATTTTCTTCCATGACTAACTCATTGGTAATATAAGCTCTCATCTTCCCCTTGGTAGTAGAATCTAATTCCATGCCGGTATAATTCCGCTTGACATCGTCAACTAATACTTCCTGATGATGAGGTAAACACCAAACAATAGTTTGCTGACTTCTCGACTGACCCTTAATAGCATATTGAAAAGAGTACAGACATTTACTGCCATCAGAAGAAGTCACCCTTCCAGATAGCTGACACGAATCAGCATAGCATCCAGCAGCATCATCATAACATTTAGAGTCACCCTTACAAAATTGAACCAATAAGTTATTACAAACTTTATTAGCCACCAATCTCCCATCAGCCAAATAGAAACTAACGTTTGGATCCCCATTGACATACATAGACCACACCACTTGGTCAAATAACTGGACCCTATACTTAACCAAAGACCCATATTTAGCCACCTGTTGAAAATGTTGGACTCCAACCTGAGAAGCAATTCCTGGTCTGATATTGTTATAGATGGCCGAGATAAATCCCATCCCTTGGGTCAATGGGAAAGTTACAGACCTATTAGCATCATTATCTACAATCAATTTAGCATGAACAGACAATTTCTGATGATGGGATAACCATAATCTCGTATTATGTTCATTGAGCCCTTCCCCACTGGCAACAAACGATTTGATCCTTGGAGGATTAAAATAGAATTGAGCAGGATTTGCTTCAGGTTCCGGCCCAAAAACTCGCTGGCTAGCACTAGTATGATTAAATGCCATTCCTACATCTTGTCCAGCATCTTTACTTAACCAGAGGGAGTAAGGTTGAGTCCATACCGGGAAGGTTTGGTCCTCTAACGCAAGGTTATTATAGAAATTATTGGTCTGAATTGGTTCACTAGCAGGGCTGACATCACATCCAACCGGTGCTTGCAGATGATTAACTGCTCTAAATCTGTCTGAAGGTTTGGCCGTGCTAATAGGCTGGACAAAGATATCATCTGCCGTAACCTTTGGGGCTGTGGTTGTTTCATGTACCAGCACACCTGGTCCTTGAGAAGGCAATGGAGCTGGTGGTCTATCAGACAATCCTGGCAGTCCCGAATTCCCCAGAGAAGAAACCCCTGGACGTTGTGGAATTGGAGGAGCAGTCATAGCAGGGTCTGGAGACCCAGAATTACCCATTGGAGGCACAGTAGAAACCCCATGTTGTTGGTGGTTTCCCGATGCTGTGGGCTGCTGTAAATACTCAGGGAACTTGGCCCTCACCCTGTTATAATGTCTGCTATCTGATAAGCTGTTATCAATCTTCTTTAGAGCATCCTTCCAGTCTGAAAACCCCATACTATCTTATGCTGCATAGATTTTATGCTGCATAGATTGACAAGGAACCAAAAAGATGTGTCGGGGTAAAAAACCGCTTCGCAGCAGCAGCAGCAGCCCCCCCATACAAGGAATATACCAGTGGTGAGAGGCCATTCAAAGACCATTCAAGGCTCTCTGCAGTAACTTCCAAGGTAGCCTTCTCGGGACAAGTTCTATTTAATAAGCATGAAGGCATTGTAGGTAGCCAAAATTGCGCTTTTTGGGCGGATGTTTAACGGATTTTTATTGGAATGGGGCCCATGGCGTATTACCCAAATAGGCAATCAATTCCGGTCTGGCTTCCAGATATAAAATATCGAAAACTATCAAGAAATAACTGCAAATAATGAATTTGATTAAAGGTTTAGTGGCTATAGCTAGTATACTCGGAACCTTTGAAGCACGGTTACATTCCGATCCAAACATTCCTCACCAGGTGGAATATGATTCCATGCAAGAACCTAGCTTGAATGAGCTCTGGGATTCTGACTGGCCATTTCAAGGTATCAACACTTTTGCTCATCTTGATTACCATAAATGCTTACTAGATCCCGAATCTCCGTACGATATTGCTTTGATTGGGGTCCCATTTGATACAGCTACTTCCTATAGACCAGGAGCTCGATTTGGACCCAGAGCTATTCGATCTGCCTCTCAAAGACAAACGTCCCTTAGAGGATTCAATCAGAGAGCTATGATGAATCCTTATGATAATTGGGCTAAGATTATTGATTGTGGAGATATTCCTGTAACACCAATGGATAATAGCCTTGCCTTTAAGCAGATGACTTTGGCATTTGAAGAATTAATTCATCGTAGAACTTCAGCTAATTCTACTAATACTCCTCCAAGATATGTTGCATTAGGTGGGGACCATTCTGTATTATTACCTCATTTAAGAGCTCTTCATAAGGTATATGGACCATTGAATGTCATCCACTTTGATGCCCATTTAGATACTTGGGCTCCTGATAAGTATCCTTCTTATTGGCACTCTGATCAATCGGAGCTTAATCACGGGTCTATGCTTTGGAAAGCATTCAATGAAGGATTAACTTCTGAACACAAGATTCATGCTGGGTTGAGGACCAAATTATCTGGCTTGGAAGATTATATTGATGATGATAACCAAAACTTTCAAAGAATATATGCTGATGATATTTGGGTTGATGGGGTTAAATCAGTCATCAATAAAATTCTTGAGACCATTCCTAGAGATACTCCCACTTACTTATCTGTGGATATTGATGTGTTGGATCCTGGTTTTGGTAGTGGGACCGGAACCCAAGAACCAGGGGGATGGCTTCCAAGAGAGTTATTATATGTATTAAGAGGAATTGACAGTTTAAATATTGTGGGTGCAGATGTAGTAGAAGTGTCTCCTGCCTTTGATAATGCTGAAATCACCTCCACTAATGGTGCTCAAGTGGCTTATGAAATTATCACTAGTATGGTTAAAAAGGGAAATACTAATAAATTGGTTAAAGACATGCACCCCATTAATAATGTGTCTTTGAAAAAAATTCAAATAGACAATGGGAACAAGCAAAACCTTTTACATGTATATAATTAATTATGTAATTATGTATATTGAATATAATATGAAAGATGCAGAGATTTACCTGTAAAGCCAAGGAGTAAAAACAATAGCTATGTACAGACATTAGAGTGAATATATAGTTTAATATAAGTAGATAATAATAGAAAGGAAGAGGGGGACATTAAAAAACTGTTAGAGGTTTGAGAGATATAAGATAACGAGACAAGTTTTTTTTTTTTGGCTTTTTTGCTTTGTTTTCCTTTGATAATCTAGCAACTGGATCAATAGGATTGACTGATCTAAAATTGGAAGTTTTGTTGTTGATTTTCATTAACACCAAATCCAAAAGTTTCACCGTAGTTTTGAGGAGCAACCATATCATCATCAATTTGATCTTCCTCTTCAGCAAAATATTTTTCAATAATATTATAGGCCTTCTCATAAATCTTTTCATTTTCATTACTTTGACAATCAAAGACTTTTTCCATACCACCAGCTTCTTCAATATATAAGGCATATTCATTAACAGCAGCACCACGAGCTTCTTTATCCATTTCACCCATTTTAAGAATATTTTCTAAAGAATCTAAAGTAACTTCAATAATCTTAGCATCAGCAACTGCCAATAAATCACATAAAGGCTTAATACAACCTTGATTAACTAAATACCTTATTTGATCAGGTTTAGTTAAAGCCCCAGAAGAAGCATTTGAAATAGCCCAACAAGCTTCCTTTTTAGTTTTATAATCACCACTAATTAATAATCTTATAACTTGAGGGATTAAATTAGCATCAATAACGGCTTGAATTTGGTCAGTATTACCAGCAGTTATATTAGAAATAGTCCAACAAGCTTCTTTTCTAATAGTTTCCTTAGCAGAATTTAATAAAGGAGCTAAAGCAGGTAAAGCACCAGCATTAATTACTACCTGAGTTTGCATATCATTACCAGTGACAATATTACCAATAGATCTTAACGCAGGAGTTTGAACTAAAGTAGATTCATGATTTAATAATTCTACCAATCTATGAGGAATTCTAGCATCAACAACTGCTTGAATGGCTTCAGAAGTACCATCAGATAAATAAGATACAGCCCAACAAGCATCAATCAAAGTTTCAGTATCAATAGAATAAATTAATTTAGCTAAAGTAGGAATAGCTAAATGAACAATACTCCAATCAGGTTGAGGATTTCTTCCTCTACATAAATTAGATAAAGTCCAAGTAGCAGTACGAATTAAGGACATTTTGGTACTATTAAATAAATTTAATACTGGACCCATAGCCCCATTTTCTAATACAAAATCTCTATAAGTAGAAGAATCACCAGCTACATTACCTAAAGCCCAAATAGCTTGTTCTTTAACTTCAACCGATTGAGAATTTAATAAATTAACAAATTGAGGGACCGCATCTGCTTCAACAACCATTTTAGTTTGATCAGAACTTCCAGAAGCAATATTAGTTAAAGCCCATGCTGCCTCTAATTGAAGCATATCTGGATGAGAATCTTTCATAAATTCTACCAACGTTGGAATCACTCCACATTGAATCACAGCATTAATAGGTGGATTATGTTCTCTTGATAATATTTGACGAAATTTAACCGTAGCATTTAATTGATCATCAAAATCTGGAGATTTAATCATTTCAACCATCTTGGGCAATTCTTGTAATAAATTACTATAAAATTGAGATTCATCACTATTCACTTGAAATTCATCTTCATCTTCCGAATCATTGGCTTCAGTATTGGTGAAATTTCTTCTCTTGGATAAAACTTCTTCTCTCTTTTGCTTTCTTAAATCAACTTGATGGGTTTCTCTTCTTCTTCTTAATTCATCACTTTGAAATCGACCCTTGTTCTTGAAAGTTGTACGACGATATTCCGGTACAAATCTACTAGTGGCATCACTATCCATTTTCTTCGATTATTGGGTTTATTATTGTGTTTGGCCGGGCTTATTTGCGGCTATCTTGGTGTTTCGATGAGTTTCTGTTTAACCTTTCCTTCCTCAATTTTTTTTCTGGTTCCTTTGTCTGCACACGACCTTGCGCGGGAATCTGAAAAAAAAAATCTTTGATAATGGTGAAGCATAGTTAAGACTATATACGGTATGAGCATAGCAAGAGGGCTAGGGATAGGTGCCAGGAGCCTTAGAGTTCTGGGTTGCGACGAGATAAATGCTTTAGTTGGTATGATACCGAGGACCGGCTTTCCAGGCCCTTTAGGAGCCAGAAGCTTGAGCACAGGCACACTCATTGGGAGCACCTCTGTTGGCAGGACTCCCATTGGCACCAGCATTGGCACCAGCATTGGCACCAGCATTGGCACCACGGCCCCTATCATGCCAGTCAGGTATTCCCACAAAGGTACCTACAAGTCGCCAGACTCCCCCATAGATACAGATGAAATCATCTCAGACAATAATCCATGGTCCCCGTCCTTACTAAATGACAGAGTCAAGATCCGTAGACCCGGCAACATCAGGGCCATTGAATTAGCAGAAAATGTCAGGTTGTCATACCAGCCTATCTATGAAGCACCCGGTTCCAAGTACGTATCGCTATTAAAGCGGTTGACCATAAGTGTAGGAGTATTAGGCTGTTATGGAGCCAAACTATTCTATGATTCCCCCCATTTCGACGACTATTACGCCATAATCACGTTAGCCGCCAGCTGGGTCCCAGCTTTATTGATCCAGTACAAAACCAGGCACTATGTCACCAGGATCTTTCGGTTATACGACAAAAATACCCCCCAAACCCTTGAGAATTTGCTTCAGGATGAAAACTTGATCATTGAGAAATTGAATATGACCGGTGGTAAAACATACAATTCGCTCATCAGAATCACCGATAACAAAACCTTAAAAGTAATTCCCCCCCAGAAAATGTCATTATTAGCTCCATACGCTACTTGGGAAGATATCGAACCACACTCCCATGTCAAGAGATTCCATTACATTGTCGACGATATTGGTGGGATGAAAATGGATAGACTTTGGGGAATTGCTGAAAAGAACTCAGGCATAGATAATGGCAGATTTATAGATCCTAAATAACCCCTCCATGGGCCTTCTAAGCCCTCACCACCCCTTTGGCAGTAGTGGCTGTCACCCCACATTGTATATATATAATTATAGGCTGCGAAAACCTCAGGACCCGGAAAAAGAAATCACCTGCAGCTGCGCAATGCCTGCGAAGGTTTTTGACATCCGGGAAAATCTCTTCATTATAGTTAACATTCAGGGTCTACAATTACAGTTATGGGAATTTTTTCAGCCCCTCCAAGGGGATCTCAACTTTACTATTCCAATTCTGATATAAGATCACATCCGGAATACGGTAGACATAAAGAGACTAATCAACTGTCTTCAAATGAAGAACATAAGCAACACAAACCCAATCAACCTTCTGATGACCCGAATCCGGTAGAACCTGTATCTTCTAATGTCCCTGATTCTGGAACCGTTGAATCAGGAAAAGAAGTCTCCGAGGAGCAGGTGGAACCAGGATCTGCTGGGCCTGTGGAGTCTACAGGGAGTGAAACTGCTGCTAACAAGGCTGAATCAAACCCATCCAATGACAGCAACTCAGCAACTAAATCAGGTGAAGGGGAAGAAAATGCCAATGGAGAAGAAGTAAAGAAGAAGCCACGGGAGAAGAAGATTATTAAGGTGAAAAATCGGGAAAAATTTGATCCGGAAACCTCCAAGAATACCCATTTAAATTCTTTGATTTATCACACAAGTGATGATACTATTGACTTGTATGCTAGAGAAAATGATTCTTCAGACCTATTGGGAAGATTATATTATGATGACTTTGATTCCGATTCTATAAGGTCTCCCATAGTGTCCAGCGATACTACACCGTTGATGTCCCCTTCAATTGCTAGTAGTACTGGAGGAGGTGGAGGTGGAGATTATTTCAGTAGCAGACCCACACATTCCCCTTCAACAGTATCACCAATAATGTCCCGTAATACTTCTCTGACAAGTCTTCGGTCACCTGATTCTTTAGCTGCAATTGATGAAAAGTTAAGGAGACATCAACAGAATCAGCATAATCAACTCCAAACCCAGCATTTAAGTACTCCGCATCACCCCCATTCACCAACCCCAGAAAAGTCCAAGTACTCCAAGGGAATAACTTTTGATACCTCCAATTCCAATTCTGACAGAAAATCACTAACTTTGAAATCCAAGCACCCCAAGTTTAAATTCAGAAGGAACAATAAGACATTTTTAACTGGATTTAATGACGACCAAGAATCATTGAGGGCCATTAAATGGCTTTTTGATGAAACAGTTGTGAATGGTGATACCATTGTAATATTGCAAGTATTGGATGAGAAGTTACACTCTCGAATTAATCGAGAGAAATGTAATAAATCTCTTGAAGTATTTGAGGAATTGAATATTCATAATAAAAAGATCTCCATAGTGTATGAGATCGTTATTGGGAAAGCACAAAAATTATTAAAGAAAGCTATAGATGAATATACTCCTCAAATGATGGCCATAGGAACTCATCAAGCCGATAAAGACCAGCATAAATCATTCTTCGCTAAAACCACCTTATCCAAATATTTTTTAGAATATGCATTGGTACCAGTGGTGGTAATTAAACCTCGTTATAACCATGTGGAAGAATTAACTAATCCAATAGATTCTCCCGATTATTTCAAAAATTGGTTGTGCAATATAAATCTAACTGACACTTATGTTAAGGATAAAGATAAAAGAAGAAAGATGTTAAGAAGTCCATTAGGATCAAGAAGTAGCTCATCTGCTAGTTTAAGTTCTTTAACTGATGAAAGAGGTAGAGATAAAGATTCTAGTAGACCCACGGCCCCAAGCCATCCAGAAAATGAAAAATTCAAGTTCCGTCCATCGTCTTCCCGGTCTTCTTCATCTTCGAGATCACAATCTAAAACAGGAAACGAAGAAGCTGAAAAGAAGAGTAAATCTCCTCATAGAAGAAATAGACTTTCAATGCTTTTCCATCATTAGATGCTCATTAAGTACACATTTAAATACCCCATATCATATAAAATATACGCATACAACTAGAAAACCTTTACGGTATATATATAAATGATTCCACAGGTCTTAGGGCTCAAAAATAACTCGTAGGTGGTAGGTTCTTTTTTGCAACCAGGCGGGCTCTCATTAAGCGAAACGAAGGAAAAAAAACGCGACAAAGTCCAACGATATTGACAACTAAAAGTTCCCCATAAAGTCGGTATTGATCTGATGAATGAATCGATTGGAATTGGCACAAAGCTAAGAAACACTTTTGGAGGGTCCGATAAACATAGTGAGTTGCCATTATACAAAGATAAACCAAATTCAAGTTCGAGCTCAAGACCAAAACCGCTCAAACCTAAAAGTTCCAATAAATTGAAGATGTTATTTCAGGGATTTGTAACCTCTTTGGTATTGTATTTCATCTACTATTACACAACTGGGAGTGGTGGTAATAGTTGGTCTGGTGCTAGGGATTGGACAAAAGCTCAACAAGAAGTCAAGGATGCATTTCTTGAGTCATGGCATACGTATGAAAAATATGGATGGGGTAAAGATATCTATCATCCAATAGCCCAAAAGGGAGAAAATATGGGACCTAAACCATTAGGATGGATAATAGTTGATTCTCTTGATACCTTGATGTTAATGGATTGTCCAGAAGAGATTGCTAGGAGTAAAAAATGGATCAAATCTGAGTTGGATTATAACTTTGATTATAATGTTAATGTATTTGAGACCACCATTAGAATGATGGGTGGGTTATTATCAGCATTTCATCTTTCTCAAGATGACTTGTATCTTGATACGGCTGTAGATTTAGCCAATGCATTATTGGGTGGATTTAATAGTCAGACCGGTATTCCTTATTCTTCGGTTAATTTAATGTCCGGCGAAGGGATTAAGAACCATGTAGATGATGGAGCTTCATCTACTGCGGAAGCAGCTACTTTACAATTGGAATTTAAATACTTAAGTTATTTAACAGGAGAAACGTTATATTGGGAAAAAGTTGAAAAGATCATGGATGTGTTAGATAAGAACCAACCAAAAGATGGATTAGTACCTATTTATGTTCAACCGGATACCGGAAAATATCAAGGTAGTTTAATTAGATTGGGGTCAAGAGGAGATTCTTATTATGAATATTTATTGAAACAGTACTTACAAACCAGTAATCAAGAACCTATTTACTATGATATGTATAAGCAATCATTAGAAGGAGTGAGAAAACATATGGTAAGTAAATCTAAACCAAGTAGATTAACTTATGTCGGAGAACTAGATAAGGGTGTCAACGGACCATTATCTACCAAAATGGATCATTTGGTTTGTTTCTATGGAGGATTAGTTTCTCTTGGTGCTACTAATGGATTAACATTACAAGAAGCCCAAAAATTACCTGAATGGAATGATGAAAAACAACAAGAATTCCAATTCGGAGCTGATTTGACTTATAGTTGTTACAAGATGTATAAAAATACCCCCACTGGCTTATCACCAGAGATTGTTGTGTTCAACACTGATGAAACAAAAGCTAAAGATTTTTATATCAAACCATTGGATAAACATAATTTACAAAGACCCGAAACGGTCGAGTCTTTATTCTATCTTTACAGATTGACCGGGGATAACAAATATAGAGAGTATGGATATGAAATCTTCCAGAACTTTATTAAACACACCAAAGTGGTTAATGAACAAGGAGATGTATCCTACACTTCGTTAGATGACATGACGGTGGTCCCTCCCAAAAGAAGAGATAACATGGAATCTTTCTGGTTTGCTGAAACTTTAAAATATTTATACTTATTATTCGACGAAGACAACAAGATTCCATTAGATAAGTACGTATTTAATACCGAAGCCCATCCTTTCCCCAAATTCGAATTGGGTAAATTATTTAAGACCGGATGGGGAAGAGAAATTCAAGGACAGAGAATTGGCTTTGATGCCAATAATGTTAAAGTTGATAAAAAGAAACCTCCAGAAGCAGCTCCCGTCAATAAACCTGTTGATGAAGAAGCCAAAGAAGCTCTTAAACAAAACCCTCAACTTGCTAAGGACACTAAAGAAGATCAAAAGAAAAAACTTAATGAAATGTTAAATGATTAGTACTCAGGATATAGTTTACATACTACAATAGATACCGGGTATTTCGCAGCCGCACGACCACCATAAACCATAAACCATAAATCTTAAACCATAAACCATCGCGCATTCGTGTCCTGGCAAACGTTGTGGAGCTTTTTCGGAAAAAAAAAAAAAAATGAGACGGCAAGGTTACTTATCCTTTTTATTACCCATTAAATTATGTCAAGTGACGTATGTATCGATCAATAGATTTCCATATCAACTCTCCATAATCTGATAACCTTGGAGATCTATAACATCTAGTTTTTGTCCCTTAAAACCCCACGGGTGCGACATAATTGTCGGGCCATTTGTTGCATGATCTATTTTTTTTTTCGGCATGGATTAATAATTACGTCACCATTAGTGATAACACCAAATCATATCAGCCGTCAAACATTATGATATCAGGGGCCATTAGAGGATGCTATGAACCATTACTAACATTTTTCTAGTCGAGAACATCATTTGACTTGGAACCAAATCCTTTTGAAAGATCATTCGCTACCAAAGAAACCGATGATGATGACAAACAAAATAGACCAACTACCAATAAACATAACTTACACATACCTATTGCCAATCTAAACAACCTCCAACAAAAATTACCGGGGATAACTCCTCCATTATTGACTCCTGGTGGTAGAAGACTACCTCCCTTGGGGTTATCACCAGGAAGTCATATATCAATTCCTGCTACTCCTGGAGGAACTTTGTGGAATAGTTTATTGAATGCCACAAATACTGATAGTCAATCTGCTCAGGGACCGCATGGCCTTCAGCCGGGACAACAACATCAAGATACTGTATCAGTATCCATGCACCCACATCAACGCCAACATCAACAATCACAACCACAGCAGCAAAAACAACCACCACCACCCCAACAACAGATACCTCAACCACAACCTCAACCACCGGCTTCGGCTCAGAATGGTGGATATGTTGCCCCAGGCTCATCTCGTCCTGAGTTATCTCAGCTGAATGTGAGTCAGAGCTCCAGTTCTTCAGGCCACCAGCCTCAACCACAAATCCCACAACATGGTCTGCAGCAACAACCACAACAACACCAGCAACAGCCAGCACATGCTCCATTAGGTCCACCTCCCCAAGTTCATTTACCACCAGCCCAACAACATTCACATGTCGCTCATCCAATGCAACAAGCACAATCAAATACATCTTATTCACAATTTGGCAATAATGCTAGGAAATCGGGATTGACCCCCAATGAATCTAATCTTAGAACTGGGTTGACTCCTAGTGGTAATCAACATAACAATGGGAATGTGTTTCCCTTTAATAATCAATCATCGGGATTAACCCCAAACGGGATAATGAATAGTCCAATGACTCCAGGATTATCAAGCTTATTGGGATTGTCCAATGGTCAAGGTCAATCACAGCCACAACACCAAGGTTCTTTAGCAACTAGTCAATCGTTAGGTATGCAAAATCAAAGTAATCAATTACAATCCCAAAGGATGCCACCGGACTTGCAACATATTTCACGGCCAAATCAACATTTACAACATACTCAAGGGATCTCAACCCAAGGATCACAGACCCAATCCCCTCAAAGTTCCTCACCACGGTCTCAAGGTCCGGAATCCACCATTGAACCGGAAGATGTTGATGAGAATGGAAAACGGAAATTAAAACAAGGACGGGATGGGACCGGTAAGAAACCAAAATCTAATAGGGGTAGAAAACCAAAAAATAAGGGCATGGTTCCCGAACCTGAAGTTAAAAAGGAATTGGATGATTCCCCAGGGGGTTCGGATGATAGAGATGGAAATCCAGATAAGAGAAAGCAAACTGAAGAAGAGAAACGGAAACATTTTCTTGAGAGAAATAGATTGGCCGCCTCTAAATGTCGTCAGCGTAAGAAACAAATGGCAGCAAGAATGGAAGATGAATTAAAATTCTTCTCTTCTGGTTATAAAGATTTAACTAATCAGGTACTTCAACTTCAAGAACAACTCAGTCATTACAGGAATATTTTTAATGATCATAAATCATGTCCCATGTTGGTATCACAAGTGGGTGGATATAATGAGCTTAATGATATGATTCAACAAACTAATTATGTTCTTCAAACCACTGAGAAGGATCAAGATTCCATTCGTCCTTTACCTTCTACTATTGCTACTGCATTATCAAATAATAATAACAATCAGGATCTTGATAGCTCCATGGGTAATGACATGAATGCAACCGATAACAATAGTAGTACCAGCAATCCTAATACGAATCTCAGTAACAATGAAGGGTATGATGGTTATCCACACGCTCCCTCGGCTCCTACTTCAAGTATTCATCATAACCTCCCATTAACAGATCCTCATGCCGTGACTAATTCTGGTGCTACTTCAACCTCTAGTATTCCTAACGGATATGGACCAGTTACTGGATCAGCAAACATTTCTACACATCATAGTATGACTGATTTACCTGCTGCTGCGGCCGCTGCTGCTGCCATTGCTGGAAACAATTCTTCGGTACCTCCTCAAGCCCATAATAATCAAAGTCAAAACACCCAAGTCAACATTCATCAACCTCAAGCTTCTGATATTAGAGCTATCAACAGTATGACTAATTTAGAAGCTCTCAACCATGATTCCAATATTGGTATCGCCAACAATGATACCCAGAACAATCACTCCGCCCACCACGACAACTTTAACCTTAGAGCTGTTAGTAGTATGATTGATTTACATCAAATGAATCATCAGAACAATCTCGTTAATTTATCTCACAATTCCTAGAATACGGTTGGAGTAGACTCATATGTTTTACAGAGAAAAAGAAAAAATATGATGTACGATAGATGCTTTATTTATTTTATAGATTTTTATATATTAACATAGTAACATAGTAACATATTAATTACCCCTCGGTCCCGGCTGGTACCTCTCGCTTAAAACCCTGCATAAGAAAACTGCGCATCATCACGTCAAGTGTCGCAGCCGCGACATACCGCGCGACATAGTTGTTGATTTTTCCAACAATAAAACATAAACTTTTTATTATTCTTTTGATTCCCTCCAGCCGATTTGTCTTTATTCAATCAAAACGATTACATATCTCGCCAGATCAAAAGATTATGGTTATTAAGGGTAATCAGCTTGAGGATATGGAACTTCCTGAGCTTCCGGACACCAACAACAGCCAAGAAAATGGTATTATTCGGCCAGATCAATTCACGAGAAAGAACCTAAAAGTGGTTTTACATTTAATTACCGGAGAATTGAAAAAGAGAGGTACCAAAACTCCTCATATATTTTTACCATTCAGGTCTAAGATTGATGATTACAAGTTGGAAAAGTTTTTATCTCTTCTATTTCCCAATGAAGAAGTGGTTAAACAAGAATCGATCATTCAAGAGGTCCTAAAGAATTTTGACGAGTTTACCATCATTTGTGGGTTGAAGTATTTATGGAGTAGATTGCCCAATCATGAAATCGTAGGATGGGACGTGTATTTGGAGTTTAAGCGGAAAGAAAAAGAAGCTGGCTACCCCAAATTAGCTTTCTTAAGTATTATGCCTAAATGTTTATCTTCACCAGCACACGCCTCTATAGTGTATGATTTTTTGGATTTATTGATTAGTATATCATCGAATTCCCAATATAATTACTTGAGTGGAAGAAAGATTGCTAAAATGGCCAGTATATGGGCATTTAATTGTTTTGGAGATAAAAACATCAAATCGGCATTTTATGATGCCACTTTAACACGAGAGAATAATTTCACAGATGGATTAAGTAGTTGGAAACAATCAACAGATGCTATATTTCATTTGTTATTGTCATTTTTAAGAGCCATGTTACCTGAAAATGAAATGGAAACTTTAAAATTACCTAAGACTCTACAGTCATTGTTGATAACGAATAGTTATCCACCATTACAAAATACTGACTCCATCAAAGCCATAATAACCATTCCATGTGTATCTATTAGGTCCACCAAAGCAAGTTCAAATCCTTATGAATTAATCAGTAAAGTAAGACATTCATTATCTTTTGATAAGAAGGATGCTTTCGTGTCTATAGAGAACTATACTATCTTGAAGAGTATATTTGAGAAATCTTCTACTAGTGAGATCATTTCTTCTTTAACAGAAGAATCCAGACGAGTACTAAGCAGGTTAACTGGCGACCCCATAAACTCAAAATTCGGTTTATATCCAGGGTGGTTAAAGGACCTGGACCATATTAAAACAGATCCTAATATCCCGTTATATTCGGAAATCCTGATACAGAATGTCTCTATTCAAGATTATTACATATGGGCTTGGTTGTCTACTTTAGCTTCCGATCAACCTAGCAGTAAAAAATCATTGTTTGGTCGGTCATTGGTAGTGGAAGCTGGATTGAGAGGATTCCAAAAATGGTTGATTGTTACAGAGCAAGTAATGAGTACTGAAGAGTATATTCAAAAATTTAAAAGTCCAAATATGGCTCCACAAGTTCCTGAAAAGGGCCAAAGAGTGATATCCAATGAAAGTTATAAGGATATGCCATTACCACCACCACCACCACCTGCTAAAGATGATAAAGGACTTTTACCAAACTATAATTTTGATGGAAATGAGAGATTAGATCTTGATATAAATGGGGAGAGAATAACTTTTAATAGCTTTTCAGGTGATAATGACCCAAATCAAAATGACGAGCTTAATGAATATTCTACCTATTTGAAATCTTTAAATTTAAGTGACGACAATACTTCCCAGGAATATCATGCTAATAGAAGTGAATTTTCTAATGATGATAAGAAATCATATAGGCGACCACCACCTCAAATGGATCCAATAGCACCTCCAATGGGGCAATTTGATAGTCCAGAGCCTCCAGCTGTATATCCAAGTAATAATGCAATCACCAACCAAAGTAATCAACTGTTGCCATCTGAAGGTATGAGCTCACCTCATAATGCTGAACGTAATATAATACAAGAATATGTAGAACCTTTTGCTACCTACGAAACTGAAGAGGACAGACAAAACAGGGATTTGAAACAAAAGGCTCAAGATCCTTATGCAAATTATTACATCCCTGGTGCTGATATTGCTGAACCACAAAATGGGAGTCAAGACATTCAATATCTACCCCCAGCCGCTCATGAAGAACAGTATCAACCTGCCGAAATTCAAGGACATCATGAAGAATATCCTGAGGCTACTCAGGACGTTCCTGTTAATGAGATCTCCTTACCAGACGATAATGACAAGGAGAACGAAGAGGCAAAGAAAAAGAAGAAAAAGAAGAGCAAGGATAAAAAGAAGGGTGGTGAACCACCATTTCCATATCCCTTCCCCGGCCCTCTACCACCAGGAATGATGCCTCCTCCATTTATGGATGCTAACGGATCAATGGATAATGTGCCAATGGGCTTTTTCCCCATGCCACCGGGGATGGAACACTCTCCGCCTAAAAAATCCAAGGATAAAAAGAAAAAGAAAAAGAAGACCTCAAGTCCTGATTCTTCTCCTAAACAATCTGAATTGCCTCTGTTTGAAATCACCCCAGTTAACGAATCTGACAATACCCCTAATGAAACACCCACAAAGAAGAAAAACCATAATAAAGCAGCTTTTGATGCTAAACCCGTACTACCACAACCAGATATGCAAAAGCAGACATCATCACCGCCACATCAGGATCATAGATACGGCACTGGCCACCAAAGTAATGGATCTAGTAGAACTCCATCACCATCCAATAACAGTAACAGTCCTAGTCCTCATGCCACACCAAGCAAGCCGTTCCCTACAAGCCCTGGAGGACGTACTTCTTCTCCTGATCGACCACCAGTTGTCAATAATAGGGTTCCTACACATTTGCAAGCATCACCAGCGGTTGTTGCCAGCGCTGCTAACGACGGCCAACCGGTGTCGAGTCAGAATCATGCACATATGGGACACTCTCATACCAGGCTGGTACTGAATCTTCAAGACAAACCACAACCCCTGGTCCCTGCAAGTCCTCATGGCCCACATCCAGAGGCAATTCCTCCAAAGGACGCTAATCCAGTGCAATACCGGTCATCACCACATGGAACACACCATAAACAATTATCTTATAGTCAAGGTGCTCAAAGACAAGCACCACAACACCAACCACAGCATCAACCACAGCATCAACCACAGCATCAACCACAGCATCAACCACAACCCCAACCCCCACAACCACAACACCAACACCCAAACTACCCTCAGGCTCATCCTCCACAGAAGACCCACATGCCAGCCGGGGGCCAGGTTCGTCCCCCACAAAAGAGTACTTCACCGGTATCCCATCCTCCTCCTGGAGCAGTGCCTAATATGGCTCCAAGATCAAAGCCCATGTCTGGACAATCACCACCTCATGGACGTTCTCCAGGCCCGGTTCCAGGAGGAGCCCCAGGAGCAGCCCCAACACAAGGACATGCCCCAGCACCAACACCAGCAGCTGGCCATTCACCAACACCAGCAAAGCCACCTCAAGGATATCCCGGGTATCCCCCACCACAAGGATATCCGCCACAAGGCTACCCACCTCAGGGATACCCACCCCAAGGATATCCACCACCACCTCAAGGATATCCTTACTATCCACCACCCCAAGGATATCCAGGATACCCACCACCACAGGGATATCCACCACCACAGGGATATCCACCACCACATGGTTACCCTTATTATCCACCACCAGGACAAAGGCCACCTGAAGAGAAAAAGACCACTACTTCAGACATGACAGTCATGGGATTACCACCAGCTGGTAAAAACTATAAGAATAAAGGTGCAAATAAGGCTGACTTAAGAAATGCCTTTATCCAGGGCAGTTTTGGTATCTAAGATATTTCGGACCTTTGCTTGTATATTAGACTCTACTGAGTAGCTGTACACTTACGTATATATATACATATACATATATTTATTTATTCAACTTTGTATAACACGATTGGCACAACGTCGCCTACTGAAATGGTTTCGGTAAATAGGACCAAAAGAGAAACATTTGCCGTGAAACCTTAACCCAGCCTACAGTTCATAGAGTGAATGTTCCAGTAAATATATAATCAACCAATAAATAATAAATAGATGAATAAATAATAAATAAGTAATAAATAAATAATAAATAAATAATAAATAAATAACAATAAATAACGTAAAGCTGAAATCACATCGAAAACAAGTAGGACAAACACAATGATCAATATTCAGATAATCTTAATTTTTTACCGATCTCCTTAATAGAAAACCCGCTATTATGTCTATTCAAGAATGGTGGTTCAGGACTAGGGCCTCTCGATTTGATATCATCTTCACCCATGTCAAAGTAACCATAACCACCCAATAAACTAGATAAATTGGTAGGTTTAGGACTTTTAACTGCTTGTGGTTTAGTAGCATCGGCAACGGACAAAGCATTGGTTTTGGTATCTCTCATTTGAGTTTCTACTGGAGCTGATAATGTTGCTTGAGGAGAATTAACCTCTTTGTAGACCCGATAAATTTCATTCAAGTAAGATTCTAAAGTGACCAAGAATCTAGAAGTCTGTCTGTGTTTTGAAGAAGCACAAATAGAAATCGAGTCGTCTTTGATAATATAACCAATACCAAAACCATTGGCACTAACAGGACCAAAACCAAATAACCTTAATGATGGATTACCACAATTGGAAGTTGATAAAACGGTATTATTTAATTTATCCCAACCAGGATCAGCGAAAAGAGGAGGAATTTCTTTTAAAGTACCTTTGGTGGTTTCTTGGTCGTTCCCAATAGTGACATCAGATCCACCAGTGCTATTACTATTCTCGTGATCAACATCTTCATTAGTTACTCCCTCATCTTCGCTGCTTTCAATATACCTTTTCCAAATACAAAATAACGCAAACAAATGTCTATCAACTCCTTCACCATTTGATGCACTCTTAGTCTGTTGGGAATGAGAATTACAAGCAGTTGATAAATAAGACAATTTATCTTCATTAGAAACCGAAGAGTCAAAAAATTTTCGAACAAAAAGATTTGAATCTTGACTAACAGGTCTAATAGCTTCAGTTCTACCATGAAAAAAATGTTTAGTCATAGCCGGTTCATAAGTACATTCAACTTTACCATATAAAGCATAATAAGTGGCTTGGAAAGCCATTTGAATGAAGGCATCGGGTGAAAACTTCATATTCTTAATAGTAGAAGACCCATAATTTTTAAATTCTAAATGTTTGAACTCATTCTGATTAATCAAATCACTTAATCTAGTTTCAGCAAATCTTAAAGCTAAAGATAAATCAGGAGTTAAATCCCATTCTAATTTTCTAGGAACGGTAATTAAAGATTCATGTTTGGATTGATCTAATGGTTGAGAAGCAGATTTATAATCCTTCCATAAATTAGGAGAATTCTGATTAATTTGATGAGCAAATGAAAGAATTGAATCAGTATAAATATCCGATACAAATCTTAAAACAGTATGACCATCAACACCAGTATGTTCAAAATTAATACCAGCCTTACCATTTTGAGTAATAATGATTTGTAATTTATCATACCATCTATTAGTACAAGTCCCAACTTGAACACCTTTATCTAAAATTGATAAACCACATAAAGTATTTTTGGCCAAATCAGATAAATCAAGTAATTTAATATCATCTAAACAAAGAATGAATAAAGCTGAATCAACAATCGATAAAATTTCTTTATTAGTTTTATTATTGTTCAAGTTTGTATTTCTTAATTTGGACCAAATTCTTCTGTTTTCAGTAGTTAAAATTCCAAATGATGATTTAGCTACATCATTAGGATTAGTACTTAAAGAATCTCTAATAATAGAATTGAAATTAATAATCAAATCCGATTCATTTAAAATCAATTCATGATTATTATTTAACACATCAAACCAATAAAATTGTGACTTGGACATAACAACAATATGATTTGAATTGGGATCACTTTGCATCACACATCCATTATCAGTAGGGATTCTTGCAGCTCCAAATAATCGAGAATATTGATACATATCCAATACTTGACCATTCTTTAATTTATCAACCGGTAAAGTCTCGGTCTTTATAGCTCTAATAAATTTTAATGATGACAATGTTAAAGAAGCAGCCCTTTTCACCTGAGGATTAACAGAATTGGATTCATTATTGAAAGGATCATCTTCCAATAAGAAGAAAGGATTCAAATTCAATACCACCGGAGAGTCATAATTCAAATACGAATCATACCAGAATTGTTCAATATAACTATTTCTAGTCTTACTATACTGTCTTAACTCTTGATCTAAATATTCACCGGCACCAGATTTTAAAAACTTTTCAACGGCTTCAACAGTTCTTTCATGTTCTCTTTCAGTTTGTAAAGGTCTTAATACTTTCAAATACCGTTCACAGGTTTTTTCTAAGTCAGGAATGGGGAGTTTCTTCAACTCTCCCTGATTTTCATAAGTGCTCATGGTTCCCAAGCCTTCCTAGTAATTGGTAGTCGACGAATGGGGGTCAGGGAGTATCTGGGGTTTTATAATCCGCATGGTGTTAAAGTCCGAAACGAAAGAACCCCCAGTGTGCACAAACCAACATCCGATTTGTGGGGTCATGATGTAATCAAGCCAAACCGAATCTAAGACACATAGAGTCAGGAGAGACCAAAGATATCCAGCTGGTTCCGAATACTTTCTAGAGCCCCTTGGGGATATAGGATATAGATACAATAGAGTGTAGAACCCCTTTGGCATAACCGGAGCTGCTCACACCCCCGGCCGTAGGGATGCTGAAGCACCACATTGAGGGACGCCGGAGGGCTTAAGTGATGCCGAATATCCGTTATATGGATAAACGGATCACCAACTGGTTAAGAATCATCAATAGATCCAGTACATATATGACATAATCTATATATTAATAACCATCCGCTTCTCCAGCTTTTCTCCAGTAATCAGCTACTCCGTGGATCTCGTTTTTAACTCTCCTAATCCCATTCATGGTAGTTTCAACCCCAGTTTCTTTGAATTTATGACCCATCTGAACCAACTTGGGCATGATGCCTTGGCCAAATTCTTGTTCAAACATGGCAATATTCTCTAATAAAGTATAATCAGGGATTAATTGATCATGGAATCGGGGGTATGATATACTTTGTAGTAATGATAAATCTAATTGGTATATTCTTATGATAGCCTGGAAAATGGCAGTAGTAATCCTTGATCCACCAGCAGCTCCAATTAGCAAATCAGGAATCCCATTCTTCATAATGATTGTTGGAGCTGTGGATGATAATGGCCTCTTGAATGGAGTTACAAGATTATACTTAGAGGGAGCCAAATCAAAGGAATTGTTAAATGATTTGGACAGAAAGTCATCCATTTCATTATTGAGAATTATTCCTGTTTGGGGATCATATACAATAGATCCAAATATTAAGTTGATGGTTGTGGTCATACTTACTCCGTTATTGTCTTCATCAATGATGGAGAAATGGGCCGTTCCATGAGGTTCTGTCATCTCATAAAGAGGGTCATAATGCTTCCATGGATACGTTTGATTATCACTATATTTTGTGGTTTTAATCATTTCAGCCCATTCATTGGAAGTATAGTTGCTAACCACTTGATCATATTCATCATTATTAGCTCCTAATCTGGTTCTAACTGATGCCATCCATTTCATAGATTCTATAATCTTATGAACCGTTAAATAAATTTCATCCTTAGTGTTGTATAAAGTCCTAAACAAATTAATTCCACTTAACAACACCAATCCAGAACTGATTCCGTTAGAGGTGAAGAGTTCGTAGTCTTGGTTAATTTTATGGCTTAAAGGACTTTCAACTATTACATGATAATCTTTCAAGTCTGAGCCAGTAAATATACCTCCATATCTTTGGTTTGCTTTAATTATCTGACTCCCAAGTGGACTTTCAGGATCATAGAAAATATCACTAGATCCATTTCTTGCAACCATTTCCAAGGTATTGGCCAATGCTGGTCTAGTAACAAAATCTCCTTCCTTCTTAAGACTTCCATCTTCATTATAGATAAAATCCCATGGCTTAGCCAATTGTGGAATCTTACTGAAATACCTCTGATCCAAAACCCTAATACCGAGATCTAAAGCTTTGGTACACTCAAACCCTTCCCGATTCAATCTAACAACTGGTTCTATTACCTCATACCATGATAAGTTGCCAGACCCATGTCTCCTAAATAATTCATCCAATCCTTTCAATTCTCCAGGGATTCCATTACTCAATCCTCCTGCAACTGCCAATAAAGGATTGGCTTCAAACATATCTTCCTTAGCCCCTCTAGGAGCAGTTTCTCGTGCATCTATACTAATTATATCATTTGTTTCATATTGAGAACTCAAAATAAATCCACCTCCACCAATACCTGATGACTCTGAGTTAACACTCCCTATACATAGCGCAACTGTTACAGCAGCATCGGCTGCATTTCCTCCTCTCAACAAAATATCCTTCCCCATGGTGGAACAAACAGGGACATCACTGCTAACCATGGCTTTCCTGCCCACATGCAAATGTGCTTCACTGGGGTTCAAACTGGGATTTCTATCTGGTACCAACCGTTTACCATCTTCAATTCGATTATCATGTAATTCAGCATAAATATCCTTATCAAACTGCCCCATAGAGCCATCCGTCCTATAGACATATCCAGATAATCTTTGTCTAAACCATAATTGCAACACCGAAATGACAACTAGCATAGCAATAATACCATTTATAATGGCCCTGATACCTTTATTGCCCCTGGGAGGACTTCTAAACTGTATATTCTCCTTCATTGTCTGTCTTCTGACTTCTCTTATCTTATCTAAACCCTTTTGTCAGCAGCCATAATGCGAACTTGTTATGAAGCCGGTGCACCCACGACCACGACTTTACGGCCCTCATCGCAAGGCTGGCACCATTCAACCTGCCATTATGGCACCACAGGAGAATCTAACAGAAACCAGAGGTGTGTCAGAGGCCAGCAAAAACGCCAACAGCATGGTAAATCACACCAATGACCCAGAAAACAACTCTGACAGAAACAATGAAAACGAACTCATCAATAATATCCTACCTTCGTACCATATGTTCCAATCTACAATCTCCAAGACCCTTAATTCTTCTGAAGAAGATTATACGAAGGAACCACCTATTTATGAAATGACTCCAGTTATGGCTCCAGGGGACACTCCTATGGTAGCCCCGTCCGTATCTCCCACTGTAACGCCGGCCTTGACCCCGTCTGCCACCCCGGCCATGACACCTATTTCCAGTGCAACTTCATTGAATGCAATACAATCACCATTCACTCCAATATCATCGAATTCAGCCAATGAGTTCCCGTTTCCTATCATGAATGAGAATGAAGGTGATCAGATTGAAATTTGGGAGAATACTATCTTGGCCAATGTTCATCGATTACCCAATTTGACCAAATCTGATGGTAAATGTTTAATCCCTAAACAGTTGGAAATAAAGGTTCATGTAACCAGCAAAGTGTGTCAAAAAGGGGTAGCTCCAGATATAATAAATCCTTCTGATATTGAATTTAAACAAGGAGATTTTATTCATGGGTTTGTAACCATCGAGAATCATTCAGATATGCCAATTAGCTTTGATATGGTTTATGTAGTATTTGAAGGAACCTTGATTGTATTGGAAAATAATAATGGTTTAATAGATACCCAATCACCAAAAGTGGTTCATAAGTTTTTAAATATGACTGACTTATTTGCCTCTTGGTCATTTGCTAATATTGATAGACTTACTACTGATAATGGAGATCCTCATGATTGGTGTGAAGGTGAAACTGATCCTTATGATAATACCATTTTATCATTAGATTTAAAGAAACAATTTTTACCTCATATTAAGTACAAACGATTTTTCTCCTTTAGAATCCCTGAAAAGTTATTAGATGATATTTGTGATATCCATAATTTAAACAAACATACTGAACTAGCTTCTAGTTTGGGGTTCCCAAAGTATTCCATGAAACCTTCATCATTACTAGCTCGAAAAGGTGATACCATTAATGATTTATCTTTCCTAGACACCTCTATAAATTATAGTGTCGAATGTAGAGTGATAGGTAAGGCTCATGATTATAATTTAAAAACAGAAAAGAATCAATATGTGATAGCTAATGAATCAATCTGTCCCATGAGAGTTGTACCAGTGTCTAATGGATTATACGTTGAGGATAATGAAGAGATTTATCGATATTATCAAGCATTTGTTAAATCAGTTACTGACCAAATCGACCTTGGTAATTCTATACTTGATGCAAAGGATACTCTTCGAGAAATGTCCCTAACTCCTACCACATCTGCAGATTCGAAATCGAAACAGTTATACAACCATGCTAGAAGTGAAATAAACAAATCGTTTTTATCTTCTAAGCAATTTGCTGAAAATATTTATCAGAATATTATTCCCTTCAAAAAGAGGACTTTGCTTTCCCATAAACCAGCAAGTTTGATTTCATTATCTAGTCCCAAATTCGAGTACCAGATCAAATATGTCCCACCCAAAAAGTTTAGAAAATCATCATTTGAGCTTAAGGATGATGATTTAAAAGTAAACATTCCCTTTAAATTAACTTACTATAACAATTCCTCCAAGTCATATCCCGAAGTTAAATCAGTCAAATCAGAGTTGATAGTTGCAACCTTCAGATCTAATAACCATCCCCTTCCAGTAGAATTTAATCATGATATATTCATAGAAGACCAACAGTTGCAGATGATAGGGTTGAGAACCGAATATGACTTATTTGGGGAAGCCATTTCCAAACCATTTAAGAAATACCTAAAACAATTAACAGAATTGATCGAGAAAATAGGCAGTGACAATTTCCAAGTACAAAGAAGACTCTATGATGATGTAAAAAGTTTGGCCCAGCTCTCAGGTAAATTCAGTGTTTTTACTATAACAGATACAACCATTACAACTGAAGATCATAAGAGCACCGATAGGAACACCACCGATGGTAAGAGCATCGACATTAATACCATTCCATGGGAACGTACCGGCTCCGAAGCCGTCGACAAATCTTTCATGGTACGTTTGGATTTGGGTTCCTGCTATTCTAAGCTGTATCCAATTCCCAAAAACTCCAATTTCTTCGACTCCATAACCTTGACTCCTGATTGTCAGACCTGTTTTTCTGTCAGACTTTACTATGTGAAAACCAGAGTAAAACTCACCAATGGTGATAGTCTTGTAGTAAAGACGCCAGTGAAGGTCGTCCGTTAGGTATATATAGTTTTTCTACTACTGCTATGTACATAGTTTACGATATATGATCTTTAATGACTGCTACTAGTCGCAGCTTTATATATTTTTTTTGCAGCGATTTAGTGGTTCTGCTGATAAGATATAAATACCATTAATGAGCACCACCGGTCACCATAGTCAGATCATGACGGTACGACCCGTGTCCATAGACCAATACCAAACAGATGATGGTGGTCCCGATGGTTCCAATGATGACACAGAACATTTGGTCAATATCTTGCCGTCCTATCATATGTATCAAGCCACGCTATCACGATCAATTCACGTAGATCCACAATCAGATGACTCATCAACCGTGTCTAATCCTCCTGACTACCTTGAATCTTCGGCATCTCCATCGGTATCAAGTCCAGGGATCCCAAGGACCCCGAATGGTCCTCTTTCACCTGCCATAGAAACACCAGAGCTCCCCCAAAGTCCTAATGGATATTTTGATAGTCTTCCAAATATACCTGCATCTTCTTCAATTGGTGATTCTCTTTATAGCTATACCCGTTGGGATGATACTATATTGGCAAATACTAATAAGCTCAAATGTTTGCCAAAGCTAGGAATATCGGCTGCCAATAAACTAGAAATAGCCGTTCATTTCACCGAAAAAATTGGCAAAGTAGGGGTCCCACCTACGTTGATTAGACCGGAAAACATCAGATTGCAACAAGGTCAATTTCTTTATGGGTACGTAACAATTTATAATAAAGCCGATTTTAGTATTCCCTTTGATATGTTTGCCGTGCTGCTTGAGGGAACCATCCAATTAGGATCGGAAAATAATAAGAATGCATTTGCATTAAAATTTCTAAATATGTTTGACTTCAATGCATCTTGGTGTGATGGAACATTAGATCGATTTATGAGTGATAATAATGATCCTCACAACCCATTGCCAAATGATATCGACCCTTATGATAACACTTATATTCAATTAAATAAGAATAAAGTATTTCTTCCCAAACTGACTTATAAGAAATTCTTTGCATTTAAAATTCCAGAGAAACTATTAGATTGTGCTTGTGAACCTCATGGATTTATAAAACATCTACAAATTTTACCAACTATGGGTCTTTCGCTGTCTGAAATTGTAAGTAGGCTAAAGAGGAAACATATGCTTTCTGAACCTGAAATCCCTGGCGGACAATCTCAGGTGTCTGATATTTCGTTTCTTGATTCAAGTATAAGTTACAAGGTGACTGCAAGGGCAATTGGTAGATCCAATAACTATAGACGACTTGGGTTCTTTAGCAAAACAGATGAGTATATCATTATAAATCAACTGGATGCATTTTTTAGGGTTACTCCACGGGATCATCCATTATTTGATTTAAACAGAAAAATGATTAATGAAGAAGCTAGGTTGTTATACGCAAACAAAGTTGCCAAAATTGAGGAATTCATTCAAACCTATGTGTCCCTAAAAAGTGTACCTGACAGTCCCCAAGAGGTAGAACAGATTAATACTGCCAATAATGAGTTAAACAAGCTTAAACAGTCGTATTATCACACTTTCAATGAGCCTGCAAGAAAGAGTATCTATGAAGTTTTTGTTTCCTATAATGAGAAGAAGAATCTTTTCACATCAAAGACAAAAGGGCTTTTATCTATCTCAACTCCAAAATGTGGTTATTATGTTGAACCAAGAATTCATGATCTGATAGCTGACTTATTCCCATCACACCATACTAGAGTGCAAATCCCCATTAAGTTATCTTGTGCTCTTAAAGATGGAAACACTAAGCTACCCCGGCTAGATCCAATTACGGTGGACTTAGTAGTCTTGACCATAAAGTCAAAGGAGCTTCCTGTTCCAATCGTATTCCACCCAGATATATGTTTTGAAAACAATAGTAAGCCTCATGATAACTTTGAAACCTTGGTTATTAAACGATTTCAAAATTATGCCAAAGACCTTTCCTATATCTTGAAAAACTCCCTGAATGAACTTCCAGTACAAAGAGATTTAATCAGAGATGTGAAAACCTTGGCTAATTTAAAATCTACCATGACTTCTCTAAAGGTGAAAGATCCCAAAATAACACATATGGATCGGGAAATTCATGACATCGATTCCATTCCTTGGGATAAGGAGACGTCGTCTGTGGAGTCGGAACTACATAATCATAAATACTATAAGCAATTAGAAGTTGAGGTAGATATTGCAAACACTGTTTCCAAGAAGCAAGCTTCCACTAACTTCAGACTTGTTCCTGATTTTCAATATTGTTACTTATCACGGCTTTATTTTCTAGACATAGCTACCTATTGTCCTGGATCAGGAGTCATGTCAGTTAAAGTACCCTTAACAGTGCAACACCCTTTTAGATGATTGCACTACCTTTTGTTTTTGCATCCAAATATTCTTTCACGTACTTCAGTTTTTAGTGCGATGAGAAAAAAAAAAGTATTACACTTGACTAAGATCATTGATTACTATGTCGGAGGGGAACCAGGAATCCCAATCCAGATGGGACCAGAAGAGATATGTACCTAAGCCAGGGGATCCCGAATTACCACCACAACTTAGTGAGTATGCTGAAAAGTCCACCGAGGAAGTGATGACAGAGTTGAATCGACTCCCGTTCTTCATGACTCAGCTTGATGAAACCGATGGAGAAGGTGGTGAAAATGAAAATTTGGAAGCTCTTAGAAGTCTTGCTTATGAAGGTGAACCTCATGAAATTGCCGGTAATTTTAAAAACCAAGGGAATGATCATTATAGAGTTAAGAACTATAAAACAGCCGTGGAATTCTACACTAAAGGTTTGGATGTGGAGTGTGATGATGCTGCTTTGAATTCATCATTATATTTAAATCGGGCTGCCTGTAACCTAGAATTGAAAAATTATAGAAGATGCATAGAGGATTGTAAAAAAGTGCTTGGGATAGATCCCAAGAATGTTAAAGCTTGTTATAGATCTGGAAGAGCCTTTTTTGCTATCAATAGATTCGATGAAGCCAAAGGTATATTGGAATACGGATTATCAATAGATAATGAAAACCAATCCATAAAAGATGTGTTCAAGAAAGTAGAGGAAAAGCAAGCACAAATCGTGGCGGCCATTGAGAAAAAGGAGAGACAGGAAAAGGAGAGACAAATGAAGAAAACTATTCTAGTTAATGCTGTTAAATTAAGGCATATGACTATTATAAAATCTAAAAGACCTGCTGAATTACTAGAAGAAGCACAATTGAAACTTGAAAATGAAATTGATTATGAATCTCAATTAATTTTCCCAGCCATGGTATTATATCCTACCACTGATGAATTCGATTTCCTTCAAGAGATCGGTGAATTGACAACCCCCAACGATATCTTAACTGCAGTACTAGATAGACCACAATCATTCTTTGAGGATCCAAAACATAAGAATTTCACCGTCAAAAGCTTACAATGCTTTTTAGAAACTGAAGCTGGTGGTTTGATTAAGGTCGGTAAAAATGTGGCTATAAATGAAGCATTAATGAAAGAAAATCCTAAAGTACCTTTATTTGATAATGCTTTAAGGTTATATGTGGTACCAAAACAGGATTCTGCTGATTGGCTCTCTAAGTGGAGTAAGGAGGTGGCTCTTGCAAAACATAATGTGTAATATACATGTAAAATAATTTAAAGCTATGCAAATTTGTAGTTATGACCGATAGAAACTAAAAATATTAAATAATATACATAATATACAAACTCATACGTTATCATTAACTTTGGTCTTGTTTTCATCTCTAGTCCTATTATTGTATCTAACTGGGGATGGAGCATTCCCTCTTATTCTAGATGCCTCAGATTTAAATATATCTTCGATACGTAATTTAGGTACATCACCAAATATAGACCTTGGATCCACTTGATTATTTTTCATAATTAATCTTCGAAGTTCTGGAGTAGCAGCCCACGCTTTGAGAAGCCTTTTATTGGCATCATCCTCATCTTCAGTATCTATATCTGGTAATTCCGGCTCATCATCAACACCTTGGGCATTTTTAAAGAGCTGAAATTCGGATTTCCCTCTTGGAGTCTTTATTTGTGGCCTAAGATCGGGCTTTGCAGAAGAATTTTTATTCTCGTCTTTAGTCCTCATCAAATGAGGAGGTCTAGCAGCTTCAGGTAAGGCAACTGCATTACCACCTAAAGGTCTTTTCTTTGCTACTTCTGTATTCCTTGGTAGTTCTAATCTATGCTTAGAAGCACCGAGAGAGTTGAGTTTTGGTGTATTAGTAACTGACCTTGAAGGAGTTAGGTTGGTGGATGACTTCTTGGAATGATTTATGGAAAGAACAAGCTTTTGTTTAGGCTTGGAAACTTCATTTTTAGAAGTGGTAAAACTCTTCTTTCTCAAGGGTGGAATACTCGATGACTCTAGTGACATTTTGCTCTTATCTATTACGTTATTCTCGGATGGAGGCTGCCCTCTCTGTTTAATTTTGACGGGAGATTGAAGCAGTTTAGTTGGTAATCTCGTTGGAGCATTATTAGGGTTTAGACTGGTAGTCAAAAACTTGTTTTTGGTTACATTGGTAGTATCACCATCATTATGCTTGGGGGTTTTGGTTGTTCGGTTTTCTATAGGTGCAAGACTAGCAGGTCTTTTTAGTGAACCATTAGATTTCTGTAAAAGATACGAATCATTGTCATCATCTTTAGAGGCTATTGAGCTCTTCTTAAGTTGTCGTTCTGTATATCTTGTAGGTGATTTAGACCCCGGTTTTGTTGTATCTAGTGATGAGATTGATGATCGAGATGCTGGATTTACATTCTTACTTGGAGTTTTGCTAGTCCTGGGTAAAACTCGTCTGGCAGGTGATAGTCTCGAACTTGAATAGGCTTTATGAACGGCCGTGGGAGTCATCACGTTATAAAACAAGTTTCGAGGTCTAGAATTCGTAGATTCCTTAGGACCCGTAGAAGGGGTAGTTGACAACTTATTAGTAGCATTGAAAGAAGGAGAGTTTGCTTCAAGTCCAGGCCCAGGCCCATTACTTATAAGATCAGTCGATAGTATTTTTGTGCTTGATTGGTTTGAAATAATTGATCTTTTAAAAGGTTCGGTTGGCTTTGTTGATCCTTCCAAAGTCTCATGTCCATTTGTGATATTAACATCTTCAATTCTTCGGGTACTGGCAGACGAGACCTTATTTTGATCCGTAGTTCTATTTGAAGTCTCGTTCATTGAAGATGGGAATCTATTCCTTCTTATAGGAGAAACGTTATAATCGGTATCATTATCAGCGAGTACAGGTTTTGTGGATGTGGTATCTTTTCTGTCTCTGGTATGAGCAAGGGATCTTCTGCTTATATGAGAAGCAGATGAATTGATAGTCAATGGTTCTTTAGGAGGCAACGAAACAAAAGTCGGTGAACGTTTGGGAGTTTTTGTAGGAAACGTTAGGGAATTATTTACTGATGAGCTATCCTTTGGTTCTTTCTTTTCGACTTTCGGGGCCCCGGTTTGTCGCCTTATGGACATTTGAATCTTATGTAGAGACTCATCTGGGTCATTTGTGTGTTGATTATTTACAGTGGTTTCCGGGTGTGCCTGTGCTTGTGCTTGTGCTTGTGCTTGTGTATTCTGCACTTCCGGCTTTGGCCCTGCCTTTGGACTATGTGACGGTATAAGAATCTGCTCTTGTACCAGTTTCCTTCCTATACTCCCCGGCAGCCCCTGTGTAGATCCATTTCTGTTCATCATCGTCTTCAAGGGCGAGGACCTGGTCGACTTGTATGCCGTCCGGGGAATAGGAGAACGGCCCACGGAAGAACGTCCACCCGAAGAACTAAGCACATGTTGCCGTGCCACAGGAGATCCGTGGGCGAACGACGACCTGGACGTTCTTGTGGAACCATTAGCATCATTAGAAACCTTATTTATGTCCTGGAAACCGTCAATAAACTTATCAACATTATTCACGTCCAATGCACCTTGCATGAATTCATCAATAGCATCCACCCCACTGGAAAACTTTTTGTGTATCTCATTAACATCATTTAAAACCTCTTCATTACAATCATGAAGAATTTCAGCTATCCAATTAGACGTCCCTGGTACTTTGCCCTTGTGTGCTTGTGATACACTCAACGGCCAGAAGTTGGAACTCATGACCGATCACTCCACAAACTAGCTTAGAAAGACCGGCACTCTTGGGAGTATCTAAACCAATAGGCCTGGGAGATTTATCGATCCTATTAATAGGGTTCTAACTATAGTTGTGACTCCCGTCTGGGGTTGGTTCTGATCTGTTCTGGCCAGGACTGCGGCTTTAGCTACATCGCGCACTTAGGGCAGGCGGACGTCAGAGATGCCTTGGAAACCTATAGGTTAGCAATTACTTAAAGATTGGTGCTGATTTTTCTTTAACAATTGGTCGGTTTATTCATCTTATTCTTTCATAAAAGCTATAGAGGATTTAGATTAAATAGAAAACTGGTTTCCAAATTCCCTGCGTGCAGAATTTCCCTGCTTAATTATACTGATTAACTTTAATTACACGTTTTATTGATCGCATATTTGCATCATTATCATTACCATTAAAATTGTGCTTCAGGATTCCAACTAGATTCTTTGAGTAGTGGTGGATGTTCTTTTCACATAAAAAGGCTAAAAACAAAGAAGAATCCCGGTCCAGACTGGCCAATGGACCTACCAGGAGTCCTGGTTCCAACCCTGATGTGAGTCCTGGTCTTGATCCTAGCCTTAGTCCTGGGGCTGGTTCGGGCTCTGGTTCGGGCTCAGGGCCAATTACTAGTCCACGATCTGGTGGTAGCTCAACGGGGATTAGTCCTAGGCTCAGTCCCATGTCTCCTTTATCTGTTCATAGTCCTAAGGCTACTACCAGAACTGACCCTAGTTCTAGGACAGAAGCTAGTTCTAAAGGCTCTAATAAGTTTAACTTGAACTTGAGTGCCCAGGATATGGATGATCTGAATAACTTGGATAGCAAATTCACTGGTGGAACCATTCAACCACTCATATCTCCAGGGTATGATGAGATACCTATATGGAATATTTTACCATCTTATCAATTATATGAGTCTACCTTTTCTAAAAATATTACTCCTACTGATGAAGATTTAAGGCATAATCCTCCTAATTATGAAAATAGTTCTCCTCCTTCAGTTACTGCTGATGGTGTTAGCTTTGATTATTTTACTGGTAATATCACCTCCACGGTCCGAGTTCCTCCGAATGATATTCCTAACCAATGGGAAAATTCAATCTTGGGTAATACTCAACGGATGAAAAGATTAGCTGATGTAAATCCCAAGGCTAGTTCTAATTTACGAGTTGAAATTCATGTTACTGATGGACCATGTAAGAAAGGAGTTCCTACCAAAAGCATTGATATTGGGTCATATGAATATCATCAAGGTGATAGTATTAATGGTTATGTACTTATTCAAAATGAATCAGATACTCCTTTTAATTTTGACATGTTTTCGGTGGTTTTCGAAGGGAAAGTGACGGTAATAGGGGATGCTAATGATTCTAAAAGGCCGGTGGTATTTTATAAATTTCTTAATATGTTTGATTATTATGCTTCTTGGACTCCTATGGCTGATAATTCTATGCAAGATGATGTAGATCCAATTGATGGTGCTAGATTAGCACTTCCAAGTGAAAAATTTTTCCAACCTCGTGTGTTATATAAGAAGTTTTTCAACTTTAGATTACCTGAACGACTCTTGGATTGTGCTTGTGAAACTCATAATCTTATAAGACATTGTGAAGTATTACCATCAATTGGGTTAGCAAGGGATCAATTCATGCAAGAAATTAGAAAATTAAGACAACGGAATCCTAATAATCGTCAAAAATCTGGAACTGACTTTACAATTGGTCCTTCAAAACCTAGTTTACAAGGTCATAAAAAGAAACCAAGTTCAACTTTTGGTGAAAGGGTCAAAGATCTCTCATTCCCTGATACTGCCATCAGTTATAGTGTAGAAGCTAGAGTAATTGGTCGGGCATCCCAGTTCAATCAAGTTCCAAAAGTGGAATATGCTGACGAATTTATTATTACTGAAGAATCAAGTTGTTTTGTTAGAGTCATACCTAAAGAAAGATTGACCTACGAAATTGAGTTGGAATCTCTTGATGCTCAGTCACGGTTGATTTATAAAAATTTGGTTGATAGGATAAACGAAAAAATACGATTAGGGAATGAAATTTGCAATAATACTGATCATAATACCGATATAACTAATCAATTGGACAGAACCTTATCTATCACCAAAAGAAAGCAATTATATACTACTTCAAAGCCAAAGGCTTCATCGGCAATTCCCTTAGCTAGTCAACCAGGTGATAGTTATATAATGGCAGTCCCACTAAAAAAGAAACAAACCATCACATCAGTACCAAAGGTGGTTGGATTACTTGAATTATCTAGTCCAAAAATTGATTATAGAGTCAAATACATTCCTGCTTATAAATACTATAAAAGAGATGGAGATACCTCACTAGGAACTAAAATAACTGTACCTATTGAATTGTTCTATACTCCATCAGGGGATTCACCAAAACCACCTGAAATTAAATCTATATCCAGTGAAATCATTGTATTTACTTATAGATCCAGGAAATATCCTGTTCCAATTGAAATCACTCCTGATTTAATTTTCAAGAATTTATATGGGTCTAATGATAATTTTGAACATAATGTATGTCAACCTTTCAAAAAATATTTGGCAGATCTTAGTTCATTGACAAGAAAGTTGAATCATGAAGTCTTAGGGGTTGATAGTCAATTGATAATGGATATGAAAGCGTTGGCAGATTTATCTTGTAAATATCATCATTTAAAAGTGGATGATCTTGTGATTAAAAATGAAAAGACTGTTGGTAATTGGAATTATAATAAAGAATTCCATCAGAATAGTAAAGAAGGTCAATATAATAAAACCATTGATCTAACCATGGATTTAAAACCTTTATTATCAAAAGAAATTACCAATTCCAATGAAGATTTTCAAAAGGGTTTCTTGACTTTGGTGCCATCTTTTCAAAATTGTATCACTGGAAGATTCTATTTTATCCATCTTATTGTCAAATTCCATAATCATGATGCTGCCTCTCTTAAGATCCCATTTATAATCCAATTATGATGTATATAAGATTTGTATACTTCGATTTAATGTATTATGTTTTTGTATGGTTCATAGTTATGTGCAGGCTCTCACTGATAACAAGCCTGCTCACGCTGCGGAATAATGATAATAACATTTCTCAATTACTATCAGAAATATCACCAATGGATACGTTTCAGGTTACACCAGAGGTGTGTTCCAAGTACGATGGGGCATCTATAGCCAACTTTGTGTTTCTGTTAACCATTACAGTAGGAATCTTTATAAGTTATTGCCCTCAATATCGAAGAATTTATCTCAAAAAAACCTCTGAAGGGTTATCCACAAGCTTCCTTTTATTGGGTTCATGTTCATCACTTTTCACCTTGACAAACATTATTCTTATCAGTTCTACGGCAAGGGAATGTTGTCGGGGAGGGTTTTTGAAGCCATTTGATTGTGTAAATTCCCAATTGAATTTGGTACAAATCGGACTTCAATGCGTATGTGCTATAATGATATTGGTATTGGTGCTAATTTTAACAAAGAATTCGGTCAAACAAGATCCTCAGGAATATAAGGACAATTCTAGAGTAGGGAAGTTTGTACTTGGTCATGCCATTATCTCAATAATTGAAATCATCGTGGGGCTTCTGACTAATGAATCGGTACTAGTGACCATTGCTAATATTAATGGACTATTATCTACTCTTTTGACTTTCATCAAATACGTGCCCCAAATCTTTACTACATACAGGCTAAAACATCCTGGAACTTTATCAATTGGGATGATGTGTATTCAAACCCCTGGGGGTGCTATATTCACGGCCACCTTATTCTTTACTAAAGGGTCCCATTGGAGTTCGTGGATTTCTTACTTTTTTGCATTTATTCTTCAGGGTATACTTCTTTCAATGTGTATCTATTACGAGTATTTTACTGGTGCTAAAGAGGCTGAAAGAAGACAAGTTGACCGGATAGTCCAAGAAAACGTACAAGATGAAGAACCATTAATAGCTCGTTAAATATGCCAATAATGAACACCACGATAGTCAACAAGACGTTATTGGGTCCTACGGCCTTATTGACTCATATGGACTTACCGAATTTTTCTACGGGTGTACTCTCTAATGTGCCCTGTTCGGTAACGTATTCTGTTCTGTAATGTATGGTTTCTGTAGTGCGCGAAATCATTATATATTATTGGTGAACTCTCCATTGAAAAATTTTTCACACCCTAAGACACCATGTTTAGAAACGCTGGAGTAGCATTTCGTAGTAACTTTCGTTCTATTTTAAAGGTTCAACAACCTAACTTTGTTAGGTCATATGCCGCTTTTGATCGTTCCAAACCTCATGTAAATGTGGGAACTATTGGACACGTTGATCATGGTAAGACCACTTTAACTGCTGCTATCACCAAAGTGTTAGCCGAAAAAGGTGGAGCTTCCTTTTTAGATTATGCTAAAATCGATAGAGCTCCAGAAGAAAGAGCTAGAGGGATCACCATTTCTACTGCCCATGTGGAATATGCTACTGATAAAAGACATTATGCTCACGTTGATTGGTATGTATAAATTAATCTTTAAGTTACAAGTATTTAGTTACTAACATTTTCTTTTAGTCCTGGACATGCTGATTATATTAAAAATATGATTACTGGTGCAGCCCAAATGGATGGAGCTATTATTGTTGTTGCTGCTTCTGATGGACAAATGCCTCAAACTAGAGAACATTTATTATTAGCTAGACAAGTAGGTGTTCAAAACTTGGTTGTATTTGTTAACAAGGTTGATACTGTTGATGATCCAGAAATGTTGGAATTGGTTGAAATGGAAATGAGAGAATTATTATCTCAATATGGATTTGATGGTGATAATACTCCAGTGATTATGGGATCTGCTTTATGTGCTTTGGAAAACAAACAACCAGAAATTGGTGAACAAGCTATTATGAAATTATTAGATGCTGTTGATGAATATATCCCAACTCCTCAACGTGATTTAGATCAACCTTTCTTATTACCAGTTGAAGATGTATTTTCCATTTCTGGTAGAGGTACTGTTGTTACTGGTAGAGTTGAAAGAGGTGCTTTAAAGAAAGGTGAAGAAATTGAAATTGTTGGTAATTTTAATAAAACTTATAAAGCTACTGTCACTGGTATTGAAATGTTTAAAAAAGAATTAGATTCTGCTATGGCTGGTGATAATGCTGGTATCTTATTAAGAGGGGTTAAAAGAGATGAAGTTTCTAGAGGTATGGTTTTAGCTAAACCTGGTACTGTTTCTTCTCATAGTAAAGTATTGGCTTCTTTATATATCTTAACTACTGAAGAAGGTGGTCGTCATTCTCCTTTCAGTGAAAATTATAAACCTCAATTATTCCTTAGAACTACTGATGTTACTGGTACCTTAAGATTCCCTCAAGGTGATGACGTTGACCATTCTCAAATGGTTATGCCTGGTGATAACATTGAAATGGAAGTTGAATTGGTTAGAAAAACTCCTCTTGAAGTTAACCAACGTTTCAATCTTAGAGAAGGTGGTAAGACCGTTGGTACTGGTTTAATTACCAGAATCCTCGAGTAAGAGTGTTTGAGTGTGTAGTCTCATTGTACATAGTTTTCTTGTTATCTTGATTAATATAGTGTGTTTTTATTTCGCAGCATTTCGCAGCTAACGCGAATAATTCTTTTCAGATCACAATCACCCAAGGTTAAACAGACCCAACCATGTTGTGCTCTCCCGCCATTGACTTGAGGCACGATGTTAAACATCCACTAAGTTCTTCAATTGGATGTAAGACAATGTTGTTTCCTAATAATAAACAGTTACTTATCTTCAAACGAGAAGTGGTGCTTGTTAAAGGTTCAACAGTAACCAATAAATTCACCTTTGATGAAGATGTAATAACCGCTTTTTTTACAAACTTTTCCAATACTGAAGTCAAAGACTTTACAAAGACCGAGTCGCTTGTTATCTGTTTAGCCAAATTAGCATTTATTTATACCAATGGTAAGGATTATACCATTAATTTCCCATTTGTGTTGAAATCGGCCCTACCGTTTGAGTTTGGTCTCCTATTAGAGAAAGATCAATTCCAATCATCTGTTACTTCTCATGATAATTTAGGCCCTCAGCAGTTAAATTCAGCTAAATTTTTATCCTTGGTAGATCCTATAGGTGATTTTAGAATTATAATCTCTTCGTCTACTTCTACTATATCTCCTTACGAAGAATTAGTTACTTTCCCGGCCAAGGGATTGAATAAGAGATCATCTTTATGTGCTACTTATAATTCCCAGGAGAATACTATCATCCTTTACCATATAAGAGCTTCTAATAGGACAAACTCTGGGAAAATCATGAATTCTTTGAAGTTTTCAAAAAAAAAGAATACATTTCTTACCACTCCTAAACACTCCAAAATAATAGAAGATGATAGCATACATATCGACTCAGGCAGTCATTCGGCATTCGGGCACAATTCGGTCTCTATAAATATGGAAAAGAAACGAACAAGTACCCTTTTATCGGATGCTTCTTCTATGGCACGTATGGGATCTGAATCAGCCATTCCAGAGATTTCCAAACCTTTAGAATTTAATACCTTACGAAAAGATATGATTTTAACGAGAATAGAAGTTTTCAGTATTCACATCAACAGGCATGACTTGGATATATTCAATCTATGCTATGGTGATTATGAAGCAATAGTAATTATGAATAGGCAGAAAGGTGAAGCCAAGGTATATATCTTCACGCAACTGACAAATCTGATTCCTCAATATCAACTGAATTATTCCATTAAATGTCAACATTGTTATCCTTTAAGTAATTCTGAATTCGAAGGTCTCCTAGTAGTCTTGAAAGACGACAAAGTTATTCAGCTTGTCAATCCATTTGTGGATCTTATAACTGCAGCTGTTGATGTATCGTCGAGATTTCCTAATATAATTCGTATTAACTCATGTTGTGAAGATAATGTGGCTTTAATGGGAAAAAACGGTAAAACTTATATTGCAAAGTTGATCTTAAAGCCTACTTCCGATGTAATCTTGAGATGTTTAAGATGTTTCAAATACCTATCTGGTTCTAATATTAATGAAACTATTTGGACTCTATGGAGGACTGCTTTAATGTTAGATGGCTTTAGAGATGAATGGAAAGCATTCCATACCACAGTTTTGTCTATTTTATTTCCAATGGATTCGGAATTACAAAATGTTAATATTAATGAAATTACCCAACTCTTGCCTTTGGCTAAAGAATTAAACCTGAAAGTGTTATCTAATGGGTATTCCTTTAAAGATATGCTTCCCTATATCGTTTTATCATTACATTTAATAAGAGAAGATGTGAGACTTGATGTTTTGGCACATGACAGTTTGACTAAACTTGATCTATTGTTAACACAACTCTGCTGTTGGATGGGGTGGCCAGAGTCTTGGTATAGATATTATATGGTGGACCTCCATAGAATCGATAGAGAGACTCGATTGCTTCTGATATTTGTTCTTCCTAATCCCCCCAATATTTTGGAATCCTTAAGTAGTTTATTCAATGGGCCCATTGTAAGCTATTTAACATTCTCACAATTGGTTGAAGAAAGTTTTACTGCTGATGCTTTAATTATACCAAGGACTCACGCAATTCTTAAGTTGTTTGAGCTTCTTATTTCCCCTGGATTTGGTCAAAGCGATGTGGTGGATTCAATGAGTGAGTTCGGGATGACGATTCAAGATTTAGAAACATTCCCTTCTGGTATTTATGTTCCACTAAAAGAGGCTATTCTGTGTTGTCAAGAATTACCACAGTTCCAATGGAATCCTAGTGCTCTTGGATTGGTTGGTAGAAAAGATTTAAGTATGTTCTTAAGTTCCGATTCTTACCAACCGCCTACATCATTATATTCTCAAATTGGAACAACCGATAAAACTGCAACGTCTCCGACAAGGCAAGTAAATCATATTTTGACCAATGTTCTTGATGGTGACGACCATGTCGTAGCTTGGGATGATCAATCAGAAGCTGATAGAATTGGGATCACTAAATTGATTTTTGATTATGATCGGAGATATTATGAAATCACTTCTTTATTACACCAAACTAAAACACAATCTGCTACTTTGGTCACCGAAGAAGGAATGTCAGAGTATGATATTGTTTTATTGCAACGAGAATTGGCCGGTATTGTAGCTTTAAGAACACTTGCTTTACCATTAGGAAGAGCTTCATTATTTTATGCTGGTAGAATGCCATTATTAACAGAAAAATTTCCAATCCCTAAATTCAATTTGAATACTCTAATCACCCCTAAAATGACAAATATCGTTCTATCTGATGGCGCTGTTGCCGAAAAGATAATTGAGTGGGGTTATTTTCACAATGGTGTTGCTTCTGGATTAAGTATCAGTAAACAGTCAAAGGGGATATCTGGTAGTTGGATCATCTTTAATAAACCTCCGACTCTAAGTGCCCAGCATTCTGGATTCCTTTTAGGTCTAGGTCTCAATGGACATTTGAAGAATTTAGAAGAATGGCACATATATAATTATTTGGGGCCCAAACATCCTTTAACTAGTGTGGGTTTACTAGTTGGAATGGCCGCTAGTAACATGGGGACCATGGATATTAAATTAGCAAAGGTATTGTCTGTTCATGCTGTTGCTTTATTACCTCAAGGGGCCAATGATTTAAATGTCCCAGTTATGGTTCAAGCAGCTGGTCTTCTTGGTATTGGATTATTATATCTTGAGAGTCAACATCGAAGGATGAGTGAAATTATGTTGGCCCAAATCACAAGTAGTGTGTCTCAAAATGATTCAGAGCAGATCCATGAAGGATATAGGTTAGCTGCCGGAATATCTTTAGGATTTGTCAATTTGGGTAAGGGAAAAGATTTAAAAGGGTTGAACGATACGAGGGTTGTCGATAAATTATTGGCATTGGCTACTTCGATGAAAGACTACCAACCTGTACAGGAATTAGATAAATCTTGTAGTGGGGCAATAATTGCCCTTGGTTTTATTTATATGAAGACAGAGGATATATCTATTGCCAGTAAACTAGCTGTTCCTGATACTGAACAACTACTTGATTATATTAGACCCGACTTATTGCTTTTGAGATGTGTTGCCATGAATATAATAATGTGGAATTCAATAGGTAATAGTAGAAGCTGGGTTGAGTCAAAAATGCCCGAAACATTGTTAAACAAATATGGCACCTCCACTAGTGATGCCTTGGATAGTGATCAAATCGGATATTTCAATATTTTGGGAGGTACATGCTTATCAATAGCCATGAAATATGCATCTACGCATGATAGCAGAGCTCGAGATACCTTGATATATTATCTTGATAAGATGATGATATATTCCATGAGCCCTGCCAATAATTATGATCAACGGATCGCTTCTTATAGTGCTACCAATATTCAAAATTTGTTGGCCCTTTCGCTTTCTGTAGTTATGGCTGGTTCCGGTGATCTTGAAACGTTCAGAAGAATAAGAGTTTTATATGGAGAGACTAATAAGGCAAATTATGGAAACTTTATGGCTATAAATATGGCTTTAGGATTCTTATTTTTGGGTGGTGGACAGTATGCTTTTGGCAGCTCAAACATTGCTTTGGCATGTTTAATAGTGTCTATGTACCCAATTTTCCCTAATGATAATGAGGATTATGAGGTCCACCTTCAAGCATTGAGACATTTCTGGGCTATTTCTGTCGAACCTAGATGTCTAGTAATACGGGATGTGGAAACGCATAAACCAACTAAAGTTCCCATCAAAATGAAATTAAAAAATGGTGAGACAAAAGAAGCCATCACCCCATGTTTATTACCGGATCTTAATAATATTTTAACCATCCAAACTGAGTCACCAGATCACTTTAAGGTTCAAATAGATTTCCAGTTGAATTCCGAATATCTAGAGATTTTCAAAAAATCTTTAACTTTTTTTGTGTATAAGAGGAAGAATTACCAGTTGCTCAAATCATCGGTTAGAAGCTTATTAGAGAATGAAAATAAAACTTTACAAGTAGAAAATAACGAAATTGAAGTTGATTCAGATGTCGAGAAGATTCTTAATTTGAATTTCATGAATGCAATACCTTCCCATGAGAAACAAATCTACTTGTATGAATCAAGTAATCAGATCACAGATTCTTATTTACAAGACTTGGGATTATCTATCTTCAACATTATCGACAACAAGATTGAATTAAGTCGCAATGCTGATGATCCTTCATCAGTCGACGACTTATGGAATTTGAAACTTATCTTTGCTTACACAGAAAAACTCTTTAACGAAGATATGCATTATATTCCCTTAGAGTTTATTGAACTGCTCAAGCATAAGGTCTGGGAGCTATCCAGATCCGCTTCTGATTGAATGTCATTAATCGTCATGTAGGTTTCAACCCTTGTATTATATAATATAATTGCATTAACAACTTTATCCCTGTACTTTATGGCCCTGTAGTTTAGCAACTGATTAGAGGACGCTGGAAAGGCAGTAGGACAGATCTATAAATTATATCTTTTTTTTTTTTTTTTGCAACCGTTTTCTCAAGTCACTTGACATTCCCTCATTTTCTCAGGTGGAACCATATGTTGCAAAATTAAAATATCCTATTAACTCATTAGATTATCATGTATACAGAAGCCAGAGCCCATGCAAGGCTAGCTATGCTCCAGGGACATGTCCAAGAAATATCTCCAGAAAATTTAATTGATCTGTTTCCCATTATGAACGCCCTGGATCGGATCAAATATACCAATGGGTTTCAAAGTGGTACCAATAAGCCATCACCAGTTGCTGAAGAACTTCCAGAACCGCTGCTGAATACAATAACACCAGTTAGGTTCCCATTTAGTGAAAGCACCATGGATCTTAGTGCAATAGCACCCAATCCATGCCTTTATAATCGATACAATTACACTCCACAGACCCAGTTATCACCAGTAAGAATCAATGATGGTGCAGAAAATAATGATGATATTGCTATTATATCGAAATTATTTGAGTCCAGAGGAACTCCGTTGGTTTTGAACTTCAACAACAGGGTCATAAATTATGACTCCTATGTGATAAATGCCAACGAGGATTATGATATCAATGGGCTAATGGTGCTTTTAGAAGATGAATTTTTTGAAGATATCATTCTAGCCACCGATGAATTTACTAATACGGTTATTGAATCCATGTACATAATTAATGAGTTGTCACCAAAGTCCCGTCTAAGTGTAATAATAGAAGAAAATAGTAATGACGATAGACAAAAGACGTTGACTAGATCCCAAAAGGTTCAGTCAATATTGAGTGCCTTGAGCATAGACATAGACCTTTTAATGAACAATAGAATCGTTGCCCTCAATACTGACCAACAACTAAATGAGGACTTCATTGGGTTGACTAAACTAGATACCTATGGCAGCCAATATTTTATTGCTACATAATTTTTATTCGTTATATACAAGCATTTTCAAAATATCAAAGAATTATATCAAAGAATTATATCAAAGATTTATTTACATGAAGGTGGGCATAGAGAATAGCCGTATCTACTTTGAATCCTGTGTCTGTTCTTCAAGCTGGTGCTTTTCCCTTTCTACCTCTTGGTGTTCTTGGTCCACTTGTTCCGAGCTCTCTTCCTTCTGCTTAATCTTGTTCTTTAGATTTTGCTTATATCTTTCTTCATTGAATCCCTCCTTAGCAATGGTTTCTAGTTCATGTTTATTGTCTTCAATCCGTTGCTTCCGTTGCTGGATAATTTCATCTCTTCTTTCCAACTCCTCGATCCATAATTTCTCTCTTAATTTAGCCTTCTCTCTTAATTTATCCTCTCTACTTTGCTTCTGTTGGGTGGTCTCTTGTTGGAAATAATACCCACCAGCCACTAATGCCACTAATGTAGCCAACTGAAATCCAATCCGGTATCGGAAATACATTTGAGTTTTAACTCTTTCACCCCTTCTAATTGATCTAGTAGCCATAGCAATTGCTCCGGTAGTTAATAATGCTCCAATAGGAACAAGGGGTTGTTGTTTGGATTTAAAGATCATTTTCTGCATGATATCCATCTCTTCCTCCCCATTGGGGCCCTCGAACGATGATGGGAGTCTCATTGACATGGTGCAGCAAGTGGTTTTTGATGGCTAAATTTGTGGTGGATGCGACATCAATGAAAAAAACTGTCACTGTGAAGTATCAACTTGTGCATCAACTTGTGCACCAATCGTAGGCATTTACAGTTAAATAGACATATAATCATGACCGGAGGATTTCAAGTTGTAAATGACTTGAGAGATTATAAAGACCAACAGCTTGGAAAAGATCTAAAGTTGAGTTTATCAGTAATGGCAGCCCTATTAATCATATTATTTCATTATTTATACATTATGAAACAGTTAATGTATAACCCAGAAATGTCATATAAAGAGCTTGGGATCCAATTTGGATTTTGGGCCATTACTACTAGTGGGGTTTTGTACTGTTTTGTGTATAAGTTGTATCCTATAATTGCAAGTGATTCAATTGAAGAGAAGAAGACCCAGTAAGTACAAAATATAAACGACTTGAGATACAACCGTAATTACTCCAAAAACACATAAATTCTCTATATACAAAAGCTAGTTATGTCATTATATTATCTAATTAATCTTCTGGATAATACCAATCCATAGACTCCCAAGGTCAAGATGGAACCGAGATTAGCCAATAATGAGATCCCATGGAACATACCAAATTGCTTTGTTAATTTCTGGTATTCTTCAGTTGGTTCTCCATCGATGGTATCCAACTGGTCAGCAATTAATTTTTGTCTTTGTTGTTTAATTCCAGTACATTTAGGTAACAAATAAAAGTAGTTGAATGCTGAAGCCAATGAAGAAATAATCAATGCTGAGCTAGTGAATGGACACAATTTCAATGGGGTGGTCAAAGCTAATAGTCCTGGGGCAATTGTTTGTCCTAAAAAGTAATAAGGAAATACCTTGTTTTGTAATTTCCCAAATTCTTCTCTGGATAATACTTTAAAAGCTATAGGACTGGCAAAATAAGAATAGAAAGCTGACCCTCCAAACGCAATTGAATATATCATTAAATGATATGGAGCTCTGGTATTTAATCCTAATGCACTAATCATATTTATCCCCGTTTTACTAGTAAATTCGATAGTTACCAAAAGTTCTCCATGAAAAATCCCTTGCAAAAAATGAGTATGAACTGATTTTGGTAGTGTCCGTCTCGGATAACCTAATCTTCAATCATATTAAAGATATTCTTTAATCCATTTTCGGGATTGAATTTTAGAAATTCTTCGAAATTTTTATCATTAGGGTTGTACTTAAGTAACCAAGAATAATCGCTTTGTAACCCTAAACTTAATCTGTTGAATTCTTTCAATTTTTTCAAGTTTGATGTCTTTTCATAATTTTTAGCAGCCATTTCTGCCTTATCAACCACTTCAGTAGGAATACCACACATGGCAGCTACGTTCATCCCAAATGATCCAGAAGCTGTTCCTTTCTCTAGTTTATATAAGAAGGTAATATTTCTGGAGTTGGAGTCAACTATAATTCCCATTCTTAATGGTTTGATTTGTGGATGTCTTTCAAATGACAATCCTAAACTACCAAAATGAGTAGCAAAAAATCCCAAACAATTAACGTGGGTTGAAAGTTGATGTAATACTGCTTCCGCTATAGCATAACCATCTGACGATGAACCACCTCTACCTAACTCATCCAATATCACTAAAGAATTGGGAGTAGAATTATTAAGAATCTTTTTCGTTTCTGATAATTCTACAAAAAATGTAGATTTTCCTTGAAGAATATTATCATTGGCACCTAACCTGGTCATGATTTTATCTATAGGGGTCAACTTGGCTTCTGATGCGGGAATATAACATCCAATTTGACTTAATATGACTGCCAATGCAGTGGTACGCATCATGGTTGATTTTCCTGCTGCATTAGCCCCGGTTAATAACCCAAATTTGGGTTCGGTATGACCCAAAGTGACATCATTGGGAATGAATTCTCTAGTTCCTGAATGAATGGGATTCCTTAATTCTTTGAAATCAATAAATCCATTGGATGATTCAACAAATTCAGGTTTACAAGATGGATAACCGACAGTCTCTGATGCTTTGGTCAAAGAAAGTAAGCAATCTAATTTACTCAAACTAGTAACAGTTCCAAGCCAATCAACATAATGATTATCAAATTTCTTGAACATGGTTGATTTCAAATTATCACAAATCATCTTGTGTAATTCTCGTTGTTCTAATAAGTCTCTAACAAGTTTCTTAACTTCTGGTGACCAGTATCTTTTAACTTTTGAAGTTGATCCCATAGTTTGCCAATCATTAGGGATGTTCTTGATCTTATTAGGCAACTCAATTAAGAATATCTCTTTCCCTGAATCTCTATAACAGATCTCTTGAGATTTGAATATCTTCTTATAGCTTTTCAAATGATTGTTCAATTCTGTTTCCAAGGCATCCATCTTAGCGGTAGACTCATCAAAGTCTTTGTCAATCCCGGTGTTAGGAACCACTATATCATTGATGGCCTGATCTCTATCAAAAGAGTCTTCCCATTCTTCAATTAATGTTGACAAATCTTTGGGGAACTGCTTAAGGAAAGTTTGGATAACACCAGAATCGGTATTAGTATTTGACTGGTATTGAGTCAAGGTATTGACCAATTTATTTATATGTTCAAAGCTTTCAACAACCCTTAAGAAATCTCTGAATCTTAAAGATCCTCCATGAATTCTGGCTAATAACCTTTCTAAATCAGGTAATCCCAGTAATCCTTGTTCTAATGTATGCCTAAATTCTAATCCATCGTTCATTAAAAACTCAATTGATTTGTAACGTTCATCAATATCATTAATGTTCAATAAAGGATGCAACACCCAGTGTTTCAACATCCTTTTACCAAACGGTGTGACAGCCTTGTTGATTAATTTAATCAAAGTCCCTTTATCACTACCATCGTAGGAATTATTTAATATCTCCAAGTTGTTCAAGGTATTTCCATCTAAAAGTAAATAGCTAGTAGAACTCTTATTGATATCATATTTTTTGAAATTACTCAAAGTCATTAGACTTTCATCTAATTTTAATGATTTCAAATAGTATAATAGTCCTCCAAAAGCATTGAAAGCAACCTTATACTCATCCTTTAATTCCAAAAGTAACTTAGGATAGTTTGAGTAGTCATCTAGATCTTCCCCTTGATAATATTTACTTTTAACCAAGTTTTCTAACGTGGTATCATAATCCCAAAATTCAACTTCGGGAGTTAAATTGTTCCAAATTTGATTGGAATTATTATGCTTTAAAATCTTCAGAGCATTAGAACTTAAATTATTCTTTTCACATAATACTTCTTTTGGTCTGACTTGGGTCACCAAGGTTTCCAATTTATTGCAATCATTATCATCATTAAATTCAATAAAATTCAATTCTGAAGTGGAGGTATCAACAAACACCACTCCGAATTTCCTTTCAGTATCGCTTATGAATTCTTCCTTTATACTTAAACAGTAAGTGGCCATATCATCTGTAATCATATTTAGATCAGTTAAAGTCCCCCCGGTTAAAACCCCCGTTAACTCTCTCTTGATAATTTTTTCCTCCTTTGAACCACCACCTCTCATTTCCTTGGCCAATAAAGTCTCCTGTTGATCAACCTTGGCCACTTTATAACCATTGCTAACAAATTCTTTAGCCCAATAGTCAAAAGACATTTCAGGAATACCAGCTAATTTCATATTAGCTCTTCCACCACCAGCAATTTTTAAATCAAATTTGGTATTGGCGATCATAGCATCATTTTCATATAATTCATAAAATTTCCCCTTTTTGAAAAATACCACAGTATCCCACATCTTACATTTAATCTCCCAGTATTGTTTTTCAAATGGTGTAAATTTACTCCAAGAATTTTGTGGGATGTATAAGGTCCTTGGATCGTAATCGGGGTGATCAACCGGTCTCTTTTCGGCATCTTTCAAGTCCAATAACCAGGGATACCTCTCTTCAGATTCTTTAGGCGATGCTTTCTTATCCCCAAAGAAAGATTTAGAAGTATTTGCTTTAGGTGTAGTTGGAGTTTTTGGTGCAGTGTAATTGGAATCAGCCTTAAACTTCTGAGCAAAACTACTAGAAATAGCTGGTTTAGTCGAAGACGAATGTGTAGAGGCAGTTTCGGTATTACGTGCTTTATTTGACTTGGGTTTCGATGAAGATTTTTTAGGTTTTTCCTCTTCAATATCAGACATATCGTCCTCTGGTTCTGGTTCTGGCTCAGAATCATCACCATCATCTACCACAAAGTCACTCATATCGTCACTTTCATCTCCATTATCAGAGCCTGGCTTGAAGTCATCTTCTTCTTCGTCATCATCCTCCTCACTTTCAACCACTTTTCTTCTCTTCTTGGGTACAATATCATCATCCTCAGAATCAGATTCCATGTAGTTGACTGGTTTGGCAGCTGCTCGACGGCTACCGTTATTCAGTTCTTGTTTGTTTTGCCTCTTTACTTTCTGTTTAATTGGAGAAGACTGTGGAAACTTTTCAGCCTTTTCGTGGACGTGGGGTTCCGTTTCTGACGTCAATGGAGTATCTGTAATACTGGTATCCATCATACTCGATTCATTCTCCTTATCACTATCGACGTTCGACTTGACCGGTGATGATCTAGTTTCAGTCTTGTCTGTGACTGGGGCCTTCTCTGTAACTGGGGCCGTCCCTGTAACTGGTTTTGATCCTGCTTGTTTGGGTTTAAAAAAAGCCATCAAGCTCTGTTGTTTCTTCCCTCCTGATCCTGAAGTTTCTGGGCCCTTGGACTTCTTGGCCACTGGTGTGTTTGGTTTCTTGATGCTCAGCGACATGTTGTGGTTGTCCTATGCTTTTGCTGAAGAAAAGATTCCCAATGTTATACTTAAATAAATCCTCCGGTATGGGTCTATAAGGTTTATCGGAAAACGCGATGTGCGCTACGCCTAAAAAAAATCGCGTTTGTTGCAGCCATTGTTTTTGCAATCAAAATCACCTTTTGCTGCAAAAGTCGTGAGACCGACAGGCATGGTGTGGAGAGCTATAATACTACTTGTGCTGGCTGTTTTGGCTCAAACCCTTGAGGGAAGTGGTTCTAAGTCTGATGGGATAGCCCTTCCGTGGTATTTCGAAGAGCGGGCCATCCTTAAGATCACTTGTCATAACTACGATAAGACTGTCATTTACCATCGGTTGCAAAAAGCATACGAGACCCTTTATAACTTGGCCGAGGATAACCATGCCAGGTTATACCTTGGGAATGGAGATACAGAACGTAAATGTATTGAGAACACTCTGATAAAGTATTATATAAAAAACCTTCAGTTTGGTAGGAAAGAATACGAAGCTTCTGAATGTAGAATTAATTTGAATCCTCAGTATCAGGTGATAATTAACCCTACTATACAAATCAGATTAATTTACAATGAAGTTGACCCGGTCACCAATCACATTCAAAACAGTATAGTGACTCGCTTGGACCAATCAAAGGTTCCCGAGTTGTCACATTTACAATTTTATGACTTTGATAACTTGGATTATAACACCAATTGTTTAATAGGCTACCAGGATATTGGCCAGATAAAATTTGATGAATTGAATTTGAATGTTAATCTTCAACAGGTCATGGATATTCCCTCTGAATGTGGTTTCAATAAAATAGATCATGAATTTAATGGCCAATTTACTCAGATCATTAATCTCCAAATTCCTATTAATGGAACTTTCCATTGCAAGATTGGGAGGTCGCCAACTTGCAAGAAAGCATTTGCTGAACATTCAAACCCTCGATATAAGTTATTTGCAGAGTCCTAGTTGCTTCTATTCCGATAAATCTATTAGATAGCTACATAATCACTATATCTTATACTTTATGCTTTTTATGCATTTATTCACCTTAATTCGCTCCAGTTCGCTTAACATTTCTTACTTAGCATAGTTTTGACTCTTTAATTGGAACCACAATAGAGTCAAATATAAATTTATTCAGGGTTATAGATGTGTCTTCTCCCAATATTACCACACCTTTATCTCCTTCCGAATTATTACCAGTGATCTCATTACAAACGGCAGTATTATTTATGGACCCTTCGATCCTACACCAGTCACTAATAGACACATTGTTTGAAATGATAGTATTGGCAATAAGAGTATTATTTCCTATAATAACATCATCACCAATAATTGCATTCTTAATCCGAACCCGAGTACCAATCTTAACATTTCTACCAATGGAAACATTTGGACCAATATGATTGCTTTTGTGCATCTTAGTGTATTTGATCCGGCTCTTAGCTCCCAAGAAACTATTTATTAGCAAAACCGATAATGGTGTTTTGAAATTGTACCAGAATTTATTGGACTTATAGACTAAGAACTTACCATCAGCCAAACGAGGTAACTTGTGTAGTATTTCATATTCCAAAGATATATAATTTTCCGCTGTAATATTATTGGGATTTTTGAAGGTGTAGTTGAGAGTTCCAGCTTTATTAACGTGCATTAGCATGCCTAGAAGACTATTATCAAAAAAACATATTCCTCCATTAATTGATATATCAAATTTTTTACCTGCAAGTCTAATATCAGGATTTTCTACATAGTCAATAACCATAGATTCTCCTGGATACGAAAAGATAGCTCCATATTTTCTGACGATATCTGCTTTAGATATACATTCAGGATCATCAGCATGAATGGCCAAACTCTTTTTGAAACATTCACTGATCAATAGAGGATTAGAACCTAATATCGTGGCTCTAGCTTCATTTTCTTTGTGCAATCGATACATTTCCCTAAAAGGATAGTCACAAACCACGTCGCCGTTAATTAAAATTAATCCTTCTGAATCAATCTTGAAAATCTGATCCCTAAAATAATACAATCCTCCAGCTGTACCTTTTGGTTCGGGCTCTTCCAAATATTCAAATTCTACCTGGGGATATATAGTCTTCATGTCCTGCAATGCTTCATCGATCAATGGGGACCGTTTAAAGAATCCTAATAAGTATATTTCATCAACCACTTCAGCAAGCTGATGCATTAACGAACTCACAAGCCGGTTAACCATTGGAACCCCATATAGCAGATATAGAAATTTTGGTTTTCCCGTAGATAACAGTCTAAATGGCGTTTCAGTAGATTCTCCTCCTACTAGAATGACTACAGTGTAACCCATGTCGGAAGTACAAGGGCTCCAATCAGTTAGAGAAATTATAAAAGTACAAACCTTTGCTTTTTTTCGTTTATATTAAACTTTTCTTCTTGCCTGCAAGTTCAAAGCCATATATGTAGAGATCGAATTAGACCTGTTGGTATGTTGCCGTGATAAAAACCACTATAGCTTGTGTATCTGTGGTTGCCGCTTGCGGTGACTGCAAAAAAAAAAAGATGCAACAGCAATGGGCAAGACACGCCCTGTTCATTTATTGAAGGTCCTTCTTAATGAAGTACTTTACAATGTCTATGGCAGCTAATGCATCTTCTCCACTGTCATGTTGGCCGGTTTGGATAGTTTTCCCCAAGTAGGTGAATACCAAATATTTCAAAGAGTATCTGAAAGTTGGAGATGTCTTGAGTTTGGGATATAAAATGGCGGTGTCAATTACCTTATGATGAACCAATCTCATGGAATTCAAATCATTTTCCAATCCATGACCTATCAAAATGGTATTATAATCCATCACTTCATTGAGTACCTTTATCAGGTCCTCAAACTCAAGGGCATCTTGTTTAATTTCTGAAATACCCGACCATCTAGAATTCAAATCCACTACTTGTCCTTTGGGTTTAACCAATAGATCCAACACTTCTTGACCACTGAAGAAATCCATAACCGTGATTCTTAATAATTCAAACCCTTTGGTGGTGAACCCCATTTCACAATCAACCCCTAACACTTTAAGAGCTTGGGGGTTATATGGGAGAGCATCTTTAGTATATTTAAATGGTAATACGTGGTTCATCTCTTCTGGGTTGTCCCAATAAAATACGTGATGCTTGTAAGAAGTACATGGAACAGTTTCATTATCATTGACTAAAGCCCCACAACATGAATATACCCGATCTCTGTTTCTTTTTTGCGTTTTACCGGAATGATAAGCACAGTGAGTAGGAGTCAATTGGTCTTTCAAATCAAATTCTTTCTGACACCGTCTACAAGTCCTGATACTCTTGGGTTGCTGACTATTGGGTATATTCATGATGTATCCATATCTCTTCAAAGTCTCTTCTGAGATAATCAACGGTAATAAATTCTCATAATAATCATCATTGGTCAATTCTTTCTGCTTTGGTTTGAATTTATGAGGATTTCGTAATTCATACACCTTACGTCTTATAGCTTGGGCATAGGTATTGTTAGTACTTTTGCACGCAATCAAGTACTCTTCCTCTATGGCCTTCAACTTAGGAGTCAGTAATTGTGGTTGCATTGTCTCAATAACCTTGACCATTTCCAATATATTCTGTTTTCTGACTTGGATAGTAGCTGGTGCTATTGGAATATGCTTAGGTAGCACAAACTCTGGATCTTTTGGTAATTCCTGATTTAACAACTTGGCAACCTTTTGATTATAATCTTCAACTGATTGACAGCTGATTGCCAATTCATATTCCTGGTCGATTGCATCTTTTGTGGGAGTAACCGATTTTTGAAGTTTAACTATATCTTTAATATTTGCAACCCTTGTAACCCGGGGAATACTTAATCCTACTGGTTTTGGAATGATAATTGACACATCTCCAGCTGGAGGAATACCGTCTTTTAAATCAATTTTGGCCACTTTGGTGTGCTCATCTTCAGTTCCCAAAGAACTAATTGACCGTTTCTTACCATCATTGGAATCATGATTGTAGATACAATTTATCAACTCACAAGGTTTGTTCTGAGAATAACTGGGGCATCTTATTGCACTAAAATATTGATCTTTAAACTTAAACATATCATAGTTTCATTTCTTTAGCAGTTAGCTTTAGGGCTTATACCTATTGAAGACTGCTTTTAGTGTATAGGCTGGTTGATTTGTGTTTAGCTTCTGGTTATGACCCGAACTCTGAGCATTGAAAAAAAAAACCCATGGTGTGGGCCACGACTCATCTCATTGCAAAAACTATAAATACAGCACCAAATTCCCTCTCGTTTTTTTTTTTTTTCTTTTCTTTTCTTTGTCGACGTACTTCATAGGATCATTTCTATAGGTCACGTCTCTCTTTGACTCTTCAAAAGAGCCACTGAATCCAACTTGGTTGATGAGTGAGATACCCTTATACCCTCAGAGTGAGAACTATTTAGCTTGTCTGTGATCCCCGTTGATCCAGTCATCTATATTTTGCCTTTAGTATAAGAACCGATACTTTTGTATTGGATCTTTTAAAGGAGCGATGATCTTGACCCTTTATTATATACCTCTTCGGAGGGTTTAATTTAGGGTGGGTATAAGTGGCTGTCTGACAAGTTACAATAAAAACTAATAATTATTGGTTTATTGTGACTATAGTTAATCTATGTTGTGATGTCGGCCACTGTTTTATAGAGACGATATGGTTCATATTGTTTTCTATAAGTTTTATCGAATGAGGACATTTGATTGAATTTATAGCTAACTATGTGGTAAGTAGTAACTCTGTAAGTTTATATTGTTCTCTGATATATGACCTATGGTTTAGACTATATCATTCTTGGGAGGTAATTCATATAATGTGTAGTAATCTACTAGTTTCCCATTTAAATTATTTTCCCCATTTATGGGTAAATAAAAAATATTTCTGAATTTTATCTCTCCTAAGAACCAAAAGTCTAACCAATTTTGTTTTAATCCGAAATCTGTTGGATTTTCAAAGTTATTTAACTCTATGACCTCATTAGAAGTATTTTTATTCAATAATGATAACACAGTTATCTTTAAAGTTAAGATAAATTGATCTATTCCGAGTAATTTGAAACAAATGTTGCTATTATTGTGGTTGTGGTTATGATGATGACCGGTGTTAGAATGCTGATTCGAAGAATTATTATTACCTGATGATAAAGGAATAAAATCCCTAGGTAATGTGGAATGATTGACCTTTATATTGGATGATAAATTTGAAAATTCATAAGTAGTCAATCCTTTTAAGATTTGGAATGTTTGAGAGAATACCAATAATGTAACCCAAGTACATTGAATCCAACACCAAATTAGGAGATTAAATTTAAAGTTGGATACTTTATATCCAACACATAAATTTTCTGATAATAAAGAACAAGAATCTTCTATATCACTATCGTACCCATTTGATGATGACTCAAAGATTTTTTCAAGATGATGAAAGTATGTTAATTGTAGATACGACCAAACGAAAATCCCCAAGTTCAATGAATAGGTAAACATGATAAAAATCTTGTGGTTCCTCACTCCGATTTCATTGAAAACCCATGGACAAAAATGATCAAATCTAGCCACTAACCGTTTGTTATATTGACTGTACTTTGATCTTAGTGGTTTTCTGATAAAACTGCTGACACAAAAATAGTCACTATTAAATTCCCCTCGGTCAATTAAATCAACAATCTGTTGATATATCTTAGTATTATCAGTGGGAACAGGAATTAATCCTGGATTCAAGGTCATTGATTTGTAAAAACAATAAGTGATACTAATTATTATTGGCATCAAAATTAAATTAAGCAAAAACCCTTTAAAACTTAAGAAAATGGTACTAGGTAAAAGATCAAGTAGATAAGTAATAATAACCCAAAAAAATGTCCCAGAAAAAATTCCTGATGCCAAAGGAGTCTTTAAAAAATTTCTATCGGATGCAAAATTTGGGATCACGTAATTTCTTAATAAGAAATTTGTAGCAAAGACTATCAATGCTGATAAAAATATATTAGGAATGATAAAATTACTGTTAAAGTTGAATAATTTTAAAATAATAGGCAAGATTAAATAAGGAGTTAAAAAGGTAATAGTCTTACTAGTAGATTCAGAGAACAATAACCTATTTGGTTGCCAATTATTCTTCTCGAATCTATTACATTCATTCAAAACCTTTACCCATAAACTATAACATCCCATATCTTTAGCAATAGCAAAAGTATCTTTGCCCTGGTCATTTTTGGCAAAGATATTTGAACCTTCTTGTACCAATAACTTTAACAATGGCTTATAAGCTTTCATGAATGACCAATGTAATGGAATAAATAAGGAATTGTCCACCTTATTTAAATCAGCTCCAAACTTAAGTAAAACTTGTACACTTAAAATATCACCCTGATAACAAGCCCAATGCAAACTGGTCCGATTAGAATTATCCGGCTCATCAACATAAATCTTTTGTTGATTATCGGAGGCTGAACCAGAAGAACAAAACCTATAAAGCATATATATAATCAACATGATACTTGAGCTATGAATAGATAAATGTAATGCATTATAATCCTGATTGTCCTTTAACAAAGGGTTGGCTCCATGATCCACCAAGTAATGAACAATATACACCAACCCATTTCTACATGCCCAATGTAATGGACTGGCCATCAATTCACCTCCCAATTTATTAGGATCACTTGCCGATACCGGATTCTCTATCAAATATTTAACTACCGTCAATCGATTATTTATAGCAGCCCAATGTAATCCAGTGATCCCATCACTAAAGGTATCATTAGCCCCAATTTTCTGGGTATCGATTAGCTCTTGAACCACGTGCAAATTCCCTTGTTGGCATCCAATCATAAACCGATTCAAGTCAGGGTGGAGTTCGTGCTCAGAGGGCCCGAGTCCAATCGGGTTGTTGGGATTCTTAATGCCATCCAATGCATCAGTGGCCACTTCTGACACGGCCTCTGTGGATTGAATAGATCTCACATCTTCGCTTTCATGGTTGGCAGACAGTTCAGGATAGTTTCCCTCTGCCTTATTCATGCTTTGAGCACCATGAGCCTCGGGAGTCCCGTTTTTAGACTCCGTTTCCTCTACCGGTGTGTTGGTAGTCATTGATGGTGTCTACTGCAATTGATCAATGATGCGCATTTGTTGCAAAAAAAATGGTATAAAAGGCACTGCAAGGACGCCGAGAAGAAAACACCATGGAGGGCTGTTGGTCCCTTGGTCACATATAGGGGTGACTAAGAGGAAACGATAGATCACTCGAGCCCACCCTTTTGTTCTCCTATTTATATATCTGTTTCTTTAGTCTACATCGGTATGCACGTACTCGTTTATTAATCGTGTGTTACATTTGACTACTTGTAAGTGTCTTCTAATAGACGCTTGTAATAGTGCCTTCTAATAGACATTGTAATGAGGTCTCCAGAGGCTTTTAATAGCGTCTTCTGTGTCTTTTAATAGTGTCTCCTGAGGCTTTTAATAACGTTTTCTATTATCTTCTATCTTTGTTCTCATCTACTTCAAAGTAGGCGTGCTAACAGGATGATGGGAAGAAGAGGCAGCTCCCTTCGGACTTATACTTATATTATCATGGTTAATGGTTATTTTACTTGGAGCCAATCCTGAAGAAACTGCTGTTGAAGTGCCAGTGATCCCACTGGATTTAGAACTAATACTAGCCTTATCCATATCATTTAATTCAATTGAAGGGCTCTCTTTAAACCAATTGATTCTATTATTCAAAAAATTAGGTCTTATTTCAGATTTGTCTATCACCCCATTATTATAATCACTTATACGGTATAAATGGTCTAATAAGAGAGCATAATTTCTCAGATTAGCCTTGTATGAAACACTTATCAAATCTCCTACTATAGGAATTAATCCCAATAACAAGTCAACCAAGATATTTAAAGCAAAATATAATGATAAATCTATAGGGAACCCATTGGTTAATTTGGTGGTAAGTAATACTAATCTAATGGATTGGTATGTAGTGATTATCACCCCCACCACTGGTACCAATTGAATTAAATTACTTAACCCAAATGGTACCCCAATAAATCTAAACCACATATCATATCTATAGGCTTTAGTCCTAAAACTTTTCAAGATTTGTTGATCCTTGGGGGTTAAGTTATCTGGTAACTTTTGAGGAATCTTTTTGGTTTTTGTCTTGGAATTATTAACGGGAATATATTGATGATATGGATCTCTTACGGTTAAATCATAATGGATATTTAAATAATTCTTTAAGATATGAGTAAGCAAATAATTTATCATGTTAAAGTAATTTTAACCTTGCCCAAATTAGCTAACTTGCTTACTATAAATAGCCTTTTCAATGTCAATTGCTGCGAACTTTGAGGTTCCATCATCACATGCTTTGCAGCCGCATTTGGTTATACTGATGATGATGATGAGGTAACTCCGGTTGATTATTGTATTTGATATTTGTACAAGATGTTTAGACGGTTTTTTAGACATGGTTTAGAAGCTCCTCATGAGTCGATGGTCGATGTTAATAATGATAACGTTCGGGAAAGGATCCATAATAAGTTGATGTTGAATAGAGAATTGCTGCAACTTGGACATGGACGTGGACTTGACCCCCAATTTGATGGGGGGAATTTGATAGGGATTTCTGGTGACACATCTCCAGGAACCCTGGGGTATTATCTGACCCAGCCTGATATCTCTGGTGCCAGTGGGAGTGGTACCAGTGGTGCTAGTATGAATAGATCACTGGGTGGTCTGCCGTTAGAAGCTCCCCGAACTCGTCGGAGTAGAAGTCCGAATGATAGCCCTGGCACTGGTGGGAGCTGGAGTAGTAATGATTGGGAACATGAAAGTAATGACTATGAGAGTTGTTTGATCGAATCAAGGGATATGTATAATCCAGAAACCAAATACTATCAGGATGTGGATGGGTATTTAACTGAACAGAATCGGAAATTTAATCAATTAATTGATAATAACCTTAATTATGTGTCCCATAATAATTTAACAGACATTTATAAAGAGCAAAGTTATGATATGGACTATGATTATAATCTGATGATGGTAGATAGATTTGTAACTAATCTTGATGAAGACAATAAGTTTAAATTATATCAAAAATTATCACAAGAATTCAATCCATCCAATCGGATGCTTCAATATTCATTATTGAATCATGATAAAGATTATATAAAGACATTGACTTTATTTGAAAAATTAGAACTTGTAATGATATTAATGATTAAATTAAATTTCCTTTTAATCAAATATAGCATTCCCATCACCAAACGAATCTATGAAAAATTCATGAGTAATCAATTGATATTGGTCAATAATAATAATTTCAATCGATTGTTGAATTTGGTGATTAAATTACTTAATAATTTAGAGACTAATTATTATCAAAAGAGGTCCGAAGATGGTGAGGTTGAAGAATTAGATCATGAAATTACCCAGCAAATCCGTCAATTAGAGGAGTGGGATTTAGGAGACCTGACCAGTAGGTTTCCAATTACTTTGAATCCGGTCAAGGTGGTGGCGGTAATTTATGACTATTATAGTGGTCGTCATAATTTGGGGTTATTGAATGCAGCCGAAGAGTTTGTTAGTCAGATTTAGGGCCTCTGTCTACCACCAACTGGTGCTATGTACCGCCAGCGGCCGCCCCACATACCGCCAGCGGTCGCACCACATGTCACCCCAAGCAACCTTCCACCAAATTCTATGGCGTGGGCCCACCAACCGCCCCTCGCCCAATCACATTCCTTCTCCTAATCGAGAAGAGGACAAGTCGCATTTGTCGCATCATTAAAACCATTGGTCATTCCTAAAAAAAAGTTTTTTTCCTCCCCCCCTAAGCGCTTTTTATCCCTTAGGTTTTCACCGTTTTACAACACCAGACCCTCCTTTTTTTGACAGGAAAAAGAGGTTATAATAGTTGACATAGTGTTGAACAAAGTTAGACTGACTCCTTGATTGGTTGTTTCAGTTTAGTTGTCGATTTATACCAGAGTTTTTACCTTGTTGTATCAACTTTTTGCTTATACAGCTCAAGTTCAACTCCCACCTCCTGCCCCTTTTTGCTGCGTTCTGATTGGCCAATCGAGCTTGCTACTGAAATAGTCGGTGTCGTCTTGTCGTTTGGTTTAGGCACGCAATTTTAACCGGGTTTTTTGATTATCACACATATTTGATTTTTGGTACACTACTATACTCACGATGGCTTTATGTGCTACTGCTTTCAATAATAAGTCAACCAAAAGATCATGTTCATCCATTGATGGGGGTAATAGTAAACGGATTTGCTTGAAGAATTTCAAGTTTCCAGCTAATTCTCCTGGTGATGATGTTTCTGGTGCTGGTGCTTCTGAAAGTAGCTCTGAAGATGAAAATTCGGATGATGAAAATTTGAATTACAGATTACATCAAATCAGAGCTAAAAGAAGAGCTAGTTCCAGGATTTCATTTTCTTTAAATCCTAACTTGGAATTATCTAAATATATTTCTAAGTATTCTGATGATGATGACGACGATTATGGTAATGATAATGATAATAGTAATGTTCAGGATTCTACTAACCCCAGAAAAGGTGGTAAAAAAGTAACAAGAAATTGTTCTAATAGTAGTTTACGTGATCAAATGGATGATACTCAATTTGGTAATGGTCGTCGTTCTGATTATGATTTATCTGATGGTAAATCAATTAATTTATGTCAAGATTTAGAAGAAGAACTTTTAAATCTGACTAAAAAATTTAATAATCATTCAAGATCAAATTCTGTTGATGATTTTAAAATCATTCAAGTTCCAAAATCAGATTATTTAGCTAGAGTTAGATGTTTTGATTATTTAATTGGATCTATTGATGAAGCTTGGGCTAGATATTGTGATGCTACCTCATCTATTGAAGATAAAGTTTATTATAGTGATGAAAATAATAAAAACTATCACAATACAAAGGAGTCACATGCTAATACTTTTAATTCATCTAATATTGATGAATCTGATTTTGAACAACAATCTAATCATCCTCATGATGAGGATGATATTATTGATAATTATTCAGTCAATTCAACTGATTTAACTGATATTTCTGATAATTATTTAAATGTCAAGAAACCTTCTTACATGTCATGTTCAGCTTCTAATACCAAGAGTAATAATAATAATACCAAACAGCCTTTAGGTAAATCTAACCAATATCAAAAATTAAAGGATCGGTTAACCAAGGCTAAGTATTATTTACAAGATTTAATTGATTCTGACGATTATCAAGATATTCAAAATTTTTGGAATCGTTGGGATATGATTAAATATGTTACTATTGAATTGGTGGAAGATGATGATGATAATGACGAGGTTATGGAATCTACTATTGAGGAATTGGAATCAGGTAGATTCTTTGTAAATTAATTTAAGAAGCATCATGTTTCTGTGTATATAAGTCTTATTATTATATTTTTTGCTTGTTTTTAGTTTATTAGGGGTTATTTGTTGGTAAAGCCATTGGCTTTTTTTTCATATATAATAGGGTTTTGAGTTTTAAAGTGGAAAAAATTATTATAAATATATATATATATAACTTATTGTATACTAGAGAATATATAATTCTACTAAAATCTAAATCGATTTATTGATTTATTCCTTTCTGCGAGCACTGACGAATTTCCATCTTTTACTGAACACACCATGAAATTTCTCTTTTTAATTCCATTATTTTTACTGTTAATTGCTGCTGCTGACCTCAAAGTGGGTATGTATATCACGTAAGAAAGAGCATAGTTGAATGATCGAAACCCTCAATGGTGCCTAAGAATTACTATTTCGATACTAATTATATAATCTAGAAACCATCAAACCAGTTGAATGTACCACCAAATCTAAGAATGGTGATTTAGTTTCTGTTCATTATAGTGGTTACTTAGCTGATGGAACTAAATTTGATTCCAGTTATGACAGAAATTCCCCATTAACTTTTAAATTGGGATCAGGACAAGTCATTAAGGGATGGGAACAAGGAATCTTGGATATGTGTCCAGGAGAAGTTAGAAAGTTAACCATTCCCCCTGAAATGGGTTATGGATCTAGAGGTATTGGACCAATTCCTCCTAACGCTGAATTGATCTTTGACACTGAAATGGTTGACATTGCTGGTGTTGAAAAAGATGAATTGTGATAGTGTCACGTGACTCATGCTTTCATCATTGATTTTGAAAGTACATGATTAAATTTGTTACTTGTCTTTATATAAAATCGAATGTCAATATATGCTTTATATATTGCTATTTTTTTGGTGATTTTTAAATCGGTGTAGGCGTTTGTGTATCATCTTGTGAACGGATGTATTACTTTGAGCGAACAGTGAATTTCACAGGACCAAATGGTTGCAAAAATTGAAATGGTCACAAAAGGATACTCGTAATTTTGAAGAGATGCTTTTGTATACCTTGCAAACATTTCAGTAGAAACCAATGCTTTTTCTAGTTAATTTTTTGGTTCTTTTATCGCTAGTTTTAAGCACCGGTGCTACCAGCAGTACTATTACCAATAGGGAAAATGCCTCTGATGAATCTGGTGTAGTGGAATGTGAAATTACTGAAGTTGTTCATAGTAAACAAGATTTATGGAAGTACCACCGATGTGAGGTGATTGTAAATGATTTGGTAATTGAAGAATATAAAGACCCTTTACTTGAGCTTTATCAAGTAAAAAAGATTTCTGGAGATTTGATCATTAAGGCATCACCAGAACTAGTTAGAATCGAAAGTGATAGTTTAGGTAGTATAGGACATGGGTTTCTTATGGATCAACTAACTTCATTATCAGTGATATCGTTACCACGTTTAACTAGTATGAAGAGTATCAAGTGGCAGGTAATTCCTTTATTATCACTGGTTAGGTTTAACCAAGATATTAGTGATGTTGAGGATATTATAATTAGCGATACATCCTTGACAGGCTTTTCTGGGTTCCAGACAAAGAGTTTGAACAACTTGGATATAAATAATAATCGGTTCTTAGATACCATCAATTGTCAAGTAGAAAATATCGATGGCCATTTACATATTACTTCAAATGGTCAGAATTTACAGGTAAAGTTACCAAAATTAGAGTCAGTTAATAATGTTAGTATCAATGATGTTCAAGGATTACAGGTACCCCATCTTACTAAAGTCAAACAGTCTATGAGTTTCAATAATAATAAATTTTCAAGTTTAAATTTGACTAGTTTACTGAAGATAGGTGGAACTTTATCTATATACAAAAATTCTAATTTAGCCCAAATTCATTTGCAAAATTTGCAAGAGATTAACGGAGGATTGATGATAATTAATAACACTAATATTAATAATGTCGACTTCTTCCCCGAGTTACTGAAAGTGGATGGAGGATTGGAAATGTTGGGGACTTTTTCAACCATTGAATTTCCAAATTTGAAGTTGATTAGAGGGTCCGCCACCATAAAAAATGGGAATAAATCGTTCAATTGTAACAATCTTATCAACAATCAATTAAATTTGGTCATTAGAGGAGGTAAAATTGAATGCCTTACCGGAAGTGAATACATTGCCACCGATCAGAATGATAGGTATGCTTATGAAGTATTTAATTCTACCAACACATTTGAAAGTCCCGGGAGTACCGTGGCCCTTAAGAAGTTAAATTTGTTGGCATATATATTATTTAAAGTTATGTAGGCTCTAACCATAACGTGACTCCATTGCTACACGGCCCACTGCAAATCTCTAGGCACGCATTTTTTTTGCAGCCATCACCTGAATCGTTAACAAGCGTCACAGTGACGCATGGAATACGGAATGCGGCTATTTTATACCGCCTGTCTTATATAAACCCACGTAGATCCCCCTAAACTAGTAAATACAACACCATCAGACTTTATTATGAGTATTAACAGTAACAGTAATTCTCACGCTATTAAAGAATCAGTTATTGAGTCAAGCGGCTCCCAAGGAACCCCATCCTTAAGATGGGATGGTATCTCTATAACCATTAAAGATAAGGTAATCTTGCAGAAGATATCAGGAGAAGTTAGGACTGGAGAATTGTTGGCACTTATGGGACCCTCAGGGAGTGGGAAGACCACCTTATTGAACTATTTGAGTAATAGAAACGGTATTAAAAACAGTACCGAGATGGGTCTGTTATTATATAGTAATTCGCTAATTGATAATAAAATATTACCCAAGATTAGTAGATACGTGGAGCAAGAAGATCATCTTATTGGATCTTTGACGGTATTTGAAACAATTGATTTTGCTGGGAAATTAAGTGGGATTAAAAATAAGTCTTTTAGACATGAAAAAATTGAAGAAATTTCAAAAGGATTAGGATTAAGTAAACAAAGAGACTTGGTAGTGGGGACTCCATTAAAGAAAGGGTTATCAGGGGGCCAAAAAAGAAGGTTAAGTATTGCCTGTGAGTTAATTACTATGCCTCAGATCTTATTCTTAGATGAACCTACTAGTGGATTGGATTCTAAAGCTTCATATGAAGTGATCTCTACCATTAAAGACATTGCTAAATCTCAAAATATTATGGTTATTGCTTCCATTCACCAACCTTCGGGATCAACTTTTAACTTATTTGATAAGGTTTCTTTTTTGACTAACGGGAAGATGGTTTATTTTGGTAAAATTAATGATATTAAACCTTACTTTACTTCTAATGGAGTTGTATTTAATGAAAATGAAAACTTGGCCGAATTCATTTTAGATCTAATTAATACCGATTTTGTTAATTCAGATATCGAGCTTGTTAATTCCTTACATGATGCATGGTATAATAACACCAACAATGGGTCCCAAGAGAAGCTTATTACTGAAAATTCCGACCTTGCTCGTTCAGCAATGAATGATTCCATCCACAAATCCCCTTGTAAGCCATGTTATCAGGTTTGGGTATTGTTAACCCGGTCGTTTATGAAGGGATATAGAGACTTTTTAGCTTATTACGTAAGAATAGTCATGTATTTGGGATTGGCTATAATGATGGGAACAGTATGGTTGAGATTACATTATCAACAGGATTCGATCCAACCATTCATCAATGCTATATTTTTCTCGGGGGCATTCATGTCATTTATGTCAGTAGCATACATTCCAGCATTCATTGAGGATTATCAAAGTTATAGAAGAGAAAAATTGAATGGATTATATGGTCCCGGACCTTTTGTAATTTCAAATTTCCTTATTTCGATCCCATTTTTATTTATTACAACCTTATTGTTCAGTGTGGTCACATACTTTTTGGTCCATTTTAACAAAACTGCTGTCGGGTTCTGGAAATATGTTATGTGGTTATTCTTAGATTTAATAGCTGCCGAATCATTAACGGTGTTGATTTCAACAATCTTCCCCTACTTTGTGATTGCATTAGCATTAACTGCCTTTGCTAACGGGTTATGGATGTCAGTTGGTGGGTTTTTAGTTCCAGAAAATATCTTAAACGTGTTCTGGTATTATACCTTTTACTGGATTGATTATCAAAGATATGTGTTCCAAGGGATGATGTTTAATCAGTTTGAAGATACCAGTTATAACTGCGGTAATGACTGTCAATGTATGTATGTGTCTGAATTACAGGATCAATGTAAGATTGCCGGTAAAGCTGTGTTGTCATCATTAGGATATTCAGACTCAGATATCGGTCTTTGGATCGGGATTATTGTGGTGATTGTGTTTGTGATGCGGTTGATGTCTTATATCATGTTAAAGCTTCGTAATTAGGTAGCCTATACATATAGCTTGTTCTCTAAGATATAATTTCTAATTGATGGTATAGTCTTTAATTCAATTGACTCTTGTTCACCACCCTCTTTGCTATAAATCTGTCTAATTCCCGAGGAACTTATGACAGAATTATCTAATTCATTTGCAATTAACTCAATACTATCGGCCCAATGTATGGGCAATTGCAAGTCTCCATTTTTCAATTTCTCAATGTAACCCAATTGATACCCTATTTCTTGATCCCTAGTTAGACAAATGAATCTGTTGCTGGTAACAAATTCATCTAATGCTTCAGCTATAGGAACTGAATAATACTTTTGATTAAGCACTCTAATGAGTGTATCGAATCCCAAAAGATAATATTTCAATCCTCTGGGATATAATTGATTGATTTCCAATGATTTATCTACAAATCTGGGCGATTTAGATATAATAATTGAATATTCTGTTAATGACGAATCGACCCGGTGTAACAAGAATTCACCAAACTCAAACATCATATCGAGTCTTTGATCAAAAGCAGCAGGAGCAGGAGCTTTATCAGCATTATTTATAGATAGAAGAAGTACCAAGTGACCTGGAAGAGATTTATTATCAACTGTTTCCGAAACTGCCCTGTTGACTAACTCAAGGTGTCCATAATGAGGAGGGTTAAAGGAAGAATCCAATATATACACGGGGGAATTATCTTGTAAAGTCGAAGAGTCTTTGGTAGTATCAAAGGATCTATGAACAATAGTCATAGGATCATTAGAACCAATGAACTCATTCAATACATGTTTAAATCTAGTCATATTCAATTTGGGTAATCACAAGTTGCAAGTTTTGAACCCCATAAATCGCAGATGTTGCAGCTGCTCATCGGTGATCCACACACGCCCGTCGATAATTTTTATATTTTTTTTTGCGAAGAGCATTGCAAATACCTACATCATCCATACAACTAACAGTAATTTCATAGACTATAATGAGTAACCAGGTGGTTATAAACTTAGCACAGTCTCTGCTATTATTTGAGGTTTATCAAAATCAAAGAACAAATGGTATAGAAAGCTCCAAGAGCCTCAAGGGTCCCAAGATGGAACCATTTACCTTTGATACCAACAAGACCATCTTTGATAATTTGAATCATCTCGCATATTTTGCATTAAAACATCCTTTATTGGTGAAATTTAGCTACCCAACAATATTCTTGGATGTTCTCAGTCGGTGGATTGAAAAATCCGTAGAGTTTGATGATGCTTTCAAACAAGAACATGGCTTGAAACATTATCAAATTCAAGGTTCGATCATAATAAATGGCTTCAGTAAATTGGTAAACATATCCAATGAAGCAGTTAATTTCATTGAATTTTACTTGCATAGTTATAACACTGATATTCTTCAACAACTTGGCTCGATATTATCTAAGGATAAGCAGATTAATCCTAGTGAAGTGGAATTAGTTTTGTTAAGTTATTATAGATTGGTTAACCACAACCACTTTAGGTTCAAAAAATTTATTGATCCTAATTTATTGTATCTGATCTTAACTATTGCTTCTGATGGTTTTACCCTGTGTAAATACCTATCCATATTGATTTTATGTAATTATTTACAAGCATCAGAACAGATTTTCCAGGAATATTTAACCCAATATGGATTAAAGGACCGTGACTTAATAGGGACTTTTGATGGTGATTATGAAATTGACTATAAATTTTTGAATGTTGTGGAACTGAAAAGAATTGCCAATTTCCACAGTTTAGCAAATACTCATCCATATCATGATCGGACATCTCAAGATCAATTGATTCTTATTGAACCTACTGAGTTATCCCATTGGGTTAACTCTATCTATGGAGTATTGGTTCCTCATTTCTTGAATACTTCGAAAGTGGATTTAACTGAATTAGTATCCACCAGTAGTTCATCTCATGTATTGAAACAATTGGCTCATAACATACAGAACAATCGCCCTACACTTTTATATGGGCCTGCTGGTTCTGGTAAAACATTTCTTTTTAACCAATTCACCAGAATTATGGGGTACGAGAATAATGTCGTTAAGATCCATTTAGGGGATCAAACTGATGCCAAATTGTTATTGGGGACCTACTCATCGGGCGAAAAACCAGGTACTTTCAAATGGAGATCGGGGGTCTTGACCACGGCCGTCAAGGAAGGGAAGTGGGTTTTAATTGAGGATATAGATAAAGCCCCTACAGAAGTCTTATCAATATTATTGACTTTATTAGAGAAACGCCAGCTTATTATTCCTTCAAGAGGTGAGACCATCAATGCTAATAATAATTTTCAATTGATCTCTACTATCAGAACGAATGGATCAGATTCAGATGATTCTGATCATCTTCCAGACTTGATCGGTTTAAGACTATGGAACTTGATTAAGGTGAACATCCCTAATAATTATGAATTAATCAAAATCCTTACTAATAAGTTCCCATTATTGAAAAACCTGATTAAGCTTTTTATCAATTGTTACGTGGAAATCTCAAAGATATATTCTAGTCATAAATTTATATCATTAAACAGAGGTTCTATTCCTAGAATCATATCTATCAGAGATTTAATTAAATTCTGCAACAGATGTAATCAAATATTGATTAATAATAATATCAATGATCCTAATCAAATGTTGAGCACTTCAATTTATGATAATTTTTTTCAAGAAGCTATTGATTGTTTCGGAAGTGCTATAACCGAATATAATGCTTTGATACCCTTGGTTAATGTCATAGGTGATACACTAGAAGTTCCTGATTCTAGGATAAAACTTTTCTTAAACAAGCATATTCCCATTTTCATAAATGACCAATCCTATTTGAAGATTGGTAGGGCTCATTTAACCAAACCCGACAGTCCAACTCTGATCAAGGATAAGAATAAGTCATTATTGTCATCATCTTTTGCCAAAACAAACCATTCCTTAAGATTAATGGAACAGATTTCTGTTGGTATTGAAATGATTGAACCGATATTACTTGTTGGTGAAACTGGTACTGGTAAAACTACTGTAGTTCAACAAGTGGCCAAGATGATGAATAAAAAATTGACAGTAATAAATGTATCACAACAAACAGAAGCCGGTGATTTATTAGGTGGTTATAAGCCTATAAATACCAAGATTATTGCTCTTCCTTTACAAGAAATATTTGAAAACTTATTCATGACAAGCTTTTCTCGAAAAAAGAACGAAAAATTTGCAGCAATTTTATCCAAAGTGTTCAACAAAAATCAGTGGAAAAATGTTATTAAATTATGGAGAGAGGCTATTAAGATGGCGAAAGAATTATTGAAGGTGGAAAGTATCGATGAGGACTTATCTTCAGATACCATCGATTCTGATAGCAATCCAAAGAAGAAGAGAAGGTTAAAGTCTCATGATAGGAAGATCCTATTAGATCAGTGGATTGAGTTTGAAGCTAAAGTAAAAGAATTTGAAATCCAGAGTTCTGCTTTAGATAACAGCTTTGTATTCAATTTTGTGGAAGGTTCCCTTGTAAATGCCATCAGAAACGGTGACTGGTTATTACTTGATGAAATTAACTTGGCTTCGTCTGATACTTTGGAAAGTATTTCAGACTTATTAAGTAATGCAGTAGATGAAAGATCTGTCTTACTTAGTGAAAGAGGTGACATTGAACCTATTAAGGCTCATCCTGATTTTAGAGTCTTTGGGTGTATGAATCCTTCTACTGATATTGGGAAAAAGGATTTACCAGCAAGTATCAGGTCGAGGTTTACTGAGATTTACGTTCATTCTCCCGATAGAGATTTTAATGATTTGCTTAAAATCATTGAAAAATATATCGGCCGTTTCATCGTCAATGATGAACTTGTTTTACATGATATAGCAGAATTATATCTCGAGGCTAAAAATTTGTCTGAATCAAATAAAATTGTCGATGGTGCTAATCAGAAGCCTCATTTCAGTATCAGAACTTTGACTAGAAGTTTGATATACGTGACGGACATTGTTCTGATATATGGTTTAAGAAGATCATTGTATGAGGGGTTCTGTATGTCATTTTTGACCCTATTGGATTTAAATTCGGAAAGCATCTTAAAACCTATTATTGAGAAATATACTATCGATAAGCTTAAAAACTCCAAATCAGTCATGAGTCAAGTTCCTCCACCACCTTCTAAGAACCCAGATGAATATGTGCAATTTAAACACTATTGGATGAAGCATGGACCTGGCCAAATCAAACCACAACCTCATTATATCATTACACCTTTCGTGGAAAAGAACATGCTCAATTTAGTTAGAGCTACTGCCGTAAGAAGATTTCCTGTTTTAATTCAAGGTCCAACATCTGCTGGTAAAACATCCATGATCAATTACTTAGCCAATATAACGGGTCATAAATTTGTTCGTATCAATAATCATGAGCATACAGACTTACAAGAATATTTGGGTACCTATGTCTCTGATTCAACTGGTAAATTGACTTTCAGGGAAGGTATATTAGTGGAAGCCATTAGAAATGGTTATTGGATTGTATTAGATGAATTGAACCTTGCACCTACAGATATTTTGGAAGCACTTAATCGTTTATTAGATGATAACCGAGAATTATTTATCCCCGAAACTCAAGAAGTCGTTCGTCCTCATCCAGACTTTATGTTGTTTGCTACTCAAAACCCTCCAGGTATTTATGGTGGGAGAAAGATGTTGTCAAGAGCCTTCAGAAATAGATTTTTGGAATTGCACTTTGATGATATTCCCCAAGACGAATTGGAAATTATTTTGAAAGAAAGGTGTCAAATTGCTCCTTCTTACTGTAAGAGAATTGTTGAAGTTTATAAACAATTAACTGTTCAAAGACAATCAACAAGGTTATTTGAACAGAAAAATTCTTTTGCCACCTTGAGAGATTTGTTTAGGTGGGCTTTGAGAGAAGCAGTAGGATATGAAGAACTAGCTGCTAATGGGTACATGTTATTAGCTGAGAGAGTCAGAAAAAATGATGAGAAATTGATGGTGAAGCAGACCATTGAAAAGGTTATGAGAGTTAAATTGGACATTGATAAGATTTATGAAAATCTAGAAGAGAAATCTTTGCAGGATATTGAATCGTCTGTTGTTTGGACCAAGGCAATGAGAAGATTAGCTGTCTTGGTTTCCACTTCAATCAAGTACAATGAACCTCTTTTATTAGTTGGTGAGACTGGTTGTGGGAAAACTACTATATGCCAAGTGCTTGCTCATTTTAATAATCAAAAATTAGTTACGGTTAATGCTCATCAAAATACTGAAACAAGTGATATCTTGGGTGCTCAAAGGCCTGTTCGTAACAGATTTGAGATCAGAAGTAGACTCACTAAGAATTTAACAATAGTGTTCGAAAGCTTAGGAATAGACATTTCATTATCAGAAATTAAGCTAGAGGAAATGATCAAGAAATTTGATAGTATTGAAGATTTTAAGGATATAAATCCGGAACTCATTGACTCAATTAAAAAGGATGCCGTAAATAGTAAAATTTTGTTTGAGTGGAATGATGGACCATTAGTCAACTCTATGAAAAATGGGGACTTGTTTCTTTTGGATGAAATTTCATTAGCTGATGATTCTGTTTTAGAAAGATTGAATTCAGTGTTGGAACCTGAACGTAGCTTGTTATTAGCAGAAAAGGGTACCGACAATTCTTTTGTTGTGGCAGATGACAAATTCCAATTCTTAGCTACTATGAACCCAGGTGGTGACTACGGTAAGAAGGAGCTTTCTCCTGCTTTAAGAAATAGATTTACTGAGATCTGGGTCCCATCTATGAATGATTTTAATGATGTTCAGCAAGTGGTAGAAGCTAAGTTAGACGATAACTTAAAAGGATTAACTCCAGTTGTGGTTGCCTTTTCTGAATTTTATGGAAATCAATATGGTAATGGTAATATTACATCCGGTGTCATCTCATTAAGAGATATTTTAGCATGGATTCAATTTGTTAACTCTTGTTCTGGAAGTGGTACTACTAAACCACTAGAACCAGACGTTGGTATATTGCACGGAGCTTCTATGGTATTTATTGATTCTTTGGGTACAAATAATACTTCTTACTTGACAGAAAATGAACAAAACTTGAAGAATCAAAAGTTGAAGTGCATTAAAAAGTTGTCAGAACTTGTCAACAAAGATCTTTTGCCTATATATCTAATGGATCATGACATTTCGTTAGATGCTGATCAGTTATCTGCTGGGTCATTTTCCATACCCAGGACTCGTGCTGATGATGTTGATGATTTCTTGTTGCATGCTCCTACTACTGCCATCAATACTATGAGAGTTATTAGGGCTATGCAGGTTCATAAACCAATCTTGCTAGAAGGTAGTCCTGGTGTGGGTAAAACAAGTCTAGTATCTGCTATCGCTAAAGCGACAGGTAACAACCTTATCCGTATTAATTTATCAGAACAAACAGATTTAGTCGACTTATTTGGTTCCGATACTCCTGCTGAGGGAGGAAACACCGGTGAATTTGTCTGGAGGGATGCTCCATTCTTGAGAGCAATGCAAAGAGGTGAATGGGTTTTGCTAGATGAGATGAACTTAGCCTCCCAATCAGTTTTAGAAGGATTGAACGCTTGTTTGGATCATCGTGGTGAAGCCTATATTCCTGAGTTAGACAAGTCTTTCACTTGTCATCCAGACTTTGTAGTATTTGCAGCCCAAAATCCTCAATACCAAGGTGGTGGAAGAAAAGGGTTACCAAAGTCTTTTGTGAATAGATTTTCGGTCGTTTATGTCGAAGTATTGAAAAAGGAAGATTTAAAGATGATTTCTCAACATTTATTCCCTTCAATCGACTCACAAATATGCTCAAAGATGATAGAGTTCATGAGTTGCCTCGAACATGAGATAGTGGTGAAGAAAACATGGGGAAGCGCTGGTGGACCTTGGGAATTTAATCTTCGTGATACTTTAAGATGGTTAAATTTGTTTAATTCCAAGTCTATAACTAGCGATTTATCACCATCTGATTTCTTTGACATGATTATATGTCAAAGATTTAGAACGGCGGAAGATCGTAGCAGAGCTAGGGCCCTATTCGAGTCAATATTTGGAACAGTTACTAAGAGAGATGACTATTTGAATCTTGGTGAGAACTTTGTTCAAGCTGGTACTTCCATTATTCAAAGATGTGAAAATGTTCATTTCAAAAATGGAACTACGTCAATTCCACTTCAATGTAATTATTCATTGATCGAAAATGCCATCAGATGTATCAATAATAATCTTCCTTTAATTCTTGCTGGGCCTTCCAATTCAGGAAAGACCGAATTGATCAGATTTGTGGCTAAAATCGTTGGAGCTAGAGTTAACGAATTTGCCATGAACAGTGACGTTGATAGTATGGATATTCTCGGTGGTTACGAACAAGTTGACTTAACTAGAAAGATCCAGGCTATAATTTCCAAATTAAGAAATCATTTACAGGTGGAAATTTTGACAAAATTGAAGGCTATTGCTACTGAAGAAGACTCACAGAATTTACAACGTGCTTTGGAATTGTATGGTTATATTGACAACAACACAATCGAGATAAGTAACTATAAACGCTTTTATGAGTCTTTCAGGTCCTTCATGTCTATCTACTCAGATCCCGTACTCGAGCAAATATGTGAACAGTGTTCGGATTTACTTCAGAAGATTGGTGAGGACTTTTCTGTTAAATTTGAGTGGTTTGATGGTCTTTTAGTTCAAGCGGTTGAAAATGGATACTGGTTAATTTTGGATAACGCCAACTTGTGTAGTCCTTCTGTGTTGGATCGATTGAACTCATTATTGGAAGTAAATGGGTCTTTAATTATTAACGAATGCAGTCTAGAGGATGGTCAACCAAGGATTTTGAAACCTCATCCCAATTTTAGACTCTTCCTTACTATGGATCCAAAATATGGAGAGTTATCTCGAGCCATGAGAAATAGAGGTATAGAACTCTATCTTGAATCTTTAAGTGATAGGGCAACTGCATTTGATAAAAAGTTGTTAGGGATGGATTCAATAAAGAAGGATACCGATAACAATCTCATTTCTAAAATGGAAAGCTTTAATATTACTGAAAGCTCTAAGATTCCGTCATCAAAGTTCACTTCTTCTGTTCTTTCTGATGATAGAATTTATTGTCTTTTACAGGATATGCTTTCACTAACTCCGAAATCTAGAGCAATGGCCTCAATTACTTCTGGGTTGATTCAATACAACATGATAGACGATTTAGGGAGATGGAGTAATACTCTCAAAAATTCAAAAGAGTTTTCAGAAATGGATTGCCATTATCTAACTGAGATAGAGAACAGAATAACTTTATTGAGGAACACCCAGTGGGATGCCATTGGAAGTCTTAGCGAGATTTATAAGCCCCTAGAAGATAAATTGATTCAATATTCTGAATCATCGTTGAATTATATTGCTCATCAGCCTTTGAACCCAATAGCTAATGGTTCTATATTATCGGTATTATCTGAAAACAGAGAGTACATTAAGTCCAATGAACCAGTTTATTTCTTCCAAGTAATAGGTGATATTTTATCATTTCAACAAAAGCTTGATAGTATAGTAGAAAAAGCCATGAATGGAAACTTGGGTGACTTGAGTTATATTGAGAGATCAGCAGCCTTCAAGTTAGGCAGAAATATCAAAAAGGTACCCAGGTTGAATGTATTTGCATTTTTGGAATCCATTAACGAATTTTTCTTGTTAGTCGTGGGTGATGTTTTAAAAGAAGGTGTTTTTAAGCAAAACAGTATATTTCAGTCCTTATCAGATCTTCATATAATCAGGGAAAGTTTATTGCATTCATCTCATGTTCAGAATGAGTCACAAATTAGAGTTTACAGAGATCTTGTATTTGAATGGTGTCAGGTAAACACACAGAAAGGCTTTAGTGATCACCAAATGAATATCTTAGGTACTGCTCTTGAACTGTTTTCTCATTCATTAGAGCTCAAAACTGGTGTCTATATGGGTGAAATTTGGGAGCACTTCAGATCAAACTATCCTACAAATGAACATGATTGGGATAAGCTAATAGAGTTATCCAAGCTCTTCAATGAATTAGATTCCGTCTCCATTGAACAAGATCCTGACTCAATAGATCAGATCTCATCCTTTAAAGATACTTTGTTGTTGCTATACGATGGTATAATTGAGGGACATGTAACAAGCGAAGAGTTTGATCGGGTGATCCATAATTTGAAATCAGGTATCCATAAGTTGTCTGAACTTACTAAGGCTTCTAATATAAAAAGAACAAACGAGTTCCAGAGCGAATTCAATTTACTTTCTATGTATATTGAATGCGATCAAATGTTGAGTAACAAAAAGGATACAAATACAAATATCAGATTATCATCATTTGCAGGAAGACCAACAATCCAGTTGGTCAAAGCAAAAAGTGATCACTTATTCAGCCCTTATCCAGCAGTACTTGACAATATGTGCAAATTCTTGGATGGTAATTACTACTCTTTGGTTCCTCAATTGTTCGATAATTCTTTGACATTGAGTGCTATTACGAAGTCGGTCAACTTCAATACCACTTCAGGAAAGCTTTTACGGATGAAGTTAAACGACATGAAAATTTTTGCCAAGGAGTTGATAAACAATTCTACTCATGTCATTTCAGACAACAAAAGAGTGTTTAGTAAACTTTTAATGTCATGGATGATAGAGATCCTCAGAATAGGTACAAAGAATACCACCCAGTCAGAAATCAGCTTCGATTTGAACGAGGACGATGTATACAACGGCCAGTTTGAAACAAAATTATCCAGCTTATTGGAACAAATCCCAGAATCAGTTGCTTTTGTAGTTTCGAGCTATTTCATTCCTTCACTAAGATTATCATCAATGGCTTCTTCTGAAGAGCAATTAGGTAAAGCCTGGATCTTATTTGCTTGTGGGGCTATACAACTTTATTTACCAAGTTCTGCTTACGATCCTGCTATCAAGGAACATGTTATCTATGATAAAGCCTTAACGCAGAAGCAACAATCGGAAGACTTGGTGAATTCTTGGAAGAATGCAAGTGATATTTTAAGTGGAGATGATATGTATGCATTAAACTCCTTAAAGAATGATGAAGCAACAGAGGTTCCTCTCAAACCGACTGTTTTTAGAAAGGGACCATTTGATAATCTTTTTGAGGAATGGAAAGCTTTCATGGACTCATCAGTGAATAAAGATCAAATCGAACAATTATTAAAAGCAGCTGAATCTATGACTGAGGAGTCCGAACAATTGATTAACATGTTTCAAAATAATTCATCACAATTTATCACTCGTTTAGAATCTAATTACCATTTATTCGCAGATTTGAATGATATATTGAAGGGTTACGTCTTCGCTTTAAAATTGGGATTTGATTTAATAAAAGAAGGATATGAAAAATGCAAGAAAAGGGATGTTAATCTTCTTGCTATGAGTGATGTCTCAAAGATCGGGAACTTCAATATGGTAAAGAAATCTTTTGAAAAGTTAGTTGGTTTCTGCAAGAAACAAAGCCCTGACTCCTATATCACAGAACATATAATGATTCAATTCTTGAACATTAGTTTCGCTCACGGTATTGAAATGTCATCGTCAGTGATTGAATCGGCGTTGCAGACGGTTTACTATAGATGGTCTTTGCGTAAGCTTAAAGAACAGGAACAAAATATTCAAAATGAAAGTTTGTACAAGTATAATGACCCAGATGCCGATATCGAAGGCGATTTCAAATTATTATTTCCTGACTATGATGAAGTTCTTGACATTGATATCAAGTCTTTCCAAAATAAGCAAACATTTGACGAAACATATTACAAGTTAGCCAAAAGTTATATTGGTGCATTTGACAAGAGCCAGAATATTAATTTACAAGGTTTAGTGAATGAAGGAAATCTGTTATTGGCATCTTTGTATGACCACAGAAATGAATTTAAACAGGGAATGAATGAGCTGGCTAATTTAGTCAGTTTAGTATTAAACTTTGCTGAGACTTATGGAAAGTTTTCAAAACAAAGTAATTCGAACCTTGACTTTTACAGAGAATCTTCACCACTAGAAACCAGGAAAGCTATTGAAATAATAAATGGAGTGATTTCTTTCACCTCGAATCTATTAAAGGAATGGCCAGATCATGCTACATTAAGGGATATATACAGAGTTTGTAATGAATTCTTAGATTATCCTTTAGCCATTCCTATTGCTAGACAACTTCAAAAAATTGAACAAATTTACACATACATCACCGAATGGGAAAAATATGCTCATTCAAAAGTATCTTTAAGAGCTCATTCTGAACAGATCACCAACCTTATTGTTTCGTGGAGACGGTTAGAATTATCCACCTGGAAAGAATTATTTCATCACGAAGATAAACAGGTAGAAATGAACATAGGTAAATGGTGGTTTCACTTGTTTGAAAGTATTGTTTTGCCATTATATTCTAATGAAACAGCCCAAACTTCCAATCTTTTATCAGCCCTTAACGTATTTATTAGTCAAACTACCTTAGGTGAATACTCATATAGGTTGAATTTGGTAAGAGCCTTTAAAGAGCATGTTTTCAAAATCGAAGGGAGAGGTGATACGTATCATGCCCTTGCTAACTTTATAACATTCTATGATCAATTCAGTGAGGTTGTAAGATCCAGAATTGATGACGGGAAGAAGAAACTAGAGAAAGATATTAATGAAGTTATACTTTTGGCAAGCTGGAAGGATGTTAATATTGATGCTCTTAAGCAAAGCGCCCGTCGCTCACACGCTAATCTTTATAAGATCATAAGGAAGTATAGAAGTATCTTAACTACTCCTGTTACTCCTATAATTGAGGAAGGTCTTACGGACCAATTTAGATCACAATCTTCTCATCTGGATTTTCCGTTGGTTAAGAAATCTGAAATAAACTTTGATTTGGTTAGAAATTTAAGTTCAGGCATCTCAAGTTGGAACACTAGACCACAAAGGCTTCAAGATATCTCGATGATTGATAAGAATATGAACGTGTATGTTCAAAGAATCACCAACGATCGTTTACCTACATTGTATGATTACACCAAAGAAATATTAGAAGAGATGAAAAGACTTAGAGACGAAACACCAACTGTTCATAAAGATGAGACTAAGAAGTTAATTGCTTCGTTGAAAAACGAAAAGGCCAAGTTATTGAGTAGTACCTTGAAAGAATTTAGAAGAATTGGATTAAAGACAACTTCTAAACCAGAAGTAAAGAAAGCTCAAGCAAGTAGTAATTTAATGATTAGTATAAGTACCTCATTCGAAGGAACACCATTGGAGGGATCTGATAGCTATTATTTTCAAGTTATTGAATTATTGCCTCGTCTTAGGGCTTCGATGTTTCAACTTCCTGATGATGTTCCTCAGCCTGATATCGAAAAAGGGTTTGCGGTTATTGAAAACTTAGTCTACAATTTAATTGTTTCACGTCCAGCAATGGCAAGGTTTTCAGAATCAGTTTCTGAGGTTGGTCAGTATGTTGACGTATTTGCTAAATTGTCTCAATTATATGATGCAAAACAATCCATATCACCTACTACCACTGTTACTTCAATCAAAGCTAATATAGGATGTATTAAAAGTATATTGTCATGGTTACCCAAAGTCCTTGACCTAGCTATTGCTGGAGCTGAGTCTACCGGTGTATTTGTTGAAGGAATTTCAGCTACCTTGTTTTACAACTTAAAAATCAAACTTAATGAATTTGATGGTAAGGTAACCTTATTGAATCAGATTGCTACTAATGAATCTGTGAATTTCGTTCATGAGTTCAATAGTTTTATTTCTGAAATGACGAACGACTTGCTTAATTGGTCAGAGGGTCACCAAAATATCAGGTTCATTTCTGATATGGTATTGGGTTGGCTCGAAATGAGGAATGTAAACTTGTGTGTTAACTCGAGTACATCCCTTTCACAATTAAAAACAGTCGAAGATGTTGAGCTGTCCCTCCGTGATTTGAGCAACAGTATTATTGTTGCTGTACAAAAGCTCGTGGAGGTTCAGAAACCACAAGTGACGGAAGACGATGATGACTGGTTTGATTTGATCCAAAAAAGGTTTGCAAGCTACCTCCAATTAAGTTATCATAAGAACATATTGAGAAAATTAAAAGGTGTGTGTCTGGTGATAGAATCTATTGAATATAATCCAGCTACATCCAAATTGACTGCTGCCGTTGTTGCCTTTACCATGCCATTAATAGAACATTATTATCAATTACTTGTTTCATTAATGAATAATATTAGGAACAACTATCTTGAAAATTCTCATTCTACCTTAATACTTAGTTCAGTACTCCACACTTTAGCTACAAAAGGTTTCTGTTCTCCTGAACCACCATCAGAAAAAAAGGGTGACGAGAATATGAAAGATGGAACTGGTTTGGGAGATGGACAAGGTGAAAATAATAATTCAAATGATGTAGATGAAGACGAAGATCTTAGCGAACAAGCTCAAACAGAAAATAAAGAACAAGACAAAAATGAGAAGGATGATGAAAATGATGATGCCGTTGAGATGGAAGGCGATATGGCAGGGGACCTCGAAGAGGCTTCAGATCAAGACAACAGTGGTGATGAACAAGACGATGAAAAAGAAGATTTGGATGAACAAGTCGATGACATTGATGATCTAGATCCAAATGCTGTTGATGAAAAAATGTGGGACCAAGAAGCTAAAGAAGACGAAAAGGAAAAAGATAGTGATAAGGTGCCAGAAAACCAACAGCAAGATGATATGGTTGCCAACGAGGATGAAGATAAAGAAGGAGAAAGTAACGAAAAACAGGGAAACCAGGAAGATGAAAATGATAATGGTGAAGAGCAAGAAGAGAACGATGAAAATGGTGATGATGAAAAGGATGTAGGAGAACAGGACGATGACGTTCAAAACCAAGAGAACGAGCAAATGGAAGAGCATGTCCCTGAATCTGAAGCATTAGATCTTCCCGAGGATATGAACTTAGATGGCGAAGAAGAAGAAGAAAACAAAGAGAAGGATGAAGAAAATTTTGATGGAATGGATGTAGATGAAGAGGAGAAGCAGGAAAATATCGATGAAGGAGAAAATGAAAACAAGGTTGAAGACGACGAAGAAAATCCTGCGGATACACAAGAAGGTGACGAGGAGAATGGTGATAATGAAGGCGAAGAAAGTGATAAAGAAGAAAAAGGAGACGATGAAGAAGGTGAAGGTGAAGGTGAAGCCGAAAATGGTGAAAACGAAGAAGGAGTTGCATCTGAAGATGAGGCCTTAGGAGAAAAAGATAAAGAAGAGCAGAAGGAAGAAGGGGGTGGCGACCAAGAAGACAACGATGTCGCCGAAGGTGTTGATGGAGCTAACAATGAGGATGCCCAAGACGATGTTGACATCGAGTCTGCTGTTAAACAAGAGGCTGGTGAAAAGGGAGAAGGATCCGACAATCAAGTGGTTGAAGAGAAAGATGACCTCGGAGCTTCTGGTGGAGCATCAACTGACACTCAACAACCAGATCAAGAAAAACAGGAAGATGCTCCACAGAATGATGATAGTAATGATACTGCCAAGGAATCTATCAAAGAGCTAGGGGATGCTTTACAAGAATTTCATCGTCGTCATCAGGAAATCCAAGAAGCCTCAAAAGAAGAACAGGAAGTTGAAGAAAAGGCCAATGAAAGACCAGATGAATTTGAGCATGTGGAAGGTGAAAACACCAACACAGATACTCAAGCTTTAGGTGCTGCAAACAAAGATCAAATGCAATCTATCGATGAAGATATGGCCATAGAAGACGACATTGAAGGAGAAGAGGATAATTCACCGGATATTAAAAAGGAAGATACAGAAGCACTTGAAGACGAGAATATGGATTTGGATGAACAACCAGAAGAAATTAATGATAAGGACCCTGAAGCAGATTTCCAGGGAAAAACTAAAGGTGGTTTCATCAACGATAGAACGCAAATCAAAGAAGAAGGTGGGTTACTCAATAACGAATTAGATGATATTGACATGGAAGATCAAGATGAGTTTGATCCTACGGATGTGGAGATTAAGGCAACTGAACAAGATCTTGCTCCTATGAGTTTAGAAAAGGCTCGTGAATTATGGCGTCATAGTGAAATCGAAACACAAGAATTGGCTTCTGGATTATGTGAGCAGCTTAGACTTATCCTTGAACCTACATTGGCAACTAAGTTGAGAGGGGACTATAAGACTGGTAAGAGATTGAATATGAAGAGAATCATTCCATATATCGCCTCGGAATTCAGAAAGGATAATATTTGGTTAAGAAGAACCAAACCATCTAAGAGACAATATCAAGTGATGATTGCAGTGGATGACTCTAAGTCGATGAGTGAAAGTAAATCAACAGAATTAGCTTTCAATTCTATTGCCTTGGTTTCCAAAGCTTTGACTCAGTTAGAAAGTGGTGGTTTATCCATTGTTAGGTTTGGGGAGGACGTTAAAGTGGTTCACCCATTTGATAAGCCATTCAATAACCAAGAATCTGGAGCTAGAATCTTCCAGTACTTTGACTTTCAACAAACCAGGACTGACATTAAGAATTTATGTAACAAATCATTAAAGATATTTGAAGATGCTAAAATCAGCAGTAATAATGATTTATGGCAACTACAAATAATTCTTTCCGATGGTGTTTGTGAAGACCATGCTACAATCCAAGCTTTAGTTAGAAAGGCAAGGGAATCAAAAATCATGCTTGTGTTTGTGGTGATTGATGGAATAAATTCAAATGAATCAATCTTGGATATGTCCCAAGTCAGATATGAATTTGACAATACCGGTAAAAGTGTTTTAAAAGTTGATAAATACCTTGATAGTTTCCCATTTGAATTTTACGTGGTTGTTAGAGATATTAATGAACTCCCAGAAATGCTTTCTTTGATCTTGAGACAATACTTCTCCGAGGTGGCTTCAATTAGCTCATAGTTGAATACCTAATTCTCATAAACTACATATATATAAATACAATTATAGAGATCCGTTGTAAATAATAAATGAACTATTATATTATTAATTATTAGTAAAATACCCAAACGCATAATAAACTAAATAAACCCATACCAATTGATGCTATTAATTCTTTTAAATGTTAGTGAAAACTTTTATATGCACATTAATTTGCTTGATCTTTGTTTGGAACAACTTTTCCTAAACAGATAGACATATCATCCAATTTACCACCACTACTTGATTTAGACCCATATTTTTCTTTGGGTAATGCATTGACTTTTTCATTATAAGGAGTATAAGCATAATCATCAAAAGCTACTTCTTTAGCTCTAGCCAAGAGCCTATTAGCAGTTTGTCTGGGACTAACACCTTTAACATTTAAGTTTTCGTGTATGATATCTTCTATTTCCCATTGATATAAATTATCAGTAATCCCATCAGAACACATTAATACAATATCATTTTCATGTAACTTCATTGAATCAACCCAGGCCATTTCAGAAGGTAACATTGTCAATGTCTGAGTACCTATCTGTTGAGGACATAATTCAGAAGTCATTTGCTCTTCATTGGTTTTGATTATCTTACCATCCCGCAATATGAAAATCTTTGAATCACCTATGCTAATCATCTTCAAATATTCCCCACTTAACATACACAAAATTAAAGTTGAAGACCCTTTCAAATCTTGTAAGTCCATTAAATGAGAAGTATGCAAATAAGAATCATCAATGACTTGATCAATATCCCGTTTATTCAAATGATGTGGATAATGTGATATCTTATATTCAGTCAATAAACGACTCAAAGTCTCAAGCATAGAGCGAGACCATACTCCAGAAGAGCTATGTTCCCCTTTACTTTCCCAACCACTCACTCCATCAGCAATCCCCATTACGGTAGGAGACACAAGCATAGCATCATCTCCAGCTTTAATAGATAATGTATCAGATGGGGATCCTTGAGGTCTTCTCCTGGGTAATAATGTATTCAACTGTGTTGGATCAGTTAAATCAGATAATGAATGAATCGAAGAGTTAGCCCTGGTAGAATGGAAACTAAATGAAGCGTATGTGAAATCAAGTTTAAACTTATCAATAGCAATTTTCGTCATTTGATCTTTTGTTACCACTGGATATTGAATATATGGGTGCTCAAATTCTTCCTCGTCTTCCTTTTCCTTCTCTCTAGATAAGAAATAGTGGCGGGCTCCACTGAATATAGAATAATTCCGTAGCAGTTTAATGCCAGTTGAAGCAGCTGGTGACCATGGTTTACAAAGCAGTTGCCCATAAAGCAGCAGTCGTTGAGGAGTTTGGAGCAGCAAAAATCTGACCAAATGCAGTGCTGGGGTACTCAGCAGTGATAAACTGGACTTCAAAGGTCTTAGAAGCACCAGGGATGGGGTCTTTGTCAGCATTGTTAAACGACTTGATCTTCCTATTGTCATCACGCCTGAGTATTTTTTCTTTCGGAATTCGGACTTGTAGCTCATCGCCGCACAAGGCTTATTTGAGACACGCCCGTTCACGTGACCATGGATTGAATAATTAAATACCAAATACAATACAATTTCTCTATTAAAGTTTCTTTATACACAAGCTACCTAATATACCAAGATTCGTGTCAGTTCTTGGTCTAACTGTACAAATACTGGAATTAGTTATCCAAGGCCAAGACAGCATCATGAATAGCTGCATAAGGAGGTAAGATTCCTGTATGAATATGGAATTGTTTCTCCCCTTGGTTTACCAACATCTCCACACCTCTAATGACTTTCCAGTTGAATTCATCATGGGCAAGTTTCATCATAGGAGTGATTCTAGGCTTATAAGCAGCATCCACTAAAGATGGAGTAAAGTCTCCTAATTTAGCTTCCATACCTCTTTGTAATACCACTGAAAGTTTAGATGATAAACTATCATCAAGAGGTTTGTCAGCTGGAATACATGATACCACCAACGAAACAGGATCAGACTTGTTTACGTCTTCCATGGATTCCAATATTTCAATATTATACTCTTTAGGAAACGAATCTCTAATTTCAGCAATCTTTGATACGGTACGATTTACCATATAAAGTTTCTTACATCCCATGTTATGTAAAGCAAATAAAGCTGCTCTTGAAGTACCACCTCCACCAATAACAAGTCCATTGATAGACATATTGGAAATATTTGGTACCCCATCCCGGATAAAGGAGTTTTTAATTCCGACCCAATCAGTGTTATCTCCAAGATAGGTTCCTGGTTTATCTTCAATTTCCACCAAGGTATTGATAGCACCAATTGTTTTAGCCGAAACTGATAATTCATCCACATATTTCATCATATTAATCTTCAAAGGCATCGTGATGGCTAAACCTCCAAAATCTTTGACATCTTTAACCAAAGTGTTGAAAACTTTAGATGCATCCGATGACTCGAATCTATCAAATTTATAGGGTAAGTTTAGTTTTTCATATCCTGCATTGTGTAATGGAGGAGATCTTGAATGTGAAACAGGTTCACCACAAATCCAAAATTTTAAACTCTTATACCCTCCAATTTCTCCGTAAAGTCTATTAAAGTCTCTAACAGTGTTTCCAGTTTCAGGTTCTAATAATGGATGAGATACTGGAGTCCAAAGAGTATTAACAATCTTGGATAATTTCCCAGTTTCTCCATTATTGTATGAAATCAATGGGATAGTAGTATGATTGGCTTTGAATTGCTCCAATTTATTGTTGTCTTCAAACTCTTCAGAATATCCCACTAGCTTCACAGCATCAACATCCAAAGACACAGCCAAGTTATATTTATTATCCCATTGTGGAGCTTCCCATCCACTGCTACTTTTGAATGACCCAACTAATTTAGTATGACCTCTACCACTAGCAATTGTAAAGAGTACTTCAGTTGGTAAATCAAGCTGGATATCCACATATTCAACACCTAATTTATAACCAATAGTATATAATTCTACCAATTTTTCGATTTCATTATCGGGTAATTTACCACCTTGTGATTTGGTTTTGACCGAGTAAATTATTGGTAGCGTGGTGAACATCCTGAGTAAAGAGACTTGTTCACAGACAGTTGCCCTACTCAAATTCTTTAAACCATCAACTTTAACTTCAATAGCAGATGCACCCATTGAAATCTCTTCGAAATTCTCTTTCAAGCCATTAACGGTAGAAACATTAAGATCTAATACATAACTTTTCTTTTTAGGCAATTCCGAAACAGAAGTACCCGTAATAGTGTTGATGAAGTTGATGAATACTTTTCTTAATCCTTCAAACTCAGAGCTGCTAGAACAATGAGGAGAGAAGTAATGAAAGTTTGAACATTCATAATACCAATTTTCTCTCTTTTTCCAAACATCTTTAACTTCAGACAGGTATGCTGGTCTGGTGGTATCAGCAGATAAAAAGGTTACAGTTTCCTCAATATCACGATGTAAATGTAAAACAATTCCCCCATCATCAATATACTTCTTTAATAATCTTCTGGATTCTTCAGCTTCGACTATCCCTCCCCCAGTTGAAATAACATGTCTCTTATTGTTGGCATTTAAATAATCTTCAGCAATGGCCTTTTCTTCCTTGCGGAAAGCTTCCCAACCATTTTCCTTGATATATTCTCGGATGTCCTTATGTTTGTTCTCGAAAACGGTATCTAAGTCAGTAAAGTCATAACCCAAATGATTGGAGATCCATTTAGACAAAGTAGTCTTACCGGCAGCTCTCATACCAATAATAACAATACTCTTATTTCCAGAATCTTTAGTAATAGATTTGGATTGTTGAGGTTCATGCCCTGCCAACGGAATATTAAACTTAGTATGTAAAATATCCCACCATCCGGGCCAAGTTTTACCAGTACAGGATCTTTCCAAGATCAAGACCGGTTCTGGACATAATCCAGCGAGTAAGGAGAAAGACATTGCAACCCTATGATCATCATATGTCTTTACACCGCCAGTCTCGACAGTTGGGGATTTCAAATCTTTATAATTGATTCCATGGATTTCAATACCATCTGGTAATTCGTTAGCTTTAACACCGAATTTAGCTAACTCAGTAACCATGGCTTCGATCCTGTTACATTCCTTGACTCTTTGGTTAGCAATACCAGTGATAGAAGTAGATTTATCACCATCATTTGCAACAGCAGCAACAACCGAAGCCGTCAAGAAGGCATCAGTCATAGGTTCCATATCAACCAGCTTTAAAGGTTTCAATGACCCCATTGCAGGACCCGAAACGGTGGTGGAATTTGAGGTTTGCTCTACTTTACATCCCATATGTTGTAAAACATCAACAGCAAATCTAGCATCACCTTGTAATGAAGAAGAACCAATGTTTGGAATAGTAACAGAGGTTCCAGTTAGAGCAGCAAATGCCAAAGGATAGGTAGCAGAAGAAGCATCTGATTCTATCACATATTCTGTTGGATTCTTGTAACAACCTTTAGGAATATGATAGGTGTAGTCTTCTGTAGTGGATTTGGTCACTTCAATACCGAAATCTTTCATCATAGCAATGGTCATATCGATATAAAGTTGAGAAATAGGCTTACCACCTACCAAAGCCAAGGTAACTGGTTCTTGGGCATATGGGGCACACATCAAAATTGAAGACACATATTGAGACGAGATGGTAGCAGCTAACTCGATTCTTCCACCTTTTAATCCCTTACCAGCTTCGATTTTTAATGGTAAAGAGCCCTCTCTATTCATATATTTGATAGAAGATCCATTTGCTCTTAAAGCATCCACCAAGGGACCAATGGGCCTTTCCTGCATTCTCGAATTACCAGTTAAAACAACATCCTTTGTGTTAGTTTTTGAATTGATTCCGACTAATGAAGCAACAGTAGTTAAGAATCTTGATGCAGTACCGGCATTACCCAAATATAATTCTTCATTTGTGGAGGCTAACTTACCACCATTTCCTTTAACAATTAAAGTTTCCCCATTGTCCTCAGTGGTAATTTCAGCACCTTCCAAATGTGAAACAGCTTCAAGCATATGCTTGGTGTCATCGGAATGTAATAAATTTTTAACTTTAACAGTACCTGATCCTAAAGCAGCTAAAACGAGAGCCCTATTAGATATGGATTTAGAACCAGGAGGTATAACAGTATTGGTAGTAGGAATATAATCTGGATCAAACTTATTAACAACCGTTTCATCTGTCAACACAAAACCTAAATCAGATTTAGAAATTTGATGAGCTTTTAATTGGTAGCATTTCCCAATACATTCAAGTAATACGCATCTGATTTTACTACCATCATTTTTCTTATCAATGGCCATTTTCTGCAATAAAATATCTAATTTCACATTAGTACGCTTCTTCCCAACTTTTTGTAAAAATGATTTATCATCAAGAGAGATGGGAAGATTATAAGCAGCAAGACAATTAGATAATCTAGCAACAGCTACAGGTGATAATATACCTAGATATCTAGCCAATTCTGCTTCTTTTATCATCCCAACTGATACACACTCTCCATGTAATGCTTCAGGAGTTAAAATGGCTTCAATAGCATGACCAATAGTATGACCGAAATTTAATAAATTTCTTAAACTAGATTCCTTTTCATCTTTTGAAACCACATCAGCTTTAACTTTAGCGGATTCCAAGACAGTGGTAATAAGATCAGTTTTAATACTAGATAAATCAAGATCTTTAGAAGTTACCACATCAATAAAAGTTTTGGCAAAAGATTCTAATCTGGCAAATTCAGTTTCATTCCAGATGGCAGCAGTCTTGACCACTTCAGCCATTCCATTTATAAATTGTCTAGCAGGCAATGTTTCCAAAAATGATACATCAATGAAAACATATTCAGGTTGATGGAAAGCTCCAATAAAATTCTTTCCTAAAGGAGTATCAATAGCAGTCTTCCCACCAATGGAAGAATCAACCATAGCCAATAAAGTGGTAGGGACTTGAATGAATCTGACTCCTCTCATAAATGTAGCAGCTACAAATCCAATCATATCACCAATAACTCCACCTCCAACGGCCAATATAACCGTATCTCTAGTACATCCACTAGATAATAAAAAGTCTTCCACTGCTGCTTTAGTAGCACGACTCTTATTATCTTCACCTGGTGGAACCGTATAACTTAACAATCTAGCATCTGGACTTTTAGCTTGCAATTGATTCTTAAAATCCTCAACCAATTTAACAAAAGCTCCAGTTTTAGCCATATTTTCATCAGTGATAATCACATACGTTGACGACTTTTGGGTCAGAATAGTCTGTTCAACTATATGGTTTTGGATCCCATAGCCAATGTGAATGGTTTCTGACCCTAAGATCGATACCTTTTGCACTTGACTCATATCGTTTTGTTGTTCAAATACCGTACAGATCAATAATTGCCATCAAACAAGTCTATGGCTTGACGTCTTATGTGTTTGGTCTGGTTTGCTAGCTGTGCACAGTGCGAGGAATTTCGGAGGTTTTTTTTTTTTTTTTTTTTCTCTGCTATGACTCAAACACCGAGAAGTGGTGTAGATTTTGCAGCACAGTGGTGGAATGGAACTGTAGAGGACGGTGTGGTGCAGAGTGGTGAACTACGAGATGTCAAAGTTTATAGTATAGCCCAGTAAGCATAGCAGAGACATAGGAAAAATATTCGGCACATTTCCCAAGACGGGGTTTACTCTATTGTGTATTATGCTATTACTCTAATGAGTGTTTGAGGTGTTCGAGACACTCATCTTGTGTACCACTTGGATTATCCAATTGCCAGATTAAAACCTCTTGAGTCACTTTGGCCATCCAGGGGCCGGGTTTCTTATCTAAAGCTTTGGAAATGGTCTTACCATCGATTATTGGCTTGATGATGTTGGCATTGTCCAAGCCAAGGGCAGTAATCCTGCTACTAATAAGCTCGTATTTCTCAAGTATCTGGAGGATCTGTAGTTTGAATGGTTGTATATCTTTGAACTCTTCGTTGGGTACTGGTTTGTTTTCACCATATGGTACCGGACACGAGCTTAAAATTTCATCCATACAGTTGACTAGAATATTGAAGGAAGAATAGTAATCAAATGTCCTAAGGTATAGTCCTAACTCCGATCTCTTAATATCATTATTAATCAACCGTTGGAAAATGTCTTTTGAGTGATCTAGATTCTTAAGAATCACTGACACTGGCTCAAAATCGTGTTTCCCAAATCTTAACCCTTCTTTTAAAATAAGCTCAGGGACATGCATCAACCCTGATCTTTTATTTGACACCCTCAAATAGGCATTCTTGAACGGGATCAAACTGATGGCTTCCCATAATAATTTACGGCTATGCTGTTGTGAATTAAGATTAGCAAAACCCGTTATCAATTCATTAACTAATGGACATATAACGGTAGAAGCATTTATTTGCGCAAACAATTCTTTGTTTAAAGAATAATATTTGTCGACCTCTTCTGGCAGGTTGAATTGCAACAAGTTGGGCTCCACAGTCCCTACATTGAAAGCAGTGTCGGTGATATTGGCAAAATTTAAAAGTCTTAATCCGTATTCAGGATTCACTGAAGTCAAAATCTTGTCCAATTCAACTCCTACTCTTTCACGACTAATTTTATGTAATAAACTGGATTTGATGTCAGGGCTTTTCATCACTGACAATGTTTCATCCTCAATGGTAAAATTGAATCTACTAGCGAATCTAATTAATCTTAGTACTCGTAATGGGTCATCTAAAAATGTTTGTAAAGGGCCCAAAGGAGTTCTTAAAATCCCATTTCTTAAATCATTCAATCCTCTTCCTGTGAAGTCTTCAATCTTCTGCTCATTTAAATTATAAAATAATGCATTCAAAGTAGCATCTCTTCTTAAGGCATCCTCTTCTGCAGTTCCACATTCTATAATAGGTATTCTACTATCGGTCGAATATTTCTCCGACCTAAGGTTAACAAAATCTATATCCAACCCATAAATCTTGGTAGTACAAGTTTCCAAGTGTTTGGACTTTTCAGGGTTTTTCTTGATGGTATGAATGGCACTTAATGATAATTCAGGATGAAACTGTTCCAAATATCCAGTCAACTTGGTGACAAAGTCTTCCCCTGACATGAAGTTTATAGCAATGTCTAGGTCATGACTTGTATCTCCTAAGAGTTTGTCTCTTACCCAACCACCGGTAATTCGTAACACCAAATGATCTTTTGCACTTGCAACAATGCCATTGTAATGATCACAAAACCCCATCAATAGACTCCGAATTTTATTTTCTGTCTCATCTAATTCGATCTGGTCTTTTACCATTCGCCTCATTGTCTTGTATGGTCTATAGTTATGTAGTTTTGTAGAAGCTTTTGTTAAGGAACAGGTGATTGATGGCCGGAATCGTATGGTATGTAATAATCTGTCCATCCAATGCAGTATGTCTTTTTTTTCTCGTGCAGAAATCTGCGACCGATGAGTTAGACACCAAGATGTTGCACTAGTAAGAAGCACACGAGTAGGCTCAAGACCTTTGATATGAGGGTTGGAGAGTATAGGTGGTGGCACAAATTGTATATAGGAGGAATCCTGCAAACTACTTATTTGTGAGGTTGTACCGACCTTTGTAATACATATCATAGTACCGATTCCAAGGATTTTAAGCACATAAACTTGTCTCTTCAACTCAATAACCACTTCGCTTATCACTTGATTACGTCAACCAAGCTTGAAAACATAAATACCACCGTTAAAGGTCAGCACGATGGAGGTACACGTTCATTAATGATAAATGATTACAGGATCGATGAAGGATCCCAATAATACCTACCACAGTGGGAGTACTTTAATAATCCGCAGTATATTAGCAATTCTAATTCATTTTGCAAACTCTAGCACAACAATATATTATAATTATAATCCTATAAAAAAAGGTCCACATCTGGGGGAAAAGAAAGAAGACACAGGTTTCGAAAGCTATAGGCGAATTTGTGTCAGGCCCTATCTAAGGAAGATAAGAGAGGTATTGGATGTGTTCGATCTCTAGAAGGGGGCGAAAGGTAAGGAGAAGGAGAAGGAGAAGTTCAGCGATTGGTTGCTGTCCTTGAAATGATGAAACCGCTCACGAAAGGATTTAGATTCAGGAGTAATGTTACAATCCTGTCTGATATGGCTGGTTTGGAGGCATTACCAGCACCAGCTATGAACAAAGAGTACAAACGGGTGTCCTTTATGTATCCAGTAGGATCGTTAAAAGCCTTTGGTGGAAGTTTATCTCTTCATGAGAGACACGTACTATGTATATGTCTCGGGGTCGTCTGTTGAAGTAAAGGACTCATAGAGTGATAGGGGGTTTCCCTTCAATGGCCCGGAAGTATTCAATCATGATGCAAACACTTTTGGGAAGTAGCTGGAGCAGCAAGACGAAAACCTTCAATCTTGTTCATTTCGGAGTCAAAAGCACCAACGTGGAAGGTATCGTTAGAACTTGTCCGATGTCTTCCACTGAGCTTAGTCAGGTAGATCTGCTGGGCCCGTTCATGCTTGAAGAGCCGTAGGTGGTTGATACCAAGAATCACGAAGCCTTTATGTTTTCAAAGTTCAATCTGCGGACGTGATGTAATGAACTCTGACATTCTATCTAATCTTGCAGGCCAATAGGGAAGGAATTTGCAGTTAACTAAATCAGTTGTCTCGCACATCCCCTGCATATTGACACTTTCATTTGTAGTAATTCTAATTCTAACATGATAAGGGGCACAAGTAGTCAAAGGGTTTGAAGGTTTTAACAAGTTCTTTGAAACTCAAGATATAATTTGGTTGACATTTATATTCGAATTTCTAATCCTTTGATAGTTTTTTGGGATTTTTGGAGACGAATTGTTATCAAAGCCACGGCCCAAAATGGGCTAGGTTTTCCTTGCCAAGCACATAAGTTAACAGGCCCATTTGAGAAATGTATTGCCTGCGTGGCGTAATGGTTAGCGCATTTGACTTCTAATCAAAAGATTCCGGGTTCGACTCCCGGCGTGGGTTCTTGCTTGCGGATTTAGCTCAGTTGGGAGAGCGTCAGACTGAAGTAACACTTTAGTCACAGTTAATCTGAAGGTCCTGTGTTCGATCCACAGAATTCGCATGTTTTTTTTCGTCCTTGCATATCTATCCCTGTTAGCCATCAAAGGGTCTGAAACCTTTTTAGTCCCGGCAGCCATTGGCGAGTGATTGTACTTGCCCAATTTCGGCTATTTTTGGTACTAATAAAGCTAAAGGCATTGTCTGGTGCGCATAGGCATAGACACGACCTATCAAAAGCAGCATCTGCATAGAAGTTAATAACGGTTTTTTTATCTAGTTTGTGCCTTTGCCGTTATACAGATATTTTAAATGAAGGGTATAGCTGGTTTGGCATTTCCCTACAAGGAGAATTGGATGGGACATGTGTCGCCAGGGTCGCTTTCCAGCTCAAATGGTCAGAAGAATGGCGCAGTTGGAGGTAGTGTGAAGCTACATGGCTTGTCATTAATTGGTAATGCTGAACCATTTATGTATAACTTTGAATTTGACGAACTTGATAATCGAAGACAATGCGTGGTGGCAGAGAAGGTTGATAGCAATAACCACAAGCCCATAAATGAACCTTTGAGCTACATAGATAATCCGCTGCTGGAGTCTAATGTCTCTATTACTCCTTTATTAGTGAAGTGTAGCCCACGGTTTAATATTATTAAATTCAATTTGTTGATGAATAAGAAAGATTTCCACTCCGAGAAGGACAGGGAATTGATAGTTTGTAAAACTAAAGATACTAATGATGATATCTCTCGAATCGAGGAGCTTTTAAACTCAGGTGCTAACACTCATGACGGCATGGAGATATCCAGAATTAAGGTTGCAAGTGCTTCTCTTGATAACGGGCATATGGTAGTGACCGACTCCTTTGATCTGCAGGTTTTCAATAATGGATTATTGAATGTGTTTTTGTTTGAGGGGGTCGCTAGCGAACGTGGTACTGAGTTTATTCATTGTTTTGACTTTAAAATTTGGGTTGATCAACAACAATTGGCCATTGAACAGCCCCTTAATGACAAACGCCCTGAACCTGAAGTACAAGTATCAGATTATAAGAACGCTTTTAATTTTGTCCTTGATGATGGACCTGAGTTTAGAAAGATTCTATCTAAATATGAACAAAGGATTCCTACAATACAGAGAAATACCACCATGTTAGTAGAAGAGCTAAAGCAGTTAGAGATTAATTTGGCCCGGTTGGTTACTAATAAAAACAGAATCATAGAGTTAATCAACAACCTCACGAATACGAATCCTATTCTTGCGAAGTTCAAATTTAGACATCACTTCAAACATGCCATGAATAATTTAATAGACCCATTACAATTGAATATCAAATTCTTTATCGACGAAGTTTGTGAGAAAAAATTATTGAATAAGATTTCACAAATTTCAACCTTTGATGATGACAAAACAGAATTAAGTAGCTTGAAGAAGAATTTCGAAAACCAATCAAATACTTATTATAGTTGGATAAAAAAGTATTTATCTAATGAGAAGGAGAGACCAGAGCTGAAATTATTATTGAAAAGAAAGACATTTGAGTTGAGCAAGTTTGATTACCTAAACCATCTTAACAATTTCACGAATAACCAATATATTAATGAATTATTAGAAAATTTGTTCAAGTTTACTTCAATTAATTTCAGCGAAATCTCTAAGGGAAATGCTTCTTTGTCCATTAATAAAGTTGGTTTAAATGATCCTTGCAAAGTTTTTTTGAATGTATTACTCAAGTATAATTCAGAGAAATTTAAACTACGACAGATGATTGAAGCTTGTCAAACAAACGACGAGTTAACTAACTTGATAAGATTCAATAATTTAGTTGCTGATTCTAAAACTAACGACGATACTGTGGTTACTCAAGAGAATTTGAATGTAATATTTTCTCCTGTCACTCCAGTTGAAGAGAAAAACCAACAGATCTCTTCTCCGATTGCTGACCAAGTTGAAAAATCAGGTATTCTATACACTTTAGGTGGAAAGGGCAAGCAAGGGTGGCATAAGGAATGGGTGGTAGTCAAAGGCGGTGAATTAAAAGAATTTTCGGATTGGAGAACCTGTAATAGTCCAGCTAATAATTCCATTCAAATTGCCTTGTCGAATGTAAAACCCACAAACTACGAGAAGCGTCAAAACTGTTTTGAAATATTTACCTCCGCCGGTAATAAATATACTTATCAAGCTATCGACGAGAATGAACGAGACGATTGGATTAAAGTGTTAAATAATTCAAAACAGTTTGTTGACGCTGACCGGTTGAAGGAGAGTTACAATCCTGGAGCTGAAAAGAGTCAAGTGAATTCAAGACTAAAGAAACTACATTTGAAGCTAGAAAAACCACATATATCATTGCATACTGGAAGTAACAGTACCAATAATCCCAATGAAGTACTTTCGCCTGTATCAGTAAAATCAGGGTCTTCGATATCTAAAAATTACATGGAGACAGTCAGATCCAAACCTGATTCAAAGAACCATATATGTGCCGACTGTGGTAGCAGTGAATCAGTGGAATGGATATCCTTGAATTTCTTAGTAGTGCTTTGCATAAAGTGTTCCTCATGTCATAGAAATTTGGGCTCTCATGTAAGTAAAGTTAAATCCCTAAAGCTTGATAACTTTAATGACAAGGAAGCAGAAGTCTTGTTGAACTACATAAATAATAACGATCACAATCAAATACTTGAGGCTAATATTAATGTCGATAAGCTGAAAATATCTAATAATGACAACGACAGATTGCAGTTCATCAAGGATAAGTATGCTAACAAAAAGTATATCAATCAAGTCAACAATGTAAATGACTTACTTATCGCTGCAGTTCAAAAAGTAAATCTTGAAAACACCATTAAGTACATGATTCTTGGAGCAGATCCAAATATTTTGGTGGCATCAAAGGATTCACAGGGATCACCCGTAACGTTATTTCAATATTCATTAAGGAAATACCTTGTTGTTGAATCAGAAGAAGGACCACAGAAATATTTTGCAATCTCGGAATTTCTCCTTTTGAATGGGGCTAAAGTTCCTGAATTTGTCCTGGCCACCAATTTGACCTCTGAGGCGTTGGAATATTGGTCCTATAAATATCGTAAACTTTCTCAATAGTGGTTCGTAAATAGTTCTATTCTGTATTACTATGTACTATAATAACGGATATTATTATCGCAGCAGCCTCCACCTAGAGCGGATCTGTGGCTGCGAAAGAAATAGTTTTTGAGCCAATTGCTGCAAATTTGTGGACTGTGTTCAAAGACCAACAGCAAAGAGGATACAACGCAGAAAACAGTGCTATGGCACTTGAGGACTATCATATACAAAACTGTATTGGAAAAGGGACTTTTGGGGATGTCTATAAAGCCTTGTCGTTGAAAAATAACAAATTAGTAGCAGTTAAAGTGATTAACTTGGATGACAGTAACGAAGACATAAATGTTTTAATTCAAGAAATACAATTTTTATCCCGGTTAAAGACCCCTTATATCACTCAGTACTTAGAAACATTCATTACTGGAATGTCCATGTGGATCATTATGGAATATTGCGGAGGTGGCTCCTGTGCCGACTTACTAAAATGTCATAAGAAGTTAAGTGAAGAAGTTACTGCGTATATCATTAGAGATGTATTACGAGGATTAAGTTATTTGCATGAAGAAAAGAAAGTCCACAGAGACATAAAGCTGGCCAATATTTTGCTAACTGAAGATGGACAAATTAGATTGGCGGATTTTGGAGTGAGTGGAGAAATTACCATGACCCATTTAAAGAGAAACACCTTTGTCGGTACTCCATTTTGGATGGCCCCAGAGGTCATTAGTAGACAAAAACAAGGGTATAATGAAAAGGCTGACATTTGGTCTACAGGTATCACAACCATCGAATTAGTTACAGGATCACCACCATTATCGGAACATAATCCACTTAAAGTTTTATTTGAAATTCCCAAGAAAAAGCCTCCATTATTAACAGGAATCGATTATAGCGAAAATATCAAAGACTTTGTAAAATACTGTCTTATCAAGGATCCCGTCAAAAGGCCCAGCTCTGCCCTCTTGTTACATCACAAATTTCTTACCAATGTTAAAAGACATATTAATTTAGTCCAATTAATCAAAGAAAAGGACAAGTGGTATCAGAAACACAAAATAATCCGGAAACCAAGGAATGATTTAAACTTTGAAGAAACCAATAATTATCAAATGATTCAATGGAACTTTACCACCAAGAGGGATGAGGAAAACAATATGGTTCCTCTTAGAAGGCTAACACCTATGGAGCAAACATTGCTAAATAGTCACTGTTCATACAATATCAATAAAGAAGAGTCAGAACACTATGAATCACAAAATTTGCTGGCACAAGATATTGGCAGCGAACGTCCCTTGATGGATTCAGTACTACAAACACCTGAACCATTCCCGGTTAATCAGTCCCCCGAGCAGCAGCAATCTTCACCGGTAGCATCTGCAGGAGAAGTGAATACTCCCGTGACATCCCCGATCGAGGGAATCAACGGTGGTAATGAGCCGAGTTGTGGTGACGTATTGGTATACTGCTTGCAAAGAGTTAAACAAAGAGCTAGATATACCTACACCAAAGAGGCGGTCTCTAATCTAGTGCAAGATATCATTAAATACGAATATGAGCAACCAGGTATTTCCGAAGCCATACTCGAAGAGATACTCAAGTTTAAGTATTTAGTTGATAAGTAAACTTACGTATTCCTTGATATAAACATATTCTATGACAAGGCAGTGAAAAAGGCAGTCCAGCAGGCAGTCCAGCAGGCAGTCCAGTCTCCTGGTCGCCGCCTTGCTTATTATTATTCTACAAGCCTTATGTGCCAGCCCTAGAGCACCACCTTGTGCCTTACAGCCTATGAACCCTTGCCTAACGCGTTGACAAAAGCCCACAGACAGCACGGGGTTAATGGTGAGATCCTGGAGTTGCTGGGGCAGAGAACGCCCGTGCCAAGGTGTAATACCTCACCGTCGAGCCCCCGCCAGCGTGGCTCCGGCCGGTGTCCAGTGTGACTCGTAATGTGTTCTTCTCACTCTATTGTAAGACACCAAATTACAATAGCCAGAAACCACGAGATGCTAAAGTCGCGTTCCGCAGAACACCAAAAAAAAAAATACAAAAGGGCCCATAATAAAACATTCGTGTACTTGCATTAATTTTGCTGTTTTTGAAATCTTGTTGCAAAGCCTAAACTCAATAGCACTTCAAAGTTTTTAGTTGAACTTTTTGTTTTACTTCAGTTACTTCTTCATTTGATAGTTATTTGTTCCTAGAACTAATCCAGTGGGTATCTAGCTTGTATTCCCCTACCCTTTACGCTTTACGCTTCACTACCGTGGTGAATAGTTTATCACTTACATACATTCGTTTATTCTATTTACATTCGCTTTAGTTTCAAATACTTGATCTTTGGTTGAAGCCCAAATATAAATAGGCCTTACCAAAAGCTAACCCGACCACATTCTTTTCAAATCCTTTGATTGTTATTCCCCTTGGTTAGTATGGTTAAACCTTCCATTAATGTTGTTCAAACATCGGGATCCGAGGAGGGCCCCGATTCCAATCAAGCAGCATCTTCAGGACTTCCTTCTACTCCAAGAACAATGACTCAATCACAATTGCATAGACAGAAACTGGGACTGAATTACGATGATGATCAAACTGCCTTGCCGTCTCTTGGTGGTGGACATACTCGTACGCATAGTTTTGGTAATAGTCAATTAAATATGAAGAATCATAATCATTTATCAACTCCTTCTTATAGTTTTGGTCTTGGATTTCTGCCTTCTTTCCAATTTAATTCTCCTAGAAATATTAACTTGCTTAATTCTTTATCACCTCAAAGATTTTTCCAGGTATCGAATAATTTGAATAGAGTAGTTAGTGCTAAGAAGGATACTAGTGCTGACAAGAATATCTTTAATTCTACAGCCATAACTCCTTCCAAAGGTATTAATAATAGGTTCCTAGATTCCTTATCATCAGTGGATAAGTCTAAACATGAACCAGAGGATTCTACTCATGATGATTCTGGAATGTGGTCTGTCAATGAAGGTGAATCTCAAAATTTGACTTCTTTGACCACCACGTTCGACAATGATAATGATCTTGATGAAAATATTTACGAAAGAAAGAACAAATCCCATGATAAAACTGATGATAGTCCTGGAATTGATACTCCTAAATCTCATACTCCTACCAAATCATTGCATTCTGAGAATGAATTTTTAACTCCTAGAAAATTATTTCTTAATAAACCTTCTGGTTCTGGTTTAAGAAAACGGAGGTTATCCACTGATGACTCTCCTAGCACCTCAATTGCTTCTAAGATTGAATCTATTGCATCTCCTCCAAGGTCGAGTAACTTTAGGAGACTATCATCTGCATCTTCAATAAATAGCGTGAGGGATGACAAATCATGGTCTCCAGAATTAGATGATGTTTTATTATCATCTTATCTAAAGTTTAAAGCATTTAAGAAAAATAACTCTTCCGAGTTAACTATTTTGAAAAATGCATCTCAAAATAAAGTTCTTTCTCGAATGTTGTTGAATAAAGTAGGGGTCTTAAAGACTCCGAAACAAATTGCATCTAGATTATTTAAAGTGACAAAGGATTATAAACAGGTTGTCAATGATAAAACTGTTGGTGTTCATGATAAAGACAGCATGGTAGGACTCCCAAATTCCAATACCCATAAGAGTTCTCATGGTCTTTTAGATGAAAGTCCCTTACTAAATGACGAAATTGACGAAATAATACGTACTCCTTTAGAGGATTTGATTGGAGGTTCTTCAAACCATTTAGATTCTGTCGGAAGTACCGAGATCAATGCTCAAATTGATAAAGAGTTAGACTTGATCTTTTCTCCTAATGAACTTCAAGCATCCCCCCTTCCAAGTGAAGATACATCTAAGATCAATATTATGGATCTTCAGATAAACTATTATCAAAATTATACTTCTCAGTATCATTACTTCAGTAGATTTAATGATAAATCATCCATTCTGACCAGGTCTCAAAAAATATCTACCAGTTCTTTGGTGAATAGTTTCAAATTGCACGAATTGAACAATGATAAATTATCTAATATGATTATTTATGGTTTCGAAGATAAGCAAGTTCCCGTCTATCAGGTCACTAATCATTTGAACCTTAATATGAAATCAATTCATAATCCAAGCAAAAACGGCGGTTCTGATGGCCGTAACTTCTTGTCTTTAGATTCGGTGATTTCGAATGCTAACCCATTGGATCTAGACAAGGGTTCTATAAACTCATTTATGAAATTATCCATCGCAAGCAGTGAATCAGATCAACCATTTTTAAATTGGAAATGTATCTCAAGGATTTTCGATGGATCTAATCTATTATTTACTTCTAATGATCCTATTAGTGGGTTCTTAGATGGCCATTCAAATGCCTTTAATGTCACTGTTCCCTTTTTAAAGAATTTCTTTACGGGGTTCTTATCGTTATTGATTAATGGTAATGATGATAAAGATTTACTTAAAAATATTTCTATTGTCCAGATTATTTATTGTGACTCTTATCCTGGGTTGGAATCTCAAATTAAATTATGTGTTGTGCATAAATTCAATAAGTTTAACCATTCAGGTATTTCGAACATCCAATTACTAAAGTATTCTGGCAATCGTGAAGATCTTGATGAAGTCGAAGAAGATAGTGAAGTTGTCTCAGCAGACTCCTCGATCAGTGCTGTTAGGGAACGGGAAATTAGCGGTAATCAGCTTGATGAAAGTGATCACGAAGATTCTCACCAGGATGCTGCTAATGATGATGATAATGAGACTGTGTTGGCAGATTCGTCCCCCTTGAAGAACTTGGACTCTCCTAGAAAGCAGTTACGTATTGATCTTAGTTTGGCCAAGAGTAATATACTTCCAGGCCCTGCTACTGCTCCCATCTATAATCAGAAGATACTGCAAATGACCAATCACTCCACTCGGAATTCACTTCAACATGATTCCTCGAGACCACCTGCATTCCCTTTTCCTCATCAATCTCAATCAACCGCCAATGTGCCCGTCTACAATACGACGACAGGGTTTCAGAATCCACAAGCAACAACTCCTTTCAAGGGCACGTTTGGATCTGATATGGTTTCCTCATTCGACCCTTCTCAATATGAGCCAATGAGTGCCAAATCTTTATCATTTTCTAGTAATTCAAATCATTTGGGGCTAGCTACTTCCACTCCTGCGAGATCATCTTTTCCTGGAACTACCCCAGAATACCAACAGGGTTCAGTTTCACAACCTCAATCCCAACCAACATCTCAGATAAGATCACAACCTCAATTCCAACTGTCTCAAGGTCAACCCAACCCTCAAATGAGATTGAATACAATGACGAACGTATCCCCTCAGAGTATGCAAAATAGCATGGCACAACAATTTACACAACCAAATTCTTATATACCACCAGGTCAGCAACAGTTGATGGTAAACTTGGGGAATGGATATGTACCATTTAATTCATTACCAGTCCACTTACAGGAGAAGTACATGGAAGTCCAAAGACAATTTCAATTGCAACAGCAGCAACAACAACTGGTCCTTTTCATGCAACAACAACAACAACAACAACAACAGCAGCAGCAGCAGCAACTGTTTCAAATGGGAGCTCCAGGAATGCATCCACTCTCGGTCCAACAACAACCTCTTCTGAATTCATCAATAAACCAGTTGCATCTTCCAACATCTGCTCCGGCATCAGAAACCTCATTCATGGTGAACAATATTCACAAGAAGGGGGCCAATAAGGAGAACAATAGACCAATCAAATTTGGTCCTATGCTTGAATATGATCCGTCAAAGGATAATGCCACTGCTGCAGCAGTAGCTCAAGCTAAAGCTAAGGCTAAAAAGGCTTCAAAACCAGGTGTTGGTGTGATCAACATGCCTAGGGATACTCCTGTTCATATTTACAAACCACCAAAAAAGAAAGGCTCATCGAGCTCAGCGAGTTCTTTTTCATAAACTTGATTAAAGCTTTTTCGTAAAGTAACAAAATTAATCGTTACTAATGTTTCATTTACTTCATTTTAGTTTTCTTTTTCACGATTTATTAGTGGCACTAGTTGCCATATCACATATACTGGCTATAACGGTAAAGACGGTATGGGTTCCAATGTTATGTATCATAGCTTATAGGATTTTATAGGATTTTTCATTGAAATATGCATGTTTAATTTACTTATAGTTATGTAGTATTCATCTTGCTACTTGCGATCGACTCAAATCATCAAGGCCTCGACCACGATCTACGGATCATGGTCCCTAATTATTACCCCAGGTTTATCTGTTATGGTTCCTTAATTCGCATTCCCGTAAAACTTCCTTTCTGAGAGATCCAAAAGTTTCTCGAATCGATCAGTGTCATCAAGTAGTATTTTAAGGGGTAAACTACTAGCCGGCTGGCTATGATTCCTCATGGAAATTCCAAAGTTGTTGTTGCTTCATTCTTTTTTATGTTCTGGGGAAAGGGATCAAATCAGTTCATCAGTTGGATCACAAGGGTTGCAATTTTTCCTGAAGTTCCTTTTTTTGGCTGCAAAAAAATCAACGCGAGGAAATTATTAAATTATGATTACTGTTAATATGAGAATTTAATAGCTACTGGGATATCCAACTTTCCTATATAATTTAGGAAAGTTGGATGTTTCTAATTAATAGTACTATAAAAAGGGGTGGTATTGGCGTCTTTTTTTTCTCTTTTTCTCTATCAAACTTTTTTAAGTAACCATCATGTCCATATCTTCGCTGTCTTTGGATCTTCAGTTGAATACTAATTCATCCTCTGAAAATGATCCATTTGCTATCCTTTCGCTTTCACCCACCTCCGCAGTGCAAACCTTTTCGGAAGGTTTTTTCAATCAAGCATTAGCAGAATCCCAGAAGGACTTGAACTTCGACCTTTCCCTGTTCCTCGATGCTAACTACACATATGGGCAAGTGCCTCCACAGGAGGTGTCGTTCCTTGATCAACAGGGAAAGCAGGAGCACGAGCTTACTAACATGCAAGGAGGTTACACCCAGATAAATAATTTTCAAGGTGTTCCTATTTCTGGAGATAATAAGTCAAATTCAAGTCATTCTAGCGAAAACCTTGGATCATTAGGAACCATTTCGCCAGAGCAGACAGAAGTTAAACCTCACAATACTGCAAATGTACAGCTGGCATATATGTATACTACCAGCCATGAGGCTCTAGATTATTCTGGCAATTACCACCTTGCTAGTGATAAGCCAAGGACCCCAGCTGATGGATCTCCAACAATCCAAAACCATTTCACCAGCCTTTTCAATATTGCTCAACCCATTGCCCTTGAAAATAGTTCACGTGATTCAGAATTTGATCCAGATTCTTTTCCAATGTCTGGAATTGACTTCAAGGTATTCCAAGAAGCTGTTAAGCAAATTCCTGAATATCAGGGGCAAAGAAATAACAGAGAACATACAGAATTAGCAACCACCACTTCTGGTGCTGAAAACCCTGATACCAGAGTGTCAATGTTTTTATCAAAAATCCATAATGGTGAATATGATAATTCCAAGCAAAACAGTAGTAAGCCTGTGGGATACAAGGGAGAATATCCCAAACTACCAGTACCCAAGTATCCAAGTGAACCTATTTATTGCTACTCATTCTCATTACCAGTAAATGTTGCAAGTAACCAAATATCTTCTGCTAGAGAAAGTCAAATCAAACATTGTGCTAAGCATGGTATCTCAAATCACCACTCAAACGTCCACAGAACAAGATATGTAAGAGGACCAGAAATTCTTAGCCAGCTACATCATGACGGATTTCAGTATCAGTTTTATGAGAATAACTCTGATGAATCAGTATACGACCCCGAGATAATAAGGGTTCAAATTCATGAGGATCCTAAGAGTGGTAAGCAATTACCAATAAACGTGACAAGGTTTGGATTATGTCCCTATTGTCCATCCCTTGTATTCTATGATATGAGGACTTCAGCTTATGGTCAACACTTGGCGTTCCACCATGGGGTTTGTACTGATGGCTACCTTACCCCCAATCCTGTTAAGTACGGGAAATACTTTTTAAGAAAGACAGGGAAGAATAGAAAAACAACAGCCCAACAAAGAGAAGTCAATGCAGTGGTATGCCCTGTTTGCCATGATTTTGTTGAAGTACAGGCTTCACAGACTACGGCCAGTATACAACCATTCTATGGATATTTGAGGCATTTTAAGTTAGCCCATAGAAAAGCAGTAATTTCTAGAAACAAAAAGAGTCTCCATACCTTGGCTCCCAGCTCGCAAGTGTTTTTTAAGAGGATGGTACTAGATAAATAGTAAATGTATACTCTTTGTTGCAAACTCTTCATTTTTTTTCGCAGCCATTCAATATTTGGCGTCGCAGGCCCCTCGCGTCTTGAACGCTTTTGTAGACATCAAAACAGCACGGTACTAATTGTTTCCAGTACCACAAACCATGGGTGTTACGGGTCTTCACCAACAGTTGAAGGAAATTCAAACACCATTATCCCTTTCTAACTACAAAGGAAAAACATTGGCTGTAGATACTTATGGATGGTTACACAAAGCCATAGTCTCATGTGCCCAAGAGTTATGTCAAGACCAACCTACCAACAAGTACATTTCTTCCATCACCAAGAAGATTGATATGTTACGGTACTTTGGAGTCGAGCCTTACTTAGTGTTTGATGGGGCTAGTTTATCCACTAAAGCACAGACAGCGAAGGAAAGACGATTAAAACGGGAAGAAGCCCAGAGGAAAGCAGACCAATTGGTTAAATCTGGAAATCGGAAATTGGCCTGGAAGGAGTTTATGAAGGCAGCAGCCGTGACTTCACACATGGCGAAATCGGTGATGGTGGAATTAGATCGGTTGAACGTCAAATATGTGGTTGCACCTTATGAAGCAGATCCACAGATGGTTTATTTAGAAAAAATTGGAGAAGTCGATGGGATTTTGTCGGAAGATTCTGATCTATTGATTTTTGGGTGTAGAAAGTTGATAACCAAGTTGAATGATTATGGAGAGTGTATTGAGATTAATCGGGATGACTTTGGGAAAGTTAAGACCATGAATGGATTGTCATCTTTCACTCCTGAACAATTGAGATTGGTAGCCATGTTATCCGGATGTGATTATACCAAGGGGATACCTGGAATTGGATTGAAGACTGCCTTTAATTTGGTGAAGAAATACAACAACTTAGAGCGGGTATTGATGGCATTAAGGGCTGAGGGTAAGAAACCACCAGAAGATTTCGATGATGAAATCTTAAAGGCTGATTTGGCATTTCAGTTCCAAAAGGTTTTCAACCCAAGGACGCAAACCTTAGAGACATTGAACGACTATCCTGAGAATTTCCCTCATGACATGGAGATAGTAGAACAATGTTGTGGGTTGACTTTGGTTGAACATATTCATATTGGGATCAGCAATGGGAGTCTAGACCCACACACTCATGATATTCTCGTATCAAGGGAACAGAATATTAATGGATTAAAGAGTAAATCTTTTAATAATGGGTTCAGTTATAAATCTTCTAAATCATCTGCTGAAACTACCAAGTCGAATAGCGTAACTATAGATAGATTCTTTAACGTTGGCAAAGCGGTGAAAGTTAAGACGGAGTCCAAAACTTCTATCAGCGGTGTCACTGCAGCTGAAACCAAAGAGACCGAGCTTATGAACACACCCAATGAAAAGTTGTCACCTGTGCATAAAAGATCGAAAAAAACAATTGATATCCCAGAAGCTTTGGATGAAACTCCCAAACTTCCTGGGAAGTTTAGTAAATTCTTTACAAAGGCTTCCCCCAATAACACATTTCCTACTCCACCATCAGTTGGTGACCATGATATCACTGGTGATTCAGAGATATCAGAAGCTTCATCACCAGTTTCCCGTGTAAAGGGGGCCTCCCACCAAAAGGTAGATACCAATGATATGTTGGATAATCTTACCGACAACGATGATTTTCAAGAGGAGACGACTAGTGATAAGGAAAATGAAAGTAACAGAGAAAACGAGGAATCCTTGACTCGGAAGTCTAGTTACAAAGACACTGCCGATAAGCTTTCTGGGGACTTTGACTTTGATGATGAAAATGATGAAATCGAAGAATCTCCCGTAAAAGTCAAAGTCTCTGATTATAAGACCATCGACAAGACACATTTACTTGAAGATAGAACAGACATTAAGAAGGTTTTAAGAGAGACATTTCTGTTCAATCCCAATTCTAACAAAAAGTTTGAACTCCCCCCTACATTAAAAAGAACGTCTCCTGTGATCGCTAACCCTTTACGGCCACCAACCTTAAGTAAGGAAATTACCAACCAGGAGAATGAGGATTCGGCTTCTAGTTTATCTTCGACGTCATCTATAGATTTAAAATCTGATGATATCGTGAGAGGAACCAACTCTTTGAAGGATAACTCATTCAAGAGTAAATTCAACGAATCACAAGAGTCTTTGAAAGCATCATCCAAGCCCACTATTAGAACCAGTTCATTATCAAAATTTGCATTTAAGGGATAATTTATCTATTCTTGTACTATATTACATTATATACTACCATTTTCTAGTATACGTATGCATCTTTGTTTGGTGCTCATACTTCTGACTCTATACGGCACTACACCCCTCTTAGTAAACACGCTCCTATAAGTAATCTGGTTAATTCATTTTGATCTTCACTTGTCAATTTAGTGTCATTCAACTTATAGATCTTCTTGAGTTTTTGTATGTCTATCGCCAGTTTTAAAAATTCATCTGTTAATTGCACATTTTGGTTCTTGTCACAACCCAATAATTCCATTAACTCATTATTCAAACTTTCGAGATCTATTTGTTCGTCATCATTGACTACTTTTATAACTACAAGATCATCTTGTTCCTTAGAACTATCTACTCCAAATCTCCTTAGAGAGTCCATGATGTTATTTATAGGAGACATGTTAAAGATTATCTCTGTATTTAGGGTCTTGGCCTTATAATTATCGGATTCGTAGTTGACAAGAGACTTGTAAACTGCACTTAACAATCGTTCTCTTGAGACAATATAACTGCAGTTCAAGAAACAGTAATCATATTTTCTGTCTCCTTCTATCAACTTAGCCTTTACTGTATCCAACACGGGTTTACTTATGTCCTTGAAAGCAGTCAAAAACACGGTCTTGTGGGGATAAGACGGAAACTTTATCGATTCATAGCTCATCTTGATTACACCTAAAGCCAGAAATCGCTTGACAAAAATGCGAGTCTGCCAAAATAACTAGAGCACTTAACTGGGTGTCACAATGGGTAGCGAGGATGAGGATATAGGAATTACTGATAGAGACGCTAATATCATGGATGGAAACATCGACGAATCAATAGAAGCTATGTTTAATAAACTACTACCGCATTTACAACAAGAATTGTTGCCTCTGTCAAAGAACAGTGCCGGGACCAGCCCCGAAACCACCATCAACACTCAGCTGGAAAGGATATATCCTGAAGCATTACTACAGCTTGAAGCGATGAACCATGCTAATAAGTATATGGCCTCATTCCAGAGACACCACAGACAATTTATAGATAACTCAGGGGAATCCAAGGTGCTAAGGTGGAGAAATTCAGCTATCGAATCACTAGAAGGAATGATCATAGATCAGAGTTTTATGGGTAATAGACATCTGCTTGCATCTTCTGAGGTTAATAATTCTCGGTCGGGTACCACTGGAGGGGTTAATGAACGGAGAAGGTCATATTTAAGACCAGCATCAAGTGCATTGTTTAGTTGGTCTTCTAATGAAGCATATATAGAAGCTAGAAAACAAGAACTATTGAGACGTGGTCGAAAGGTGAGTGGCAGCTTGGAGAGTGGGATAGCTTCTCAGGCACAACCTCTGGCTCAGGACCCGGTTAAGGATATTGAGGAGCCACAGAAGGGGCCCAAAACATTATTGGATAAAGTCAACATGACTTTACCGAAGGAATCTACCATGACCAAATTAAATCAATTAATTGATACCGAATCCAATAAGTTTATTCATGAACGAATTCAAATTATTAAGGCTCACCATAGTGAACAGATCTCTCAAAAGATCAATGAAAGAAAGCGTAAAGATCATGAACTTCACCTTTATAGACTTAAATTGAAGGAAGAACAGTATGAAAGAGACCTAAGGGCTGCAACTGAAGAGAAGGAAAAGAGTAATCGGTTTCTTGGAATCTTTAATTTCAGCACTTCTGAAAATAATACTGTCATTGATGACCCTGATAAACTAGAAAAGACCAAAAGCACTTCTAATTCATCAAATGCTAATGTCGCTGATCTGAAGAAAAGATTTTCATTTTTGCCTAAAACTAACTTATTTGGCTCTTCTAAAGATGAAAGTAGTTCTAAGGAGTCTACTCTAGATAAAAATGGTGAATTAAATGATGATGAACTGCAAACGAAAGAACCTGAGGAGCCCTTGAAAGTCAATAGTGAAGATCTTGATATGGTATTCAAAGTTCCGGATATACCTGATAATAGTAATGGAACATCCAGTCACAAACAAAATAGCCCTATAAATGACCTTGATGAGTTTGAGGAATTTCAATCATCTCCATCACCTGCAACAAAGAAGGAAGAAAAGATTATAACTAGTCATCGGTTTTTACCTATGAGTGAACCAACTCCCTTGATCAATCTAGATAACGATGAGTCTATCAACACTACCAGTACCAATACTAGCATGAATAATATCCACGAAAACAACAAATCTACAAAGGATGACGAAGACTTACTAGTATTATAGTGATTATTCGTATATATATTGGGCATGTAACTATTTAATGGATAATTAAAAAGTAGGATTGACTCCCTATTAAACCACCATTTCAGGTTCTTTTGTTGAATTATCATTCAGAAACTCTTCAGAATTCTTTTCTTGATCTATAAAACATTCCAATCCCATAAATGCTTCATCTAAAGCTCTTTCGAATACAGTATTTAGTCTCCAACCAGCCCCCAAGTATTCTTTATTCTTAGATAACTTGCTCACAAATGGATCATAATAAGTATCGCTATCATTGCTAGCGTCCATATCGAAATCATTCGGTACTGATAAGAAATTATATTTCTTCTCAATGTCTCTATCACCTTTAAATGGAGTGAATGGGGTTTGAGGAACATTTTTATGCTCATGACCTGGTAATGAGTTTTCAAATTGTTGGTCTAATTGGTTATTTATTTGCTGTAATTGTCTCTTTCTGGAATTGGCTCTCTTTGCTAATAAGCTATTAGACTGATTAATAATTTCATCCGAATTAGTACTAGAATTAGATAACTTATCAAGTAATTCTTGCTTCTGTTGCTTTTGAAATTCAGCATCTTCCAAATCCATTTTTTGTTGAATCCTCAATTTCTCTTGTTTCAACTTACTAACTGCTTCTTGATATTGATTTAGGTCAGAATTCTTTTGACTTTCTCTCATTTGTTTCTCCAAGATTGCCACTTTATTATCAGCTTCATATTGATTCAAATTCTTTTCAGTTTCCTCTACATCTATGCCATTGGTTAAATTAAATACTATGTTCTCCACATTCTCCAAATATTGATTATATTCCTTCAAGGACTCAAAATCTTCTTCGGTTTTATTGTACACTCCAAATACTCTCTTTCGTATATCTACCTCTCGTTCTATATTAATATCATCAAAAATTTGCTTTTTAAATCGATTCTTCCGTAAGATCTTACCACACTTAGCATATGGACATGGGGCTGGCCCTAATGAAAATATCCTATCGACACAAGATTCACAGATTTTGTGATAACATTCAGGATTGATTAGAAATGTCATATTGGGCGAAAGATATTTGTCAGTCCTACAAATAGGACACATTTCTTTAGATCGGTCATCTGACTTGTTAGTATTCCCGGGTTTATAAGATTTCAAAAACGATTTGGGTTCGACGAAACCGTACGTACCTTCTACTTGAACCATCTTGAGTGTGTAAATGGGTTTGCAAGTGTGTGCTTAATTATCGCGATAGAGGCACAGAAATTTCACTCACTGTCACTCACCTAACATATCCTATTGTGAGGCCCATATTAGTTTTGCCTAGATCTGGTCCTTGTAATAGGCTTGCTAGGGATCTTATGATAAGTCTACTACCGTCCCTGAACCATGCCTGGATCCAAAAAATAGTCCCTGTAGGTATAGTGCTTTGTATGGGATATATCAATTTTGCAGCCTATTATTCTCTTGGATATCAAGAGATCTTTCGGTACCATTCTCGTGGGGCAGCAATTTCTTTATGGAGTTTATTGGGAATATGTCAAGTGTTCTTGGTAATCTATTGGATATCCATTTTAATTAAGGGACCTGGAAAGGTTAATAGAATCAAGCCATACGATTTGTACGGAAGTCAATCTCTGGACTTGACGGCTGTACCTGATTACTTTATGTGTGATGAATATGGGTTCCCCATTTGGTGTAGCAATTGTCAATCGATAAAGCCTGCTAGATCTAGCCACATGAGAGCCACTGGTACTTGTGTTCCTCGTGCTGACCATTTTTGTATCTGGGTGGGTCAGGTAATTGGTAGAAATAATTATTTGCAGTTTATGAAATTTACTGGCTGGTATTTGATATATTTTATAGTGGTACTCGTATACTTAGCATGTTATACCAGGTCCAATATAGCCAGAGGTGATGCGATAAATCATAATTATATCGTGCTATATATCGTAAGTGGGTTTTGGATCTGTGCTTTATTAGCACTTGTAGGATCTCATATTTACTATATGACTAAGAATATGACTACCATCGATGATTTGGCGATTAAAAGGGCTCTGAAAGCTAAGAATCGAACTAAGAGAAATCCTGATAACCCTTCAAACAACCATGATCTTGGAATTCGGTTTATAAATATAAAGAGTGGAGATTTACGAGTAGTAGTACAATGGTCTGTATTTGACCGGTGTTTTGATTTCGGCATCAAAAAGAATTTCATCAACTCGGTGCTTTATAATAATAGCACTTACTTCCCTTTCAATGATCCGAAGTATTATAGTACTGAAAAGTTTCTTCTAAGCATTTTGGTGTTTTTACTACCAGTGGCTGATTTAATTCTACCGGTACATGATGATCCTGAAGTGACAATTTGTCCTAAATTCGAGGCTCATTTACGAGAAAAGATTGCCAACAGAAGATGCTGCCTACCTCTGTATGTCAAAAACAAAAGGGAAGGCTCCAATTAACATGAAATTTGTATAATTCATGCTAATCTGCATAGTTTAAAAAGCATCTGAAAGAACCCTATCTAATTCCATTTCTTTGTCATTCAAATAGCAGACAAGAAGTCAATGGGATAAGCTTTCTGCTCTCTAGAGTAGAGAACATTTTGGGCTATATGATTGTGGTACACTTCTTGTTTGTGTATAACATCTATACGTGCCATGGTCCATTATACACCCCTCAATGAGCTTAGTTAATATACATTTCCAAGCACTAAAATCAAGCTCAGCTTATCGTAATAACTATTCTTAAAATGGGGTTTGTGAAATAATCTTCCTGTAGCACCCCATTCAACTTCAGAATCTTTCCATTACCCATAGCAGTCTTTTGGTAGGTAGCGATTAGAAGCCAGAAGTCTATCATCTTCAATAGGTGTGTCCTGTAAGTTTCCATGAGAAGAACTACATGTCATGCTGGCAGATGTCCCCACAAAGATTGACCTTGATCATCACCTTTTTGATTATAGAGACTCTTATTCATCAACGATATTGCTTCACGACAATGGTTTCAAGAAGATATTGATGAGTCTCTTATGTGAATCGCATACATTAACAACTCTTCGTACCAGGACATTTCAAAACATTAGCGTTCATGAATTCTATATATATCCTAGACTTGAACTCTTTCTTTTCCAGAAGTAGCCCCTAAGTACGAGTTACTCCTCTTGTGATCCATAATCTTATGGAAAATACTCTGTTATTTTATTGTTTTGGAACTTCTCCATAGCTGCTAAAAGCCAAAGGCATAATGCTGCAAATTCACCGTGCACAAAACCATAGAAAACTACAGCCATCTACAAATGGGAAACCAGAGGCCAAAGACATCAAGCCCGAGAAATTCCTAGAGCCATAAGGGATGGTGGAATATATAACTAGAATCTCAAATGGTGTTTCAGTTCCCTTAACGTATATCCATCCGGTGGGAGATCAGGCCCTTATATGCCATGGTATTTGGTAGTGTGTGAAACAATAGATATCAAACTCACTGCAACCATCAAATGCCAGTAATATAACACTCGTTATTTATGTCGAAGCTTCAACCACCGTCACTAACGACAAAAAATAGTACCCAGGCAGTTACTGGAACTAATATAACCGCAGAAACAAAGAGCCCTGAAAGACATCCAGGCGATGGGTCAGGTGAACTGTCAAGTTCCCCGTCGCAATCATCCGTGAAATGGTCTGGCAACTCCAGAATCCCACCAATGTCACCAGTAGCACTGGCTGATGATGATGCTCTAGCGACCATAAATCTGGCCGCAAGTGCTATGATAGATATCGAGTCTGACGATGAGAATTTGCAACATATTCTTAACGGGTTAATACACCAAGAATCTGCTAGTGAAAACAGTAACAATTCCGGGGTTCAAAATGGATCACACCTTCGATATCAACGTAATGACCACGGAATCAATTCAAATGGTCTCTACGAAAATCAATCACAAAGGTCTCAAGCTCATGTGTCTGATAGACAATTCTGGCAAACAAATGAATGTTATATGGATTTGAATATTTTTCCTAATAGTAAAGAAAGTAGGCATGAAGAAGAAGCATATTTCCATCGACGGATAGAAATAGAAAAGCAACTAAGTCAATCTCAGTTTTATAAGAAGCTAAAGCAGTTTATGATATTTTCTCTGGCTGGGAAACCTATATATTCTATGAATGGTACTGATGATATTATCATGGGTTATACCGGCTTGATTACCACCATGATCTCCACATTTGAGGATACCATGAATGAACAAATCAAGGTCATAGATATGAATGGTTCCAAGATATCTATGTTGAACAAAAGTCCATTGATTCTTGTAAGTGTTACCAAGATCAAATATGAAATGATGTTGAATCAAAACACTAATGAGTATTCATTAATAGTCAATCAGCTAGAAAATTTATATAATTATTTTATTTCCATCTTATCGAAGCCGGCCTTGAATAAGCATTTCCATAACAGAATGAATTTTGACTTACGGAAAGTTTTGACGGCAGTCGACTTTCAAAATTTAGATACTCTCTGTATGCAATTAACGTACGGATTGAATTCAAGTGACTATAAATATGGTTTCGAATATTACATTAGTGAGCTACTCGGGAGTAGTTGCCAAACAACAAGATTGAGCAATTCTATTCGGGTTAAATTGAATTCGATCTTGTTGAAACTGAAATCAGAGGTCAACAGTGCCGAGCACTATGATGACTATAACGAACATGAAACATCTAATAACCAGAACAACATCGATAGTGATTATTTATTTGGGTTATTAATGATTGATACTCATCTTGTAAGTCTATTGAAACCCAGAAATTATGACTTGTCTTATAAAGACTTGAATAATTTACTTATGATCATATCCAACAATAAACATAAAAGTGAAAAAATTGCAGAAGAACTATGGCTTCCCATCTGTATGCCTAATTTCAATAGTAATGGGTTCTTATATATATATGTGAAGACTTACAAGTTGATTAATATTGTATTAATAAGCACAAATAAGAATAATTTTTACAAATTACAAGATAAAGCACAATTGATTATCAATAAACTAGAGCAAGAAAATTTCAAAAAGATTTATCAAGAATTGAACAATCATGAATTAACGATAAACTCAATACTTCCAAAATCGATAATCCACTTTATTTACAAAGATAAAGCCAAAAATCAATTTGCCAGTAGTAGCAATTTGAAGTTCGACAAAGCATTAAATATGAAATTGATTTACTATTATGTAACCCTTTACAATAGCAAATCAAGTACCATAAAGTCATTGATCAATAACAAGGATGATAAGAAACTAACATATCTAAAATTCAATGATGAACTCGGATTTATGTTATCGGACAAGAACTATGAATTCTATTGTATATCAACTGAGTTCAAGTTAGAGGATTTGATTAATCACAGTTTATCAATAATCAAATGGTGTAAGCAAAACCATAACCGATTATTTAATAATATAGTGGAATATGCATTATAAATCTCAAAGATATGTAAAATTTTATATACAAGAAACAGGGTTTACTTTGATAATAATGCTTCATTGGTCTTGAATACCTTTAAAAGTTTATCCAAGTATTCTTTATGTAAACTTTCAAACTGTTTTAATTGGTCCATATCTTGATCTGATTTCTTTTGCTTCAATTTTTTAGAGATTTTTTGTTTATAGTCTAATCTAATGGAGTTTAATGAGTTGGAGTTATTATTTTTAGATTGCTCAAATTGAGCTTTTAATATTTTAATGTTCTCTTGTTTAGTTTCAGTAGTAATTGGAGGTAACGGAACCTTCAACATATTGGTGTTAGGATCTAATTGTGGATTCAAATTCAATTTTGAATTGAGAATCCCATTGATTATACTTTGGTTATTTGAAGGATCATATACAGTTATCATCAAATTCCTTCCCTTCAATGAAGTTTGTGCTAATGTATTAAACTTGTGTACTTGTTGGTCGGATAATTTTATATCCAAATTATCAAACATATTAGGATTAGTCTTACCTAATTTGATTTCATTAGCTTTCTTGGAGAATCTGTCAACCACTTTTTCAAATTTTTCACGAACTTGTTCGAAATCAATTTCAACTCCTTCACTACTCCCTGAACTTGGTTCTTCATTTTTTGACTTCTTAGACTTTTTATGCTTAGCTAATAACATGCTGGTGTTGTGAAAGCACCTTAAACTCCAACGGTTCTGTGCCAATGATGGTGCTCGTCTCGATACTTCTGCTGCCCTTGCTGTGATTATTCCAAAACAAGGATTTGCAGTGGTAGCAGAAATGGCTTTGGCCCCATTCATGGACTTATGTATCGTTCCAGTTAAGTTTCTGTGAATATTGGTGGTTCGGAACATGTTGAATGGCTAGTGGATTGGTTCCGGCGAAAATTTTCATTGGTGCGAGAGAAGTAACATTAAGTATCATAGTGGAACTGGGAGAGAAAGAAGCACCAGATACACAGTCAAAATCACTCTGGAGGATCGATTAAATTCAAGAAAACTGATATGAGATAAATATGGCCATCCTGGTATCTGTAGTTTTTTTTTATGGTAAAATCGATCACAATCGGCATATTGGTGATGGTATATAAATGGAGTAATAAAAATGGCTGCAAATGTGGGGCCGCTGCAGCGGTGGTGGTAGCAGCCACCCAATAGCACCAACTAGTAGTACCCCTGGTACCACCAGTGGCAGTGCGCAGCGGTGCTGGTGACAGGGCCTCGCCACACACAAATTTCAAGTGTCGTGCAATGCTCGACTATTAGGCGAGGGTTTTCAGTTGATAACCTAAAAAGTAGCAATAAAGACTATCTCAACTCTACCAACTATGGATCACGTACTTGGAATTTTATCAGATATTGACCACGTATGTACTCAATTGACAGCTTCATGTTAAAAACTTTACTAACAATCCCTAGAAAACCGTGGGTATCAGCGTATTAAATCATTTTGAATCCCAATCAGGATTACCAAGATCATATGCCGTCATTGGGGTAGTGATTGGATATTTCGTGTTAATCTTCTTAAATGTTGGAGGAATCGGACAATTATTAAGTAATATTGCCGGATTTTTGGTGCCAGGTTATTACTCGTTGGTGGCTTTACATACTAGAACCACTGATGATGATACTAAATTATTAACTTACTGGGTAGTTTTTGCCTTTTTGAATGTGATTGAATTTTGGTCAAAAGCTATTTTATACTGGATTCCATTTTATTGGTTATTTAAGACCATCTTTTTAATTTATATTGGTATTCCTTCGACTGGTGGAGCTGTTTCAGTTTACAATGCTATCATCGAACCTATCTCCGATAGAGTATTAAATGGAGGTAATGATATTGCTGATGATATTGGTGATATGGCTTCCGGTATGTCTACTGGTGTCGACATGTAGATAAGCCTTAATTGCTTATTAATATGTAGGCTCGAGTAGATCGGTATATATAGGTATGTATTGAATCTATAAAACAACTTCATTTTTTTAGACCCTGAATAAGGGACTGTTCCTGGTCTTATTTGAGTCTATAAAGTTTGATCAAACTTGGCGAAATCAAAGAGTTTGTCAACCAATTGCCCATTCAAGTTATAATTAATTTTAACTCTCAACTTAATCTTCGATTCAGGTTTCCCAGAAATTTTTATATTCTGAACAATTACATCGGACTTGTTGATTAAACTGGTTTGGTTATTAGTAGTTATAGTCAATTTTTGAGACTTTGGAACTGCTATTAAAAGTTGGAAATCAGTTATAGGATTCGATGTGTTGGGAGTGATTCTAGACTCAATTGATGCCTGTCCATTACCAATAGTCTTTGGTACAAATTTTACGGTAATGTTTTCATCATTGAATGCCAAAATCTCTTTTTCAGTGTCGCCTGTATTAGAAGAACCAAATAAATCTAGTGGTGCCGCTTGGGCTGGTGCTGCTGCTGGGGCAGGAGTCTTACCAGGGGTATCAAATAAATCAAGTATATCATTATTTGACCTATGATTAGTAACAGGTGGGGGATTTCCTTGGTTAGGCCCAGGAGATGGGCTACTAAAAATATCCGACAATAAATCATTCTTTACTGGTTGGCTCGTAGAATCATCAGTTAAATCTAATAAATCTTGAGTATGAGATTGATTATGATTATTGTTTACCTTGGGAGCATGTGGTTGGGATGGATTATGACCAGCATTGACTTTACCTTGATCTTGTAATGATAAAATCTCTTTTTGTTTCAAAGGTGGTGGTGGCATTTTAGATAATAGTCCTTTTTTGAACTTTAAATTCTTACTAAAGATTTCAGAGTACTCAATGGCTCTGATTTGAATCTCTAGATCCAGACTATAAATCTTAGCATCTAACATGACCCTTAATTTCTCTAATGATTCATTACTATTGAATTTAATTGACAATTTTATTATAGCTGTTAATAAATAATTAGTCAATTGAATGATTTCACCATGGGAGTAATTTGAATTATTAGTAATTAATTCGAATAATTCAAGAACTTTAGACTCAGTAATTAAAGTATTAGAATCGTTGATATCCACAGTCTCATTATTGATTAATTCGAAGTATTCACCAATACACCAAAATGTTACCAAAGATAATCCAAATTGATTTAAATTCTCAAACAGCAATTTCACTAACTTTAATAAAACCGACTGCTTTAAAGTAGAATTTGATAACTTGATGATTAGTCCAAGGATAATAGAAATGTATTCTAATTGAATAAAATTATTTGAGTTAGCCAAGATTTTTGTCAAATTATCAAACTTCCAATTATCATTAGGAGAAAATTTTTCAATTAACGAAATTAATTGAGATATTATGTATGGTTTTAAGTCATTATCATTAGTTACAGTCAAGTAGTTAATTATTTCTTTACTTATGACTCTAATATTTGATTCATTCAAGATAGCAAAAGATAATTCTAAGGCTCTTCGTCTGATCGAAATGTCCCCATCATTTAAGCAACTAACAATAATTGATCTATGTCTTTGAACAGCATTTGGTTCAATATGAATCACTGTTAATAAAGTGTTCAAAGCAACATACCTAGTGTTATTATCTTTAGTCGATAAGAACTTACCCAATAAATTTATCCCTAAAATCTTTAGAGACTGATCAGAGTTGATATAAAAGATAGTCTTAATGCATTCATAAAGGATAGAATGCCCCACATTCTTCCCGATTTCAATATTGGAACAAATTTGAGTCAAAATATCATTAAAATTTTCAAGGTAATTCAGGTTGAAATTTGGGTGATCAGAAAATACCCTTAATGTCTTAATTAATTCAATTTGTAGAAAAGGATCATTGATTCCTAACACATCATAATCAGGATTATAACCAGAAGTGATTAATCGTTTTAAATGGTTAATCAACTTGGGGGTCAAAGAAATTAAAGTATCAGTGAATTCTCCACCTTCTGCCACATAAATGGTTTGAATCAATTTCAATGTCCCCAATAATACCCCTGACAGTTTCTCATTGATCAACAGAGAAACCTTAGGAACAAAAAATTCAGCCAATTCGTCATTCTTTTCGATCAATTTAGCTGCTACTAGAGTAGCTTTCTTCTTTATATAAGCACTATTAGAGTCCAATAGTTTCTCCACATTTGGGTACAAATCCCTAGCCAATTCAACAGAAGCAATATTACCTAAGCAGCATAAGGCCAACCCAATAATAAAATGATTAGGATGTTGCATATCATTATCTAATGAATTAGTCAATAAAGTCAACACCTCTTGATTCTCGTCTAAAATCAACATAGTGGCCAAATAACCCAACCTTTTGTCAATGAACTTTGGCGAAGCTAATAATTTGATACATTCCACTTGCCCAAAATGGGTTTTCTCCCCAATAATGTAAAGATACAATAATTTGGAGATGTTAATTCTTCTGGTGTTTTGATCCAAATTTATATCTTTGAAGGAAGTTCTGATGGCAGCACTTTCCTTTTTAACGACACTTCTTTCATCGGCAATGGTTTTAGCTTTCCTAACCGCCTTGATGAATGATTTAAGTGACCCCATAGTAAGGTATGAGTTGGATGGATTGGTGTGAGTATACGGTGTCAATGATGAAAAAATCGGAGCTGTTTGTTGATCTCGCGGATCCAGAATGCGCGCAGCCCACAAGGAAGCTGCGGCCAGAGAGGTTTCGGTAAGGCGAGCACTGGCGCGAGCATGGGTCGATATTAGGTACTAGAACGAGAAGATCGCACCGATAGTGGGCACCGTTAGGAAATCTGGTGCATTTCTCCTCAGCATTCTTTAGCATTTTAGCTTATAATTCTCTTAAATCTTACAATATCAAAAAAAAAAAAAAAAAAAGAAAAGAAAAAACAAAACCAACAGGTTCTAGAAGCCTACAGTAAGTCAATGATATAACTTCTGCGTAATTTGTCTCCAGCGTTCTATAATTATATTGGGTTCTTAGTCTTTTGTTGTTACGTTGAAATTTTCAATTGTTGCAAAAAATTGAGATTGCAGACAACCAAATGGGTGCAAAAAAATACACTACACCAAGTTCTTGTTCTGTAGAGATTCAGTATTAGTTATCATCGCCATAGATTATCACCCAAAGGTTAAATAGAACTATAACCCAAACCAGCCATGGTCTACAGTATAGCTGCTGCTAAAGACTTCATATCCTGTGCCGTTTCCACTGGCGCAGGTGCGTGTTTAAATACCTCGAGATCTGGCGATGCGCAAAAAACCAAACCACAATGGAACCTGCTACCACCGCCAAAGGGGTGCTTCATACCAGCAGAGGAGATATAGAAGTGGAGTTATGGGCTAAAGAACTCCACTTGAGACCCCTATTAAAGCTATTATCCAACAAGCGACTAGATGGTCAGAAAATCACCGTGGCTGATGAGTTGATGATGGTTAAGTTGCCGGGCTACCAGTACCAATATCAATCCAATAAACGACTTCGATTCAAAAGAGGGGCTGTCGCTGTCAATGAAGAGACCTTGATGGTCACATTGGATGACCTGGTATATGAGGGATATACTGTCGTGGGAAAGATAGCAGGCGAGAGTATTTATAATATCTATAAGATGAGAGATCTGGAATACGATACAGTTGTAAAGGCTACTAGTGTGCCTGTAAAGTACTATGACGAAGATTTCGTGGAACCAGAGCCCACTGATAGTAATAAGGAGGAGAAATTCAGTGGCCAGGCCGAAATAGAACAAACTTTCAAGGAAAAGAGAGGAAGGAAGAGAAGGGTTAAATTGGATTATGAGGAAGAAGACGATGGCTTTAGTATGGGTGATGCAAAGGTAAGAGCCAGTGAAAAAAAAGGCAGGAAAAACAGGCAAACACATGAAGACCCTAGTGTCCAAGGAGGTAAGGATCTGGGTCCAGGTATCGACCAGAAGAGCATGGGCAGCCAGCAGAACATGAGCAGCCAGAAAGAAGAAGACATCGACGGGGAACAGAACCAGGATCCTAAAAACTATGAACATCATGAAGAGGCAAAACCACAGGAGAAAGAGAACGATGAGGACAAGGACGAGCAGGTGAGCAGTGAAGAACAAGTGAACAGCGAAGTAGAAGAGGCAAAAGTAGAAGAGGCAGAAGAAGAAGAGGGTGAAGCAGAGACAGAGAAGATCCAACACCTTAACAAGAGTACGATTTCACTTACTTCCAAACCATGGTACAATTCCATAATTGATGGGGAAGACATTCCCTACCACATCATCAGGACGCATAGCTATCGGGAAGACCACTGAAAATGTTTTAGGTTATAACGTTTGATCCCTTTTCATGGGGTTCCCCACTGCTTATCGGCCCAGGAAGCTAACTCCACCACGGCCCCTGCCCGCGCCTGTGCTAAATCATAAGCGTTTTCGGAAATGTTGGGCACACCAAAATTTTTCTCCGCGCTAGGGCTACCACCATTTACCTCCTGGAAGCTGGCTATTGTCAGGTCTATATACTTCAAACTACACTACAATTAGCGATATATTGTTGGTGATATGAGTTACAAAAATGAATATTTCGATGTCAACGTCTTGGAGGGAGCCTTTGTGCATCCCAATATCGACTTGACCATCCCGTTGCCTGATGAACCATTTCAAATGGAAAATAATTATCCTCTTGAAAAAACTTGGTCCATGTTTAGCAACTTTGTGGAATTTATGACTGGTATCAAGTTTGGTGAAGTTTATCTGACCAATGAATATTATTATTCGGTTAACAAATTGAGTACCAAATTCAACGAGTCTTTGGGAAGATTCATGGATGATAAACTCATGACTCTGGATAAATACTTGGATGAATTGATTTATAAATTAATCGATACCGAATTGAATTTGAACTTAATTTCTTCTAAGGATTTATCTAAACGATTCAATGAAGTTAAAGCTTTCATGATTAACTACTATAAGTTGGAGAATGAAAAAAATCTCCCCCATTACGGAAGTCCTTTATTTCTTAGAATTTGTTATGTTACCGTCATCAAGCTTTTAAGAAACATGTTTCCAGATGGGATTTATTGTAATAGGCTGCAATTCAATCAATTATACCAACAATACTTACAAGATCCAATGTCCATTATTTACTTACCATGTCATAGATCCCATGTTGATTACATCATCTTACATATTATTACCATTAGATTCCAATTATCTATTCCTGTTGTAGTGGCTGGTAATAACTTGAATGTGGCTATCTTTGGTAACATTTTGAAGAAATTAGGTGCCATATTTATTAAAAGAAGTTTCAATAATGAGTTATATACCGAACAGAATTTGACCAATTTATTTGAATTCATGATTCTCAATAACATTAGTATTGAAGTATTCATTGAAGGTACTCGTTCAAGAGATGGAAAGTTATTGTTACCAAAGTATGGGATTTTAAAAATGTTTCAATCGGTTTATAGGAAGACTGGTAAGGATATGTTGGTTCAGCCTTTCAGTATAGCTTATGAAAGAATTTATGAAACTGATGGATACTTAAAGGAATTGATTGGAAAAGATAAGAAGCAAGAAAGTCTTCTTAATATTTTAAAGAATGGGGTAAATAATTTGTTTGGCTCTGAGAAAAAAATGGATATCAATAAAGTTATTAACGATCAATTGCCTTATAATAATGTATCAATGAAGTTAAGTGGAAGAATTTTTGTTAAATTGGGGGATAACTTTAAGTTTTCTAAATATGAAAATAATTTAAAGCAAATTGCCTTCAAAGCTTTACATAATGTGAATTCTATTAATTACGTACCAGAGATTTCAATTGTTGGTACCTTGATTCAATTATATTTATATAATCACCCTGATGCTACAAGGTTTTCGGTCAATGAATTATATCCATTATTCCAAATCCTTTTGCAATTGCTTAGACCCGAAATAAATGATGATATTAATAGATCATTATTGAATTATTTAGCTGGTTTGTCGTCATCTGAATTTAATTATTTTATTAAATTCCAAATTATTAAGTTTTTAAAGTTTATTAGAGTTGATACTAAAGCCGATGAGATCATCATTGTTAATCCGATAGAGTTATTGTACTATAAAAATTCTACTATACACCTATTGATTAATAAATCTATTGTATCATTTATATTGTTGAAGTCTAAAGTTTCATCTTTAGACTTAATAGATCAAGTCAATATTTTACAAAATTTACTCAAAAATGAATTTTTATTCGATTATAATGAAAATGCTAAGGATGATGTTAACAGTATTTTAACCAAGTTAATCGATGATAAAGTCATTGATTCCAACTATAGGGTTTTGGATCATGCAGTAATTAAAAACTTGGCTCTTTTGGTTAATCCATTTATCAAAAGCTATACTATTTGTATCAATAACATTAATTTCATCATGCATGGTGCAGATTTAGAAATCAGTGAATCATTGTTAATAAATTCCAACTTGGATGAAACTTTCCCTAATACCAAGCAATTAATTAAACATATTCAAAGGAATTCCCCTAAGGATGATTTGGAAAGTATTAACAAGCAATATCTATTGAGTTGTTTATATTATTTGAATTATTTAGAATTGATCAAAATCTTTAAAAACAAAGCTAAAACCATTGCCTTTGTTAAAATTCAACATTCAAATAATTTACAACTTCTTTTGGCATTTTTGAATTCTTTCTACGTTCAAGATCCTAGCTCTTTAGGAACAATTGACGTTAGGAAAGTGGTTGATATTGTTGAGAAACGGTTCAAATCTAAATTATAGGTTTTCTTTGAATGGTGGTTCCACGGAAAAGGGTTTCGTTTATTTTAGAGTTGGGTCGGAAAAGTAGAGGTTTTAACATTATAATGTTCTTATGTAATCTTTGTAATCTTAATATAATTAAACTAGTTGCAAATTTATTGCTGCAAAGTTTCCCGATTTGGCAATTACCTCAATATAGCATATTTGATCGCTGGCGATTGCAATAATCTCTCTATGTAGACCGACCTAAATTCAGCCATGCACTAACCTTTGATGGAGTCTACTATCAGTATATGGTAGTTCTTGCAATCACTTCCCCGTCTCGCAAGTTTGTCTGACGAGAAATTATCACTGCGAATGTTCTTACATCACCAAAATCATGTACGTAGGAGTCGATATAGGTACTGGCTCTGTAAGATCCTATGGTCTGGAAGGACATAGCCAAACACGAGAGATTAAAACAACAAAGCATGATTCTAGGTTTATCACCCAGTCTTCCAAACAAATTTTTGAATCGATTACCAGGGCATTACCTGAAAATATAACTGGAATTTGCTTTACGGCTACCTGCTCTATGGTGGTGAAGGAGTTGATTAAAATAGATGAAATATCATATTTGAAGCCATTTGATTGTGGAAAGAATGGACCAGACGGCTTTGGCAGCTCAGTAACGGAGGGGAGTAGCCCTTACGTGCAAGACGTTATCTTATGGATGGATAATCGATCAGTGAAACAATGTGATGAATTGAATGAGTTGAAGAAGGACACCTATATGAAATCCACTATTAACAAGTTTGTTCCTGAACTAGGAATCCCCAAATTAAAGTGGTTGAGTGATACATATCCTGACCGGAAGTTGTACTGCTTTGAGTTGTATGACTGGTTTAGTTATTTATTTCAAATAGGATATCAGGATGATTCGGATTTGGTGGAATTCAAGCTAAAGGATGTTCCATACCAACAGGGAAACGCCATTGATGGGTCCATCAAAGGGTGGAAGGATGAAGAATTGGACTTTATTACTGATAACATTCGAATTGGGAAGTCCGAAACAGTTACACAGACTCTTACTAAATTACCAAATTTAGGAGATTATATAGGAGAGGTTAATTCCTGCATTGCAGATGGAAGCAACAATACCTATAAAATCTATAACGGCTGTATTGACTGTTATGCTGGGTGGATATGCACACTAACAGATATCCCTAGGAGTATCTCAATGATTGCAGGAACCTCAACATGTTTTGTAATGGAACTGGGAAGGGACCATGGGAAAACACCGATTGCTGGAATTTGGGGCCCCTTTGAGTTAATAAACAATGACAAATTGGTTTACTCCTTCGGGCAACCAGCTACTGGAAAACTATTTGAGGATTTATTCAACGATTATGGATTACCATCAAACTCATTTGAATTGTTAGAGGGCCATACACGAAGATTAGAACAGGAATATCAACAGTCCATCACCGAGATCATTAAGCATTATTTCTATTACGGAGACAAGTACGGGAATAGAAATCCATTGATGAATTTCAGCATGAATGAAATGGTCATCGATGGGAAAAACTCTAGTGATATCGGGGTGTCCATATTTAGCAGATGTGAACAAGCATTAACCATAAAATATAATTTGATAATGGAATTTTTAAGTTTCCAGACTGATCAATTATTAGCTCCATTACCAGTAGATTCTATAATAATTAGTGGATCTCAGGTAAAGAATCATAGATTTTTAAAGTTGCTTCACATGGTTACAGGTAGAGATATTTATATTATAGAGGGTAATCATTCATTAAATGTAGCCAAGGGGGCCATGATATTGTCTCAGAATAAATCAAATAAGATTGAATCTACAGGGTATAAAAAACTAGCCTTTGACACAACCACCACAGAAAACAATATTCTAACAAAGAAGAAGGAAATCTTGACCAAGTTGATTGACGTTGAATTAAAGCTCAACCACATTTAATATGCGTTGAGGGACCAGTTTATCCGATGATTTACACTGCATTAGTCCGATTTGACGTCTCCATGAGATAGACGACATAACCTTCTAGACACATACAATACAGTGTTTTCAGGATGAATAACGCACCCTCTTTAAACGGATGTCGCATTACACTCAGATAGATTACGCAACCTCTAGGCAGTAAATATCACATCCCATAAGGAAGAAAATGCCGATTGTAAATTAAATAATATCGCAAGCAGTACTTAATAAATATCACAAATTCAATTTTATTATATCTGAATCTCTTACTTAA
>JAJMLF010000026.1:80746-149227 GCA_030569555.1 Yamadazyma oceani | reverse complement strand
TCAGACTACGATATTCTTTTACACAATATACGATATTTTTATATAGCTTGTAGTGATATAACAATCTCTTAAAAGTGATATTCATTTGTGAGTACTTGCGATATTTACAGTTCCAGGCTCCGTGATTCAAGTTTGCCCCAGGCGATATTGGAATACTATCAGAACGACATTTAAAAAAGAGTACTACGACATCCTAATGGCAAAGGTGCGCTATTCATCCTGAAAACACTGTACCTTAAACAGTCCAGACCTAAGCCACCCTGGGAACCTGCCACCCTGGGAACCTGCCACCCTGGGAACCTGCCACCCTGGGAACCTGCCAGTCTGTGGGAACCTGCCAGTCTCTGCAACCACCCATAATCGGTCCATCCATGACCCGTCCAACGGCCGTGAATCCTACCCAGAGCCCCTGCGGTACCGAATTGCTTCCCGTTCCGGGCCCGTCCGGTAGTTCGTAAGGCTGTACCGTATGGCCAACTCCCCAACGTCTGGGGTTCGGATGCGGGCTTTGATTCCGCCGGCACGGGATTGGAAAGCAAAACATTCTACCCGACCCATACATCTACACAAGGTAGCAGAACTATATAAAGCACCACTCTGATCCTAGAAAAACTTCTTTTCCTACAACATTAATCAATTGTTTAAAGTTATTTTAGTTAATTTTTAATTTATAATCCTGTTACTGAATCCATTACTACCATTTGCCTATCAACCATGGATAATAATGTCGTGGCCAGGGATCCTGGTACGACAAGAGTAGATGCAATTCAAGATGATGCGACATCCTATCAAGAAGATGAACAACCTTATGAAGGGTTTGATCCTAATGTGGAAGAAGAAGTCAGACAATTGGCTCGACGCTTTAGTAACCAGAGTGGCTTGATGGCTGCTAATACAAATGATGATGGTAATGTTTATGATGGTGATAAACTCTCGTTGGTGAAAACCTTGAGTAGGCTTTCCCAACAGGTACCGGGTCAGAATCCAATGCTTGATCCTTCTGGGATTGATCCAAGACTAGATCCTACTAGTGATAGTTTCAGTTCCAAATATTGGGTGATGAATATGTCTAAACTTATGAATTCAGACCCTGACCACTATAAACCTTCTCGCTTAGGAGTAGCTTTTAAAGATCTTAGATGTTATGGGAAAGCTGCTGATGCTGATTATCAAGCTAATTTTGCTAATGGGGTTTTTAAGAGTGCTAGAGAATTGTTTGAGCTGATTACTAAAACTGGTGATAATAATACTTATGATATTTTAAAACCAATGGACGGTTTAATTAAACCTGGAGAAGTTACGGTGGTTTTAGGAAGGCCTGGAGCTGGGTGTTCCACCTTTTTGAAAACAATAGCATCTCAAACTTATGGGTTTAAGATCGACTCAAATTCCACCATATCTTATGATGGATTGTCTCCATCAGAAATGACTAAACATTACGCTGGAGAACTTGTTTATTGTGCTGAAACTGAACATCATTTTCCTCATTTACTGGTGGGTGATACTTTAACATTTGCTGCTAAAATGAGAGCTCCTCGTAATAGACCTTCAGAGGTATCTAGAGAACAATATGCTCAGCATATGGCTGATGTAGTATTAGCTACTTATGGGTTATACCATACTAAAAATACTAAAGTTGGTAACGATTATATTAGAGGAGTATCAGGTGGTGAAAGAAAAAGAGTTTCAATTGCTGAAGCTGCCTTATCTCAAAGTAAAATTCAATGTTGGGATAATTCTACTAGAGGTTTGGATGCTGCTACTGCTTTGGAATTTATTAGAGCTTTAAAAACTTCGGCTTCAATCCAAAATATTACTCCATTAATTGCCATCTATCAATGTTCTCAAGATGCTTATGATTTATTTGATAAAACCGTTTTGTTGTATGAAGGTTATGAAATTTATTTTGGTGATGCTAAATCTGCTAAAGGTTATTTTGCTGAAATGGGTTATAAATGTCCTCCAAGACAAACCACTGCCGATTTCTTGACTTCATTAACTAACCCATCTGAAAGAGAAGTCATTCCTGGTTATGAAAATAAGGTACCTAGAACCCCAATAGAATTTTATAATTACTGGCAAAATTCGAAAGCTAGACTAGAATTATTAAATGATATTGATGAAAATTTAAGCAGTGGTAATGACACCAGAGATGATTTCAAAGAACTGCATCTTGCTAGACAAGCTAAACACGCAAGACATGGATCTCCTTATACGGTCACATTCCCAATGCAAGTCAAATATCTTGTCCAAAGAAATATTTTAAGAATCAAGGGTGATCCATCTATAACATTGTTTTCAGCAATTGGAAATATTATTATGGCCTTTATTACTTCTTCAGTGTTTTACAATTTAGACCTTACCACTGGTTCGTTTTTCTATAGAACTGCCGTTATTTTCTTTGCTACTTTATTCAATGCTTTCTCCTCCTTGTTGGAAATTTTTAGTTTATATGAAGCTAGACCAATTGTGGAAAAGCATAAGACTTATGCCTTATACCATCCATCGGCTGATGCAATGGCTTCAATAATAACGGAGTTACCTAATAAGCTTATCACTGGTACCCTTTTCAATATCATTATTTATTTCATGGCTAACTTGAAGCGGGAACCAGGGGCGTTCTTTTTCTATTTATTGGTTGGGTTAAGTGCTACGTTCACCATGTCTCACGTGTTTAGAACCATTGGGGCTGCTACCAAATCCTTATATCAGGCCATGACGCCAGCTTCCTTGTTGTTGTTGATATTAGTTATCTTCACTGGGTTTGTCATTCCTACCCCTGATATGTTAGGCTGGTGTAGATGGATCAATTATTTAAATCCAGTGGCCTATACTTTTGAAGCCTTAATTGCCAATGAATTCCACGGAAGGACATATGAATGTAGTCAGTACATTCCCTCTGGTCCTGGGTATCCAACTTCTGGTACTTCAATTTCTTGTTCTTCTGTCGGTTCTAAAATCGGACAATCTTTTGTTGATGGTGATACTTACATCTACGAGGCTTTTAAGTATAAATGGAGCCACGCTTGGAGAAATTTTGGTATTAACGTTGGATTTGTTATTTTCTTCTTAGGTACCTATATTATTCTTTGTGAATATAATAAAGGTGCTATGCAAAAAGGTGAAATTTTACTTTTCCAAAGAAGTGCTTTGAAGAAAAATTCTAAAAACAATCAGTCTACTGGTGGTGACTTAGAATCAGGAAAAATTGAAAAGATTTCAGATCCTTATGAGACATCTACAGATGACTATATTGAAGATAAATTAGAAGACAAACAGAATATTGGAAACAAGAATATTTTCCATTGGAGGAATTTAACCTATCAAGTGAAAATTAAAAGTGAAGATAGGACAATTCTAAATGATGTCGATGGATGGGTTAAACCGGGTCAAGTAACAGCTTTGATGGGAGCATCAGGGGCCGGTAAGACAACATTGTTGAACACTTTGAGTGAACGGTTGACTACTGGTGTTATTACCAGTGGTACCAGAATGGTCAATGGGCACCCCTTAGATTCATCATTTCAAAGATCGATTGGTTACGTACAGCAACAAGACTTACACTTGGAAACCTCAACTGTTCGAGAGGCTTTATCTTTCTCTGCTTACTTGAGACAAGGATCACATATCAGTAAAAAGGAGAAAGATGATACTGTCGATTACGTTATTAAATTATTGGAAATGGAGAAATATTCCGATGCTGTGGTTGGAGTTGCTGGTGAAGGTCTTAATGTTGAACAAAGAAAGAGGTTAACTATCGGAGTAGAATTAGTAGCCAAACCCAGCTTGTTAGTCTTTTTGGATGAACCCACTTCAGGATTAGATTCACAAACCGCTTGGTCAATTTGTAAATTAATTAGAAAATTGGCTGATCATGGTCAAGCCATTTTGTGTACAATTCATCAACCATCCGCTATTTTGTTGAAAGAATTTGATAGATTGTTATTCTTACAAAAGGGTGGGGAAACTGTCTATTTTGGTGATCTCGGAAAGGAATGTACAACCTTGATCAATTATTTTGAAAAATACGGTGCTCCTAAGTGTCCTCCTGAGGCTAACCCAGCTGAGTGGATGTTAGGGGTCATTGGGGCAGCACCAGGATCCCATGCCAACCAAAACTACTTTGATGTTTGGAAACGGTCTGAGGAGTATAAGAAGGTTCAAGAAGAGTTAGATGCTATGGAGACTGAGTTATCCAAATTACCAAGAGACGAATCTCCCGAGACCATGAAATCATACGCTGCTCCATTTTGGCAACAGTATTTGGTGGTTACCAAAAGAGTGTTTCAACAATACTGGAGAACCAATTCTTTCTTGTATTCCAAACTTATCATGGTAGTTACCCTGTGTTTATTAAACGGGTTTGCGTTCTTCAAAGCTGATAAAAGTCAACAAGGTCTTCAGAATCAAATGTTTTCCGTTTTTATGCTTTTGACCTTATTTAACTCTTTGGTTCAGCAATACTTACCACTTTTCGTTAGCCAAAGGGATTTATACGAAGTTAGAGAAAGACCTTCCAAAACATTCAGTTGGTCTGTATTTATAGCTGCTCAGATTACATCGGAGATCCCTTGGGATATCTTATGTGGTACCTTAGCTTTCTGTTGTTGGTATTTCCCCATTGGATTATATCAAAATGCTGTCCCTACTGATACAGTAACTGAAAGAGAAGCATTTGTGTGGTTTTTGCTTGTATTGTTCTTTGTTTATACTTCAAGTATGGCGCAAGCTTGTATATCATTCAATGAACTTTCTGATAATGCTGCTAACTTGGCTAACTTGTTGTTCTCCATGTGTTTGATTTTTTGTGGGGTATTATCTACCGCTGATGCCATGCCAGGATTTTGGATCTTTATGTATAGATTCAATCCATTCAGTTATTTTGTTAGTGCTATTTTGTCTGCATCCTTAGCTAATTCAGGAGTTACCTGTTCTTCTACAGAATTGGTGGAATTTCTTGCTCCAGATGGTAAAACCTGTGGTCAGTATATGGAAAAGTTCATTGCATTTGCCGGTGGTTATTTGACTGATCCAAAGAGCACTGGAACCTGTAAATTCTGTACTATTGATTCCACTAATACCTTTTTAAATCAACTTGGAATTTCTTATGATACCAGGTTTAGAGATATGGGTGTTTTTATTGCCTTTATTGTATTTGATTGGTTTTTAACCGTTTTCTTTTACTGGTTAACCAGAGTTCCAAAGGGTACCAGACAAAAAAAGTAAACTTTCAAGCATATAAGTATATTTATTAATAATATGAACATAAATTATCTCATGTATATATATGTACAAGACTGTAGACCAGCTAAGTCTGCCTTAAAACCAAACGCTCCCAAATTACCATTCAACCAATGGCCCAATCAAATCAATCTTATATCCTTTCGCTCCTTAATCTTTCCTTACCGGATACTTTTTAAGTTTAGTATTGAAATATCTTGGTCCAATAGGAGCACTATTGGTTGTTTCTCGTCCTTGTGTATCAATAAATCTATTGGCATGATTGAACTTTCCTACTGCGGCTTGAGTAGTGAACTTTGTCACCAAAAAGTCACTAGAAATTACAAATATGGGTGCTAACATAAGCAAGATGCTGTTTGTCTGAAATCTATTCATTGTCTCAGATTGTATGCGTATCACAATGCACGGGTATCACAAAAAAAAAAAACAAAAATTTAGAAGAATGTCCCAGATCACCTCTCCAATGCTAATAAATGCAAATAAGTTTATGTATCCACTAGTGTGGTGACTTTTGAATAGCTATACAAATAAATAAAATCAATGATAAGATGACAAAAAAATAAAAAAAAAAATAAAAACTCGCTTGCTCTACGAGCGGGACCGGAATTCGCAACAGATTTGCGAGAATACTAATTACCATACGAGGAGTTATATATAAATTCTTATACAAATATATATTTATAAAAGTAAGAAGGCAAAACAAAATTATGATAGAGCAAATAGGAGATCATGATTAGATTAAAATAACAAATCATGAACACACAATAATGACATACGATGAAAACTTCTAGTTTTAGCTATATAAATCATCATCTTCATCATTAGTACCAAAAGCAGCACCAGTACCAGCATTTGATTCATTATTATTGCCAGAGCCTTGGGTGTTAGCATTTTCGCCATCAGAAAATTTAAAGTTAGAGAATTGACCTCTTGATGCTAAAATTTGTTGAGCATAAGCTTCATATCTTCTTAATTCTGCATCAGATACTGATCTCTTGGCAGATTTCATGGCTTCTTCAAAGTGAGCTCTGGTAATATATGGAACTGGATCTTCTTCTTCTTCTTCTTCCTCTTTCTTCATTTCAACATCTTCAGTATTTGGTTTACCATCTGCTTTTACTTTACCAGCTTTAATTTGAGCTTCAATAGAATCTTTAATGGCAAATTTAGCGGCTCTTTGAACAATATAAGATAAATCAGCACCTGAAAATCCATTGGTGATTTTAGCAATATCAGATAATTTCAAACCTGGTTCTAATGGAGTGTTACGTAATTGAGCATCTAAAATAGATAATCTAGCCATTTCATCTGGTAATGGAACATAGATCAATTGATCTAATCTACCAGGTCTCAATAAAGCTGGATCAATTTGATCTGGTCTATTAGTAGCACCAATAACGAAAACATTCTTCTTAGCATTCATACCATCCATTTCAGTTAATAATTGATTTACAACACGATCTGAAGCACCACCAGCATCACCATGAGAACCACCTCTAGCTTTAGCAATAGAATCTAATTCATCTAAAAACACAACAGTAGGAGCAGCAGCTCTAGCCTTATCAAAAATATCACGAATATTAGATTCAGATTCACCATACCACATACTTAATAATTCAGGACCTTTAACAGAAATAAAATTAGCAGAAACTTCAGTAGCAACAGCTTTAGCTAATAAAGTTTTACCAGTACCGGGAGGTCCAAAGAATAAAACCCCTTTGGAAGGAGATAATCCGAATTTTTGATATTGTTCTGGATGTAAAACAGGATATTCTACAGTTTCCTTTAATTCAGCTTTAATACCATCTAATCCACCAATATCTTCCCAAGTAACATTAACATTTTCAACAACGGTTTCACGTAAAGCAGAAGGATTAGAATTACCTAAAGCGAATCTAAAGTTCTCCATAGTAACCCCAAGAGAATCTAAAACTTCAGCATCAATAGTTTCTTCTTCTAAATCGATTAAATCCATCTTTTCACGGATTTGTTGCATAGCAGCTTCTGAACATAATGAAGCAACATCAGCCCCAACAAATCCATGAGTTTCAGAAGCAATAGCTTCTAAATCAACATCATCAGCCAATTTCATATTCTTAGTATGAATTTTTAAGATTTCTAATCTACCAGCAGCATCAGGAACACTAATATCAACTTCTCTATCAAATCTACCAAATCTTCTTAAAGCAGGATCAATAGAGTTAGGTCTATTAGTAGCAGCAATAACCACAATATTAGATCTAGCTTTCATACCATCCATTAAAGTTAATAATTGAGAAACAACTCTTCTTTCAACTTCTCCATTGGTTTTTTCTCTTTTAGGAGCAATAGAATCAATTTCATCAATAAAAATAATTGAAGGTGAATTCTTTTCAGCTTCTTCAAAAGCTTTTCTTAAATTAGATTCAGATTCACCAGCCATTTTAGACATAATTTCAGGTCCATTAATTAAGAAAAAGAATGCCCCAGTTTCATTAGCAACAGCTCTAGCCATAATAGTTTTACCAGTACCAGGAGGACCATACATTAAAATACCTTTAGGAGGTTTAATACCAATTGATTTAAACAATTGAGGATGTCTTAAAGGTAATTCAACCAATTCTCTAATTTGAGCCATTTGTTTTTGACAACCACCAATATCATCATAACCAACATCATTTAAATTATTTTCTTCATCTTCTCTATTAATAGGTTCACCTTCACAATGAATAATAGTATCTTGAGCTACAATAGCAATTTCTTCTGGATCAACTTCAACCACCTTAAATTCCACTTGTCTCATCCCTCCTCTAACCGTAAATAAATCACCTTTTCTAACTGGTCTATAAGCTTCAACAAAATAAGGCTTTAAATAAACATCAAATAATGATCCAGTAATTCCTTCAACAGTATCAGCAATAGGTAACACCGAGATTCTATTAGCATATTTAATATCAGGACATGGATGAATAGTAATAATATCACCTAATCTTACTCTTAAATTATTCCGTACGCAACGATTAACTCTGGCAACTCCATCATCCATATCATCATCAGCCAATACAATTAATACAGTATCTCTTCTTTTCTTTCCCTTGACCAACACGGTATCACCTCTAAATAATTGTAATAATTCCATGGTATTAGATGACATGGTAATTACCGAATTATCATCATTAGTAGCGTCGTCCACCACCAAAGCATTATCTTTCTTCTTTCTTCTTAAGATAGCAGTGGCTACTTTATCTTCTTTGGATTCCCCACCTGAGGCATCTAATAAAGGCTTTTTATCTTCAGCTGGACTCATTATAAAAACTTTACAATGTTAAAACTGAAAAGATCCTGATAACTTGAAGTTATTGTGATAGTTTTAAATCAATCGCCACCGTCCCAAACCCAGTGCGCTCACAATCTCACCAGTGCGGTGGCCATTGGGGAGGACGCCAGGGGCCACGACATTTTGTGTAAGGTTGCGGGTTCTGGAAGGTTCAATATCTAACCAAAGAATTACTACTGAAAGGTTTTGTTAAATAATTGCTACAATGGCTTCCAATGCTTCATGTATTTTCTGTAAAATTATCAAGGGGGAAATCCCTTCTATGAAATTACTCGAAACTAAATATACTTATTCTTTCTTAGATATTCAACCAGTATCTGATTTTCATTGCTTAATTATCCCTAAACATCATGGGGCTAAATTACATAATATCCCCGATGATTATTTAGCTGATATCTTACCGGTGGTTAAGAAGTTATCAACGGTATTAGGATTGGACACAAATGATACTCCTGAAGGTACTGGATATAATGTATTACAAAACAATGGAAGAATTGCTCATCAAGTGGTGGATCATGTTCATTTCCATTTAATTCCAAAAATTGATACTGAAACTGGATTAGTGGTTGGTTGGCCTGCTCAAGAAACTGACTTTGATAAATTGGGTAAATTACATGCTAGTTTAAAGGATAAATTAGAAAAGTTATAATCAGTGTATAGTGTCAATGCAATATCTCTTTAATTTAAAGAATACCCCCTATAAATCCTCCAAACCACCCTACCAAATAACTGGTGAAAAATGTCATTGTTTGGGCTCCAAAGGGGAAATAACTAATGGTATAATACAATACGGCAAAGATTTCAATCACCCCTGTTATTATGGTTAATATGGTACTCTTTAAGATTATGCTTGCGTATAATGTGGCAAGCACCGATCCAAAGAACACGGCCGTAAACCCTATTCGGTGACTAGATAATAAATGCATCGAATATTTCTTGGGACCCTGTAGTATCCCAAATGATAATACAAATAATAATGATCCTAATGACCATAACATACCAAATTTCCGAGGCTTTAATGCCAATACCGGGAACAAAAAGAAGCTTAAGCAAAAACATAATGCTGATCCACTCAAACACATCAAAAATCCAATCATTTTTTCCACGTTGGAGAGTTTAAACCATGATGGTTCTTGTACTTGTGCTTGTGCTTCCCCTCGATAATTAGGGAGTGATTCGTATAAATCATTAGCTCCTGTTTTGATATAATCAGTCCATTCGGACATTTGAGGAAATCCTCGAGAGCTGGATCCACCAGAAGTTCTATTGGTCCAGTTGTTTAGCTGTTGTCTGAAGGCATTCTCTGGTTCTGTCATTGCTAGTGGTAGTTGTTTCTGATACATCGCGACTGCCACCTGATAAGGTGTGGTGGCTGGTTTATACACGCCGGTGATAATACCGGTCAATAAAGAGAATAAACGTATATATATAAATCTATGAAAGCATCAAACTGATCTGGACTAAAAATTCTTATTTTGATCATTACCAGTAATGATTTCCAGGAAAAACTCATCGGGATTAAACTCATCCTCCTGTTTAATATATTGTGATTGGGATTGGTTTTGAAAATCTTGTAAAAAATTTGAACTATTTGATTGGTTTTGTTCAGGTTGTTCTTGTTTAATATTGGGGGTGGAATTGGTATCGACATCATTAGGACTTGAATCCAAGTTCTGGTTCAATTCCAATGTTTTAATTTTCTGCTCTAGTTCATTCCTAGTCTGTTGTTGTTGTTCCAATACATATTGTAAATGGAGTACATAATCAACTGACTTATTTAAGATGGTGCTCTTGTTAGGCTTTGATTCTTTTACTTTAACCGATGATAACAAGTCATTAATCTCTTCACTATTAAGCTTAGCAGTCTTTTGAAAAGTTTGAACTGCTACTAGTTGAGGATTCAATAATGATGGAGGCACCAATAACCCAAGTTCTTTTATTCTTTCTTTGATTAAATCTCTCCTTCTTCTTTCAACCGCATTGTGGAATTCTCTTCTTCTCTTCAACTTTTCTTCTTTACTAAGTTGTTTAGCTGGAACATTATGGTTATTAGAATTATCATTGGTATTCCCATGTCCACCAGGGGCTGATGTCCCCAAAGTATTGGTGTGTGTAGGTGGTGATAAAAAATTATTGGAATTATTAGGAATACTTGTACTGGTTAAATTCTCAGATATATTCCTCGTATGATGAGGGTTATATTGAGGGGGTGAATTCAAATATGATCCAAAATTGGGAGACCTTAATGTATCTAAACTGTTATCAAAATTAGTACTACCAGGAGACATGAAATTATTTTGTTGGGGTGATAAATAAGAACCAGTATTCAAGTCATAATTATTAGTATTTTGAAATGGAACCGATACACTTCCATGTCTGGACAAATTAGGGCTAAAGGTGGGATCATTATTAGGGTTGGAATAATCCCCATTATTCAAAGAATTCAAATTAATTGATTGTTTCCCAGGAGGTGAAAAGTACTGAGAGTCTAAAACTGAGGTTTGGTTATTATTAGGAGATATTAGTTCGTCTAAATTAGCAGCTTGTGGGGGTTGAGTAGCATTGAATTGGGGGCTTTGGGGATTAGGATTTATGGTTTGTGATGGATAATTTAGATTGTCCAAGTCATCTAAAAGTGGATCGTTATTATAGGAAGACGAGAATTCAGGATCATTTTGGAAATTACTATTAGGATTAAAGAATTCCGTTCCCGGTACATTGGAATATTGATTGTTCTCAAAGTCATTGGCATTATTGTATGGTTGTTCAATGTTCAAGCTAAAATTGTTATTGTTGTTGTTCCCATTATTCCCATTACTGCCGTCATTATACGGAGAAGAAAATGTATTCTGATAATTCTGTTGATTGTTTGGATAGTTATTACTGCCTGAATCCGAGTTCATGGTCCCACTATTGGAGTCATAGTTATTAAACTCAGATGGACTGTCTTTTAGAAATTGTTCCATTGTCCAAGTTGGCGCTTTAAGGGGGTTCTTTTACTCGTAGTGGTGTTGGTAATCCTTGTCGGAGCTAAAAATGCCGTCTGTTAAAAGGTCAAAATTGAGCACAAAAAACCTGGTGAAATCTAGCAAAAATATAAAAAGGGAATCACCCGTGCTGATGGTATTATATTCTGTGTATAAAGTAAATCAATGAATCCCTGGTGTAGTAAATACTAACAAAGAGTACAAAGATATGTCAATTTGTATTAGGTTAATAGTGTTCGTTATCCAGCAATTTGTTCGCGGGCCCAAAAGACGGGGGATGGCGGGGGGTTACCCGGTCGTGCCCGTTTGGTAATATGAAACATTTGCAGCTAAAGCTGGTAGTATTGCATTATACATTTTTTGATAACATATAACATATATAATATATTATGTATTGGCGATGGTGTGTTAGCCGTAGTTTTGGTCATGCTATTAACCAAACTATGGTGCTCTTGGCCCACTACTGGCCCTGCTCTCTGGCCTGCTCTGTAACCTTATATTCAGTAAATGCTAATCTCATTCCCTGATCTTCAACTAATGCCGAACTTCTTATCCAAGAATTTAGAAAAGTCTTGAAAATCTCGTTTAGGCTCCACCAAATTCCCATTGGAATCGTAGAAGGCATGGACCATTGATAACCTTAGAGAAGATCTCGCTGTTAAGTGGTGATCGTACTGTTCATCACCCTCCCTAGGTCTCCTCTCTGTATGCATATAAACATTCAGCATTCGCTTACCAGGAGCCTCTAGATATACAGTTGGACTTGGATGGGAATACTTAGACCTAATTGATCCTGCCTGGGATCGGGACTGAGGAGTAGTCCTGTCTCTATAAATATTTGACTCCTCGCTACTTCTATGGTCACTAAACCTTTCTTGCTTAATATTGGGACTAACAGTGGCATGGTTAAGCTGGGGATACCCAATCATATGGGTAGATATTCTTCTGGAATTGGGGTTTCCAGGTGTAGTTATTCTTTCTCTATCGGTAGACCTACGATTATTCACAGAGGATAATTTAATGGACCTTACGTCTTTCTCTAAAAGCACTTTCGGATGTTTTATTTTATTGGGTCCAATGTTGAAGTTATCAAACCACCTTTTTTTGGGTTCAATAGTTCCTTTAATATTAGCAGAAGGGGATGACATTCTTCTGGTTTCTGCAAGTTTTGGATAAGTAGGTGGTAATCTATATGTAGAATTGGCCGTCAGAATCTGACTGTTTTCTTGGTTTGGATCCGTATAGATTTGAAATGGTGGCCCCAACCCATTAAAAGTGGATTTCTGATTTTTGCCTCCCCAGGGTTCATCTGGGGTTTCGGGTGTACTCATGTCGCCGTATACATCATTGTCAAAGAGGTTTTGATCAATGACTTCAAGAAGTCCACTATGGGGTTCACTGATCAGTTCATTACTAAAAACCACTCCATCCCTAACGTTCTTTTGCTCTGATGACTGTGGGTATGGCAATAATGCTGGCTTTGGGGTGGTTTCTGGGGTTACAATTTGGCTCTTTGGATCTCTCGAACACACCAGGAGATGGGCTGATCCATTGTGACGGTAGTATCCAGCACTATCTCCTCTAGCAGTATTGATTCCACGGTTATTTTCTTCTGGAAAATCCTTAACGTTTCCAGCTCTTTCGATGCCATCATCACTATCCGTAATCGTCAGACCTTTCATATCAACATCATCATACAGAGATGTCTCCTCTGTCCAACTAGGTACACCTGGCAGCATTTCCTCGTTGGGTAGGGGAGGTAAAGGCTTACTGTTGCTTTCAATAGCAGGATCTTGCCTTCTAGTGCCCTTATCTCTACTCCTAACTAAGGCTTCACTACGGTGGTTATCTGTAGCTTCTCGATTAAAGCGATCGGAACCGTGACTTCTAGCACTTTTGAAATCATCAGAAACAGATCCTATAGAAGTGGGGGAATCGTTACGTATCCCATCTGTTTCTCGAAAAACATCTTTAGGTGGTGGTAAAGGTTTCTGGGACTTATCGTAAAACATATTTGTACTCTCAGATTGTAGTTCATATAGATGGGTTCCCGAAGTTGAAGAATTTCCAGATTTAACCGATAAATAACCGCCACTTCGTTTAGAATAAGAACTGGGGGTTACTCCTTCGGGTCCAAATCTTGAAAATAACTCTTCGGTGGCTAACGACAGCTGTCGATGTTTCTTCTGCAACAACATCGATGTACTTTTGACAAATCTATCATATTGAGAGGAATCAGTTCTGTCAATAGAATCTTTCAAATCCAATCTAGGATTGAAAATTGATGTCCTTCCCAACTTTTTAATCCTATTTGAATCATTCAATTCAGGATTTTCAGCAGGTTTCTCTTGATTGGGAATACGATTCTTCAGGTCCATTCGTGACATTAATTGGTTCATCGAATTCACCAACCTCGAAGATCTTTCCAGGGATCCTTTCCTCTTAAACCACTTTACCATTGAAGTTTACATCTATTATTTACTATCTACAAGCTATAAACTTTAAAACCGGAATATTCCAACATCACCTTACCTTGTATTGCAGTAGAATGTACCATAGTTGAATTTTTCGCAATCACCCCTCATTTTAGCCTTTTAACGAACCATAGCCAAAACAAAAAAAACCTTGGTCACATAATTAAACTTTTTACGGCACGGTCAAAGTGGTAAAGGTTATAATTATGAATCACTTGGCTTTACGTTTATTTATAATTTTCTTTTTAACGTGTTTCTTCATTTTAGTCTTTCTTTTTTCCTGTTTAGCTATTTTTGCAGCCTCTTTTCTCTGCTTCTTTTCATCCTTGTCTTCGAATCGTTTCCCTCTGGGTCGATGTTCATCATCTGAGTCACTGTCACTTTCATGGTCTGATTCGTCATCGGAATCGTTATCACTGGCGGTGTCATGGCCACTATCACTGTCACTATCATCACTAGTGGTGTTCTCATGAGGTGCATCAGCATCATCTTGGCCATCGTTGTCAGTGCCTAAAAGATTAGTCAAGGTAGTTATTCTCCCCTCCGAGAACTTATCAAAATCTCTTTCATCCAAAGCATTCAAAGATCTAACTAAATGAGTCGATCTGAACACTTCATCTTCAAGAGCATCATTGGCATCATCTTCACCTTTCAAAGGTAATTCATCCAAGAATCTTGCTAATTCTTGATCGGTATTATCTTTGATCCCCAAACTCTCATTGTGATCAGTAACATATCGGAAAATTAACCTTTCAGGGTATACATTAATCTTCTTCCTGGTAAAGAAATCATTGACATTTTTAATATCCATTCTAAGGAAATCTAACGACATAGGATGCTCATGTTCAACCGATTGTGATACATCGATAATGTATAATTTGTCATTGTGAACTATGGAATTATACTCACTCAAATCAGCATGAACCAACCGACATATCTTATACATTCTTCTCATGTAAAATAACATTTGATGATAATAATGAACAATTTCATCCAAATCCTTGAATTCATAATCTTTTAGCTTAGGCGATGGTTGGCCATTCCCTTTGGTTAAATACTCCATAACCAATACATGGGACCTTATATCTACGGGTTCTGGGCTAGGAATCCCATGACTATATAACCGTTTTAAATTTCTAAACTCCTTTTCAGCCCATAACTTTACCATCTTTCTGGGGTTAGACTGGTTCTTGGAGTTTCTAAATCTATACTCTCCGTCCACATATCTCTCTCGATCCTTGAAGACAAGAATAGAAGTCTTATAGATCTTCACCGCATATTCCTTAATCAATGTCCCTTGGTCATCTTCCTGATCTGCATGATATACATTAGCCTCTTTCCCAGTACTAATACACCCATTAACACGAGATATCACTCCTTTGTTAAGCAACTTGGCGAGGAACTTCATAGTTCTGGGGTCCAATACCTGTTCCACCGTAGCCCTATTGGCCCTATCTTTGGTCTTCTTGGGTCCTTTTTTAATAGAATCCGTCTTGATCTTGTCAGCATACTTTGCGACTATATCACCTTTATCAGTGACATTTGAAGTGGAAATAGGTATATTTCTAGGGTCTCCTTTGGAGCTTGGCTCTCTTTTGGATTCCTTGGAAAACTCCGGCTCCATGTCGGAAGCCGTATCAGAGTCGCTAGAGCTGTCGGACACCTCTAGATGGCGTAATCTCTGGTCGATATCATCCATTGGCACCTGTACTGTAACCGTTTTTGTGGGTCCGATGAGGTCGCTCAAATTCTCAACTGTGCGATGCAGCAGAAAAGCATCAAAAATATACCCGGAACCCTCATTTAAACAATACCATGAATTTGTCTACCGGGCTTGTTCTCGTGTTGCCACAGGTATGTATTGGACTAAATGTTAGTGGGAGACCCATGATGGCCCCATGGTGATGTTTTATACTGAATTTTCTGTTTGTGGATGCCCAGGAAATGATATAAATACCCCCCAGAAACTAGTGATGTTGATGACAATTATTCCTCCGGTACTAACGATGATGTAGAAATTCTTAGGGATTATCCCTTTATTTATAGGGGTCGAGATGGTATTGGGGATATCTATTTTGAACAAAGCCGGTGGAGCATTTGGGGTGTTGTCACTTTTGACTGGTCACCCATTGAATTTCTGGCAATGGCTTTATAACATGTCATGTTTGATCATTTTACCATTTTACATTTCCGGGTTGAGTCACTTGACTGACCGACTGAGAAACGTTCGGAAAATGTCATTTGTGTGTTTAATTTATACTTTCGACACTATCTTTGGGTTATTATATACCCTTTATTTCACATACTTCTGGTTCAGTCACGAAGACACCAATCCTACTGGGAACGAAGCCAGGGCCGTTGAGACGTCGAATCCGTTTGATGTGAGTGGTTCGGGGTCTGGTTCGGTGTCTGGGTCAGGCTCTACTGTGGGGACAGCTGATGCCATAGGCTTATCCCAGTCGGCATCTGCTGCTAGAGAACTATTCCTCACCGTTAGTGCTACATTGATCTCTACAGTAGTACGATTCTACTTCAATTTGATCATCATTTCCTTCTCCAGGTTACTTATCAAACAATACTCTGGAGTGTCTGATAGTAATATGATCACTGAAGAAGAACAATCATATTACCAGAGCAAATCTTTCATTACCAAGATTAAGAAGTTTATTTTTGAACTTGAAATAAAATCAGAAGAATACTTGGCTGACCTTTTCAGCAAGAGCTAGGGCATTGGGTCCCCTTTGTTGCATTTGCATCGTTTGTACCTTTAACTAATCTTTATGTACTTTACGTACCCTTAATATAAGGAATACACCTTTTTTTTTGCGTGCGTGTGCTTACCATGGGACCTCTGGTGCCAAATCATTTCTGGTGATAACTGATAACGCGATTTAACCACACTTTTGTATAGTCATGGGTCAGACACTTAGTAGCCATAACGAGGACGAAAAGTCTCAAGGAGTTGAAACTGACCTCAAGCGTTTCAATGCCGATGAGGTGATAAGATTATTTCAAAATTGTTGCCGGTTGCTCCTCCGGAAACCCGAGCTTCAAGCCATTGCTTCCAAGGCCAATCTTACTAGTTTAAATGAAAAGGAAATCCTTACTCCCAGTGATTTGGCATATTTATTTCAACTATCAGGCACTCAGAATGAAGATATTGAAACCATCAACCTGAATTTCAAGCTGGTGATCCATATAATCTCAGATATAATCAAAGTCTTTGGGGCTTTTCCGTTATTGAGACAAGCTCATTTACACCTGGATGATCTCGTGAGTTTGGATTCCGTCATAGTGGCTTCTATATTTTATACTGATCGTTACGTGAGGCTTTTGGGATCAAAATTTGACCTTAATAAGCTTTTGTTCATAACTTTGTCGTATCGGACGCTAGGAGAGTATATTAAACAGAATCCAATAACCACTGTGGCAACCTCGGTATCGAACGAAAAGGTTGGCTATCCTAAAGATGGAGACGGAGACGAACATAAAGTGATGTTGAATGTTGTTATGGATGGAGAAGGAAATGGAGAAACAAGTTTGGCTTCTCGGATACTCTGGAATAGATTACCCAATGTTCAAAATTGGGATCATATTGACGTTGACAAATTATCTGTGAACGCCTATGATTTGCATCAATTGATGACTTTGTTCTCGATATTAAACTGTATTACTAAAAGTAAAAGAGCCAAAATGTTGGCCACTTTGAATACTTTACTCAAAGAGAACTGGTCAGATTTTGAAGACTATGCTTTAAGTCTTTTAAAATACATAGATATAGGCATTCATGAATCCAATTTAAAAGACACATATATTTCATATGATCAATTCTTAAAGGAAGATTCCTCCTTGATTCTCGAATTGATCAAATCTGGATTTCAAAAATTATTCAAAGAAGGATTTCTAGCTGCATTTCCCAAACCTTCAGGGCAAGAAAGTCCCAAACAGAGTAAAACATCAACTAAGAAATTTGAAGAATCAAGACTAGTAGATCACGCCTCAATATCATATTTACAGAATGCCTTAAAGGCAGCCAATTCCAATATCAAGCTATCAAGTGAAAATCTTATAAAACTCTATATAGGGAAAGAAGCGGGGTTTTCGATTCGGTCGTTGGAACTGAAAATCTTCAAATGGCAAGCCCCAACTTTGTTGCTTGTGTCAGGAAAAAGGCTTAAAAACAAAACAGCTGCTACAAATAAGCGATATCAACAATTTGACAGTGAGTTTCCTAGGTACTTCAGGTCACTGGAGAACCCCATTCAAGAATGGCAATCTAGTAATGATAGATTGACATATGCGGTTTTGGTGACACAACCATGGAGGACGTCTAACAAACATAATTTCGGTAACAGTGAATGTTTAATACTTTCATTGAAGCCTCGCTTTGATTATTTTAAAACTTCCAATAATCCTGTCTTGGATGGAAAACTGGTTTATTTTAATACTTTGGGATTTGGATTAGGATTTGGTAATGATCAACCAGTAGATAAGAATGGAGTTAAGAAATATCTACCAGGAGAAGTTTCTTTGACGATAGAACCAAATTTGGAATTTGCTGTCTTCAGACATGTCAGCACTAGTTCTGGTTCAACATACTTTAATAAAAGTCCCCAAAGTCAACTTACAAGCTCCAATTTTGAAGATAGATTTATGATATCTGATTTGGAGGTATGGGGTGTTGGGTCTACCAAAGAATTAGATGAACAAAAGAAACAGTGGGAATGGGAACAGAGACAAGCTGAAGCAAGACAAAGTGTTAATCTCAGGAATATGGGAGAGGAGCGAGCATTTATGGAGATGGTAGGACTTGTGGGGAACCATGGGTCAGGAGGGTCTGTTTGAATTCCTTCTCCTTGGTTCCCTTCTAGGTGGTTTGGAATAGCATGGTTTTATAGAGTAGTATGGGCTAAGCATATCGTAATATCACGTATTAAACACGAAGGGTCTCTCACAATATTCGCAGCCAAATTTTTTTTGCAACACCTCTGCTCCGCGATGAGCAGCTCATCTAATTTTCATCAAATCGATACACTTTTCAGTAGCAGTAATAGCATGGCAAAGAAAGACGGCAAGCAGAAAAGGCAGGCAGGTAAACCCGATCAACCTATAACGGATAGCAGGTTTGCATCTGTCCATACAGATCCTCGGTTCAAAACACCAAACTTCAAAAACTTAAAGGTCAAAGTCGATGATAGATTCAGCAGGAAAGAATTGGAAAAATTGAATGCAGGTTCCAGTGGGAAAAGAGCTACCGTAGATAGATATGGAAGAAAGATCAAAGATGAAGAATCTAATTTTGATAGATACTTCAAGGAATCATCAGATGAAAGTGAGAGTGGCAGTCAAGGTGGAAGTGAAAGTGAAAGTGAAAGTGAAAATAGTGATAGCCAAGATGAGGAGGAAGATACAGACTCTGAAGCCGAAGCATTACCGGATGCCAAAGCTGAAAGGAAACAAGTAAGCTTTGTGGACCGTGCCAGAGGAGAAGGAATCGAATCCTCTAGCGAATCATCTGATTCAGAAGACGAAAGTGATGATAGTGAATCGGAAGTAGAAGCTGAAGAATCCGATATTGAAGTAGAAGAAGGAAAACCAGAGGAAGGGGACCCTTCTGATACATTTGCAGTTGTGAATATGGATTGGGATAACCTTAGAGCAGTTGATTTGATGGCAACGTTTCTCTCATTTGTGCCAAACAATGGATTTATTAAATCCATTACTATTTACCCATCCGAATTTGGAAAAGAGCAAATGCAAAAGGAAGAGGTCGAAGGCCCACCTAAGGAGTTATTCAAGAAGAAGAGTAATAGGAAGTCTAGAAAAGAAGATGATTCAGACTCCGATTCTGATTCTGAAATTGACACCAAGAACGCAGCTGATTTAGAAAAAGCAGCTAGAAAATTATATGAAGAAGATAATGGAGAGGATGATTATGACAGCAAAGCATTACGTCGGTACCAGTTACAAAGATTAAGATATTATTATGCTGTTGTGAGATGTGATAGTATAGCTACTGCCAAAAATATCTATGATAGTTGTGATGGAACTGAATACGAATCAACTGCCAACATATTTGACTTGAGATATGTTCCACAAGGAATGGAATTTGACGACTCTGAAGCCAAAGACACCTGTATCAAGATCCCTAGTAATTATAAACCCAACACTGTATTTGTCACCGATGCATTAAATCATTCGAAAGTCAAGTTGACATGGGATGAAACTCCCAAGGAAAGATTAGCAGTGGCATCTCGACTGTTCTCTCAAAAGGAAATAGATGATATGGATTTCAAAGCATATCTCGCATCCGAAAGTGAAGACGAACAAGATGAACAACAATCTTCTAAAGATATCTACAAACTGTTACTAGGAGGTCGTCTGTTTGACAACAAACCAGAAGAAAACAGTGAAGATGATGTTGATATGGAGATTACTTTCACTCCAGGGCTCAGTGATAAAGCCGAAAAGAAGGATGAAGAACAACAAGAGGATGAGGAACAAAAGGAAGAAAGTACAATTTCAGCATATAAACGGAAACAAAAAGAACGTCGGAAGGCCAGAATGGAGAAATTTAAACAAGAACAAAAATTATCCAAAGACCAACAACCAGAACCAACCAAAGACAAAAAACCATCCATGGGCAAGAAGAGTGATTCCAATGATGACAAATCTAAGGCCGAATTGGAATTACTTATGATGAATGAAGATGGACAAAAGGAACATGATCATTTCGATATGAGAGATATCATCAAAGCCGAAAAGAAGAAGAATAAAAAGAAGAGTAAACACCTTCAAGAGGCCAACACACAAGATGATTTTGATGTTGATTTGAATGATCCACGGTTCCAGGAAATCTTTGAAAATAGAGATTATAGTATTGATCCAACCAGTACTGATTTCAAAAAGACCAAGACCATGAAGAAGATTTTAGATGAACGATCAAAGAGGCTGCACAAGGGAGATTCTGGAGAATCATCAAAGGCCAAAAAACAAAAGACCAGTGCTACACCCAATGAGATCAATTCATTGGTCGAAAAGTTGAAACGTAAGCATAAGACTAAGTAAGATAACCACCAAGTTCCATAGTTATATAAACAATATAAACAGTATAAACCAGTAGTATGAGCGTTGCATATGTTGAACGCTTCCGCACAACTTAACACGCGTTGAAAAATTCAACTCGAGAATCAACATCAGAATTTTCAACCCCGTCATGACAGCCCTTGGAATGAAACTATTAGGAGTGTTATTTCTCTTTCTTCAAGTCACCAACGCCTTACATTTCTATTTAGAAACTGGGGAATCTAGATGTTTCTTTGAAGAATTACCAAAAGATCATTTGGTGGTGGCTAAAGTGGAAGCCCTCGAACATGATCCATCCTCCAACAACTTTATCAAGAACAGAAATTTACGGTTGGAATTCACAGTAGATGTATGTATAACATTGCTTTTAAGTAGCAGCAATATGTTATGACCACATGTTGATACTAACTAATATTCTAGGAAACCTTTGATAATGATCACAGAGTAGTTAATCAAAAAGCTTCTGCTAGTGGGGATATCCCATTCACTTCATTGGATTCAGGAGAACATAAATTCTGTCTTAAGCCAGTTTATTTGGATGGTTCTCCTAAGACTAGACATAGAATATTTTTCGATATTGCTATTGGGTCAGCACATGATTACGTAGATTCTAAATCAACTAATCAAGTAGATGCTTTAACCCATAAAGTTCAAAGTTTAAGTAAAAAATTGGAACAAATTAATTTTGAACAAGAAACCATCAGAGAAAGAGAAGCCATATTCAGAGATCAATCTGAAGTAACCAATTCAAGAGTTGTTAAATGGACTTTTGTTCAATTACTTGTATTAGTCGGTACTTGCTTCTATCAATTAAGACACTTGAAGAGTTTCTTTGTTAAACAAAAAATCGTTTGATTGTATAGTGGTACCTGTGTTAATATATACCAACCCTATCAAAAATATATTCTATGCTTTCATTTGTTTCTATCTATTCTACTTGTATTATTCTCAGTTTAGTATGCAGTGATTTTTTCTCACGGCTCATCTCTGTCCAACTACTGTAGCCATGGGATCTCCGTCCACTGATGAGCTTCTAGAAAGGATCAGGTCTTTAGAAGCAGAGAATAACTACCTTAAACAACAACAGCAACGACAACTGTCCCAAATCCCCACTACAATATTTGAAAAAGTCGATGATACCTTCTCTCTTGATGAGTATGAACGGTATGGTAGACAGATGATCGTTCCAGAATTTGGTTCTTTACAGGCTCAAAAACTTATTAAGAATGCTAAAATATTGGTCATAGGAGCTGGTGGGCTTGGATGCCCGGCTCTTCTTTATCTTTCAGCAGCAGGGATTGGAGAAATTGGAATTGTTGATGATGATGTGGTGGATGTGGGTAACTTACATAGACAAGTACTACATACCACAGAAACGGTTGGCATGTATAAATGTGAATCTGCTCAGCAGTATATAAACCGGTTGAATCCTCATGTCACTATCCATAACTATCCCGTTAGACTTGACAATACTAATGCTTTTGATATCTTTAAGAAGTATGATTTGATCTTAGACTGTACTGATGCACCAGCGGTCAGGTATTTAATTAATGATGTTGCAGTTGTATTAGGCAAAACTGTTGTAAGTGGGTCTGGTCTTAAGACTGATGGACAATGGACCATTTTAAATTACGAGAATATTGGTCCTTGTTATAGATGTTTCCACCCAAAGCCACCAGCTGCTGATTCAATAACTTCCTGTCAAGATGGAGGAGTCATTGGTCCTGCCATTGGAATTATTGGACTAAATATGGCCCTCGAAACTATAAAAGTTCTTACCGGCTATTATCTGAAGGAGACTTTCAAACCATTTATGTGTGCTTTCTATGGATATCAATTCCAGCAATATAGAACTTTCAAAATGAGAGGTAAGCAGCCAACGTGTGAAGTGTGTGGTAAAACTCCAGTCATAACTAAAGACCTAATAGAGTCTAACCAATTGGATTATCATGCTTTCTGTGGCAGAAGTGAACCTTACCAACTTCAAGCGAATTTGAGAGCCTCTGTTCATGATTATAATAATCATCTTAAGCACCCATTAAGTAATAATAGCTTGTTGGTTGATGTAAGACCTAAGGAACAATTTGATATTGCATCACTACCTAATTCTATCAATATCCCTTGGGGTTCTGGATTTCTTAAGAGAGAACTGATTGACGACTTGCTACCTCCAGGAATAACCAAAGATTCTAAAACATACGTCATTTGTCGATTTGGTAATGATTCCCAAATAGCTACTAAAACCATGATGGAAAAATTTGGATTCACGGATGTCATGGACATCAAGGGAGGAGTAACCAAATGGAGTGAACAAATCGATAAAAAGTTCCCCAAATATTAACGATCAGACGTGTAAAATGAATATATATTACATACTAACTAATGTACAATAAATTACTTAGAAGGGTCAAGCTTCTCTATCACTAAAAAACCACTATGAGTTCCAGCTGCATATATTGAGCTTCCGATTAGATTTTCATTCCAGCCGACACATGATATGTTTACATTTTCGGGACTCACAGTGATCTTATTGGGTTTATCAGGTTTGACGGGCTCCAACCCAAAATGAAATGATAAACCCTTCTTTTCAGGGCTATTATAAGTTAATTTCCAAAGTCTTAAGGGTAACAAGTTTTTAATCGTAGCCTTGGTGGGTGATAAAATCTTTCGGGCTATATTGACAATAAATAATTCTCCATAGCTACCAGAAACCAATGCCATTGGATGGTTGAGATATCTCGATATACCATAGGAAGTAACAATCCCGTCAACCTTTAAAAACAAACTCTGCTTTTCGTGAGGATGTCTAGCAAACCCATAAGCAGCTACATCATTCGAATCTAAACAGACAAATGCTTGTAATTTTCGATGATAAAGTGGACGAAGTAAAGATCCAAAAGAATTCACTCTCTGAGTTTGATAATTATCATAATCAAACATGAAATTCAAAACTCCATGGGTATTAACCTGAATAACATACTTTTCATTCGGGAGATCACCCACCGTTATTCCGCTTATGGGAGTCTCAGCCACATTATGAATAAATGAAGGAATTGTTATATCATCTTCTTGTGGCTGTTTGGAATCCTCATGATGTTTATAGTTAGGAAGAATAAATTCAGCAATGGACCCATCAACAAACCCCACAATGATTCTTTCATTCATGAGATAATCATATGAGGTTATAGCCAAAACCTCATTGTCAGCTCTTGGATTTTGTAGTCCATAAGATATTGACAGATCATGGACATCAACATACTCTGTGCTAGAACCCAGGTTATAATCAATTTTAAAAAAACGCAATCTTCCATCTTTAAAAGAGCCTCCCACCACTCCTACACATTGATTAAACTTGAGCGGAACCCAAGAAACATTAGAACAGGCACCAAACCTGGTAGTATCTAGCAGCTTATATAACCCCATCTCATTTGAAGCAATATCCAATTCCCAAATCTGAATCGACGTTCTTAGTAGCTCAGACCGGGGTGTGTCAAGAGGTATCGTATAAAAGATACTCAATTGTTCATTGGAAATCACATTCTTAATATCTCCAGAAACGTCATTTATAACGGTCACAGCCAAGTACTGCTTCGTCTCCGATGTCTTTGGCAACCAACTAAGCGACGTAATTATCCCTCCGGTGTATATGATCTTTGCCTGTCTGTTTATATGTGTCAAATCAACCTGTTTACCAAACTCAAACGCGTTGACTGCCCCGTGTATATCCACCGAGATGCTGCCCTTGACGGCCAAATCCCGTAGATGTCGTTCCTTTGAAACTTTCTGACCTTTAAATGAAGGGAAATGGTCCTCCAATGCCTCTTCAATTGACCTTATTTTGAGGATGTTATCATTGACTTCCTTCTCAAACGACTGTTCATCTATGATAAATAACTTATCATTCCAATAACTTATATAGTCCACCATTTCTTGAAAGAGCTTTTCGTCGGCCCCATAGCTCCCAAGGAACCGAGCTTTGAATGTCAAGTCCTTAATTGACCTGGCTGGGTTCATGGTATTCAAGGGTTCTGATAGTTAACAAAATGTCAAGATTGGTTCTGTGCGACTCACTTTGAAAAAGATCTTGGAAAGGTATACCAACCAACTGATAAGACCATGTCTTCTACAGTACCAGATCCGCTGGGAGATAGTGATGTTGAGCTTTTAGAGGCAGGGAACGGGGAGGCATCTGTCGGAACCCCAAGGGCCCTGCCCCTGAAAAAGCTGAGTTCCTCTTTGCGTGGTGGTTATGATGATGATGATGATGATATTTTTTCACTAGGCTCAAGCAGAGACTCAAGAAGAAAGAGAAAGAAGAGAAAGTCTGCTAAGCACTCCCAGTCTTCCGACGATGGTAAGGATAGTAAGCTAGGTAGCCAGAAACACACTGGGAGTAGTCTCAAGCTTGGAAGTAGCAGTCCAAAGCTGGACCTTGAGCCATTTAAATTAGACCCACAAAGTACTACATTGTCTCCAAAACCTGCTAAAGGATCTATGACGAGGTCTTCATCCTTGGAGGTTCCTGAATATGAAGTTATTGAATTGACAGATGAGGATTATGATGACCAGCTGACATCTGTGGCTCGTGAAAGTGGTGGCAGAGTATTGAGACCCATGACAAGATCTAGTGGAAGTGTCAATGGAGCCTCACGTCAAAGATTAGGTCTGAAGGTACAGACACAAAACAAGACGACGGCACAGCCCCCGGTGGCGTTGGAAAATACGGAAGCCCCTGAGGAGCTTGAAGAGGAAGATGAATATTTTAAGGATATAATGAAATCTATAAGCGGAATTAAGAAGCAACGGAAATCACAAAGTAATTACGAATTCACAGATGCAAATGAGGTTGATAGACCTTACTTAATAGATGTGCTTCCCAAGGTTCATACCGATCGTCCCACTAGATTTACAACCAAAGGAACTAAATTATTTGGTGGTATATTAATGGTGATTCTTCAACACTATAAAAAATTATTACTTTTCCCTAAAAATAGTAAACCAGTTGACTTTTCACTCTTCTGGATACGAGGGAGAAGAGAAATCAAGTCTTTTTTTAAACCCAGTACTCTAAGAATTGTTCCACCACCAAAAGAAGAATTAGTGGAGCTTGGGGATGTTCATTATACGAGAATTCATTGTCTATTGGTGCCAAAAGATCAGGCACCTCGGGCATTAGACATTTATGAGGAATTAAAGCCCAAATCTGCTGCTATAATTAGCCCTACTGAAATGGATGATTTTGAAGGTATAGAGGAAGTTGAAAATAACGAGGATGAATTTGATGAAAAACTAAAGAAAGAATTGGATGAATATATTGAAAAAGAAAGGATACAAAATGCTAATGGTGAAAAAGGACACCTGCTTGACCATGAAGTTATAGACTTGGATGATGATGATGATGAATATTTTATTATCGGATTAAAGGGTAAAGACAATAAAAGAGTGGAGGTTAAAGTTAGTCCAAACACTAAAATACAAAAGATCTTGGAATATTATTTGAAACAATTAAGTATTGATGAGTCATCCATTAATTTTTCCAATGTCAAACTATTGTTTGATGATGAACCTTTGGATTTGAATGATATAGTAGGGAACACGGAATTAGAAGACGATTTTGAAATTCAAGTTTATCTCTAAACTTTTGACTTTTGGAGCTTATTGGATATTGTATATTATGATTATGTATAACGTAGCATGTACTAGGTATTAAGTATGAAGTATTAAATATTATATGTCAAAAACCGTAAATTAACAGATATCATAAGAAATTATCAACAAAGTTATATCTGAATCTCTTCCAGCCCTTTAGGCTGTCAGCATATGCATTTTGAATCCTTTCTTCTTCGGACTCGATGTATCTATCAGTTTCGAAGTCCATTTCATGAGGTTTAACAAACCGGTCTTTACATTTACTGAAAAGAAACCAAAATATGAAACAAACCGGAAATACTCCCAATTCTAAATATGATTGGAAAAAGCTTGCAGTGTTCCATGGAGAGAAAGTGGTCCATCCTTGGACCAAAATAATAAATGATACAACAACAACGACAAACCATGGTCCATAAGGATATGTCCAATTTTGAAACTTTAGGTAATGAGTTTTATTTTGAGCCTTCAATCCTTGTCTGAACCTTATACTGGTGATAGCAATACAGAGCCAAGCAATTTGATTAGAAACTCCTACTATCGATTGTAACCATGACCATAAAGTACCGGCACCAATGAAGGAAGCTCCAAAAGCTAATCCACCTACAAACCAGGTAATGATAACAGCTATGTAAGGAATCTTCCATCTATTGGTTTTGGTGATGAATTTGAAAAAGTATCCTTGAGTCCCCATTGAAAAAGCCAACCTGGATCCAGCGTATAAAGCATGGTTACCAGCAGATATAACCGAAGTCATAATAACAGCATTCATGAAAGAACCAGCTGATTTAGCCCCAACCATTTGGAACACAATTGTAAATGGAGAAGTGATAACCTCACCAGTAGATAAATTTGGATAGGTGTAAGGGACATTCATCCCAATGAAAAATATTGCTAAAATATAGAAAAGAAATATTCTGACCCATACAATTTTGATGACTTTAGGAGTAGTTCTAATAGGATTTTTCATTTCTCCTGAAGTTAAAGTGATAGACTCGGTACCACCATAAGCAAATGCAGCAGTGACAAAACTTAGAGAAAATCCCCTAAATCCATCAACAAATGGGGCATCTCCTTGAGACCAGTACTTGAATCCGATATATTCATGGTCTTGGTTATGACCGGCGTTTGCAATTATACTAACAATAAAAAACATTAAAATTGTTACAACTTTTAAAAGGGCCAACCAGTATTCAGTTTCACCGTAGAACCTCACATGGAATACATTTAAAAATAATAACACCACCCAAAATATCAATGCCACAATATAACCATGGAAGTCAGTCCAATATTGTAATACAATTTGAAGAGCCACCAAGTCACTGGCTACTGAAATAGCATCATTAAGCCAATAATTAGTGATTATAGCAAACCCGAAACTATCACTTCCAAACCTTTTGGCATAGGTAGTAAATGATCCAGACACTGGAATCAAAGTTGACATCTCTCCTAAACTTAGCATTGTCAAATAAACTACTACTCCAAAGATACCATAACAGATTAATACACTCAAGGGACCAGATTGGCTCAATGACTTCCCCGTCCCTAAAAATAATCCAGTCCCTATGATTCCTGCCAAAGCTATCATATTGATTAATCTAGCCGATAATCCTCTATTCAAGTCTTCTGTCACTATTCGTTCGTCATCCATGAATCCATCATCACTTCTTTCAAGATCTCGGTCCAGGGTCAGGACTCCGTAGGCAGTGCCCAGTATATCACTAGCAGCTATCAATCCATCCTTGGAATTCGTCTTGTCTATATGTAAACCTTCTTCCCTATAAGACATCCCTCTCTTGTATTCAATTCTTCACTAGAGGTTTGATGGATATAATGGATGCAAAAAAAAATTAAAGCAATGAGCTAGTATGAGTACATCTCACGTGATATCTATAATAACTTATCCGGGACTGCCCTCGGATTTATGTGAATGCCGTCAAAGTTGCATAAAGATCAGAGGTGCTGCAAATATCCCAAACAGGTTTCCATGAATCGGCTGCACAAACACTTGGCCATTAGTAAAATCTTTAAAGGCAATACAGGATACCCATAGTAATAAACACCATGTATATTATTTGTTGGCATGGCATTGATTATGCTTAAAGGTGTTTAAACCATTTAGTTTTCCGGGGTAGAGAAGTGCTTTTACCGGAAATAAGCACCAGAGTCTGGGTCACATATTGAGGACCATTGGTGGTACTATGGGACACAGGTGATGCTTGAGCCTAGTTGGTGATTAGGCGAAGTTTTTATGGAGCTGAAGTGGTGCTTTAGTGGTGCCTAGGTTCTCTTATTGTGAGCTATAGCGTGCTACGGTTCTCGTGCCGCAGACCGGTACGGTGGTGGTAATTGGTGCCGCATCGTTGTGAGAGGTGTTAAACGGCCTCTTGAAATACCTTCTTTATAGTCTTTAACTCATATACTCCTACAGTAAACATGCAAGACAAGAAGTACGCCGAGCAGTTCATTGATTTTGTCAATGATTCGCCAACTCCATATCATGCTGTTAGCTCTGTCAAGAAGCTTTTAATGGCCCACGGATTCATTGAATTACGTGAAAGAGATGATTGGGACACCAAAGTAGACAAGGCCAATAAATATTTTGTCACCAGAAACGGAAGCTCCATTATCAGTTTCACTGTTGGAGGACAATATAAAGAAACTGACGGGTTTGCTATAGTGGGAGCTCATACGGATTCACCATGTTTGAGAATCAAACCTATTTCAAATAGAACTAGTGAAGGATTTATTCAAATTGGAGTTGAACAATATGGGGGATTAATTGCTCATACCTGGTTCGATAGAGATTTGTCAATCTCAGGAAGAGTTTATGTTAAAGAAGATGGGAAATATATTCCTAAATTAGTGAAGATTGACAAGCCATTATTAAGAATTCCTACATTAGCTATTCATTTGAATCGGGAAGTTAACAGTAAATTTGAATTCAATAAAGAAGAAAAATTACTCCCTATTGCAGGTCAGGTTGAACATTCTTCTAGTTGTTGTGATGATCCCGATTTAAAGATGACCCCTGATCAGTTTGAATCAGTTCAGTCAATTATTACTAGACATAATAACGCATTGATAGAATTAATTGCAAAAGATTTACAGGTTGAAATTAACCAAATCGAAGATTTTGAATTATTATTACATGATCATCAAAAGTCTACACTTGGGGGGCTTAATGATGAATTTATCTTTTCTCCTAGGTTAGATAATTTAGTATCTTGTTTTACGGCCACTATAGGGTTGATTGAAAGTACCGAAGATCTTAAGAGTCAGAAAGGTATTCGATTGGTATCATTATTTGATCACGAAGAAATTGGATCCAAATCTGCTCAAGGAGCTGATTCTTCCTTTTTACCAGATATTCTTCATCGATTAACTGATGATAAATACTTCCATCAAGTTATGTCGAAATCATTTGTGTTATCTTCAGATATGGCTCATGGGGTTCACCCCAACTACAAGTCATTTTATGAAGACAAGAATAAACCAGAACTTAATAAAGGGCCTGTAATTAAAATCAATGCTAATCAAAGATATTCAACTAATTCTCCAGGAATTATATTGATCAAACGATTAGGGGAAGACCATAAGATCCCCTTACAATTGTTTGTGGTCAGAAATGATTCCCCTTGTGGGTCAACCATTGGACCATTTTTGTCATCAAAATTGGGGGTTAGAACCTTGGATTTGGGTAACCCCCAATTGTCAATGCATTCAATTAGAGAAACCGGTGGAACTTTTGATATCATCAAATTGACGAAATTATTCAAGCACTACTGTCAGCAGTATCATGAATTAGAGGAAATCATTTATTGTGATGGTATTTAAAAATATACATTTATAAGTTACTTTGGGAAAACATTCTCCTTGTTGTAGCCAATGACGTTACCCGGTGGGGAATACGAGCATACTATATAATCTCTCCATACTGAGTTACAGTATTTATAAGCACATCCTACTTGGGTGGTACTGTTCCATACCACTTGGGTAAAGTGATTATACGTGTTGGCTGTTTGATAATCATAAGACTCTCCTTCGTGGTACCAGGCATTTACAGCTCCTTTCCCAGTATACCCTATAGCCAAGTTCTCCCCGTATGGTCCTCCCGAGTGTGTCAAAGTTCCGGAGCAGTCGTATTGTTTTACGTACTGGGAAGCGTACTGGAACAAGGTAGTGTTCCATACTAAAGGCTGTGAATGATGCAAAGATCTTTTGGCGTTGTGGGTATGTAGCATTGTGGAAGCGAACGGGGCCATGGTGCTGGTGGTGCCGGTGGTACTGGTGGTACTGGTGGTAGTGCTGGTACTAGCACTGCTAGTACTGCTACCGACAAGCGGTGGTGTCATTACTGAAATAGAGGGAATCAAGTACACAGTAACAACCACCCATTGAGTGGTGATCAGGCAACATGTAATACACCACAAATATAACCAGGTGAAGGACATTAATGCCTTCATTATATTTTGTATATTTGGTTAATTTGTACATGTGGCTATATATACTTATATAAAAAGTAGAATTATTTTGCAGTCATGTTGATGTCTTTTTCTGAAACAAATGTAAAACGAGCAACAAAAATCTCTAAAAATAACTTGAAAAGAATGAAAAAGACATTGATGATTGCGTTTTATATCACGCTAGTTCAATGCTTCGAAGCGGTTCCACTACTAGTAGCTTCCCACCGGCTAGTTAAAGGGCTCAAGCAAGAACTTAAGCAGCAAAATCCCTTACTTAGACAAGATGGAACTGCTGCGACCAATATGTTGAAGAGGTTAATTACAGACTGTTCATCAGATGCCTATGTAATCATGGATATGCCCGGGTTGAATATTCATGATATGAATGATAAGCAGGAGGAAAATTGGCACTTTTTAAGTAAATATTTAACTATATCCTCAACGGTAATTGGATTACCTTATGTTAATGATATAATTGATTTGGATCATATAAGAGAATATATTGGAACTACCTGTCAAGCAGAACTAATGAATGCTGACATTGAAGATGAACAAAGCATTGATTACATTGATATTAAAAAGAAAATCATCAACATTCAATTTAATGCTTTGGACCAAGATGATAAATTTGAACGAATAAACCAAATTAAACTCAATGATGAATTCGCCAGAAAGATTATTAGAAAATTACCATCTCCTCATTATACCATAATTCTAACATCTAGTACCAGAACCTCCTTGGATCCAGTGCCCCAATCAATTCTAGAATTGGAACCACAGGTTCACGGAATCTTTAATCTGATAGCTACCCATCCATATCGTCAACAAGAGATTGAATTAAATAACCCTTATAAGCCAGTGGAGCCCCATTGGAATGAAGAAAGGCATACCAATCACAGGTACCTCCGGAATAAGAAGCAAGATGCTATCCACTTTTTGGATTATGAGTTATGGATGAAGCATGAGAAGTTGATTATGACTATAGTTATCATGATTATCACTATAGGGATGATCAGAGTGAAGAAGTTATTTAACTATATGGTAGATAAGGGGCCAACATTGAGTGGATAGAGGTGGAGATTATATAGACAATGCATAGGAGCAGCGGTGGTTGCATGTAGAGGGAGCCGTGTAGAGGTACAGCACCAGTGGCAGTAGCAGCACCAGTGGCAGTAGCAGCACCAGTAGCCGTGGCAGCACCGGCTCGGATGCCCTGTCACTTTTTATGCGACTGTATAGCGGACATGCAAAAAAATCAGCTGTTTTTTACCCATGGCTTACTAAACTGGTTGACTTTCAAGTCGATCTTAGTTATAAATGGTGTGTTCATGCAGTCGTAATTGTGTCCTCTCGACCTTCTATCTGATATTTTATCAGCTAATTTTTTGTTTTTGTTGTTTTTGTGGTGTTTACCCTGGCCCTATCAGATCCTTTGTTAGTAAGAAGGCTATATAAACTGACCGAACCCCTTTATTTTACCTATTTAAACGATTTTTCTAGCTCCTAAGCCTTCGTCTACATTACCTTGTGTGTCAAGTTTGGGTATTTAAAGTGCTGCACTAGTGCCATTCTGCCACGGTAATATTGTCTATTTCCACACTACCTTATCAGCATCGCATCACAGCAAAACTAACACGAAATTCATCCTACAGCAAATAACTTGTTCAATCATTACTACAACTACAATATGTCAGAGTATCTAAATTTTAAATCAATAGCTTCCGATAGATCCAAGGATAAAACTCATATCATTATAGCGGGTGCCGGAATTATAGGATGTTGTACGGCATATTTCTTGGTTACTCATCCTAACTATGACCCAGAAAAGTATCATATAACCATAATAGAAAGCAAAAGAGTGGCTGGTGGGGCATCAGGGAAAGCTGGTGGATTATTAGCACTCTGGGCCTTCCCGCAACAAATCGTTCCCTTGTCATTTAACTTGCATCAACAGTTGGCTACCTTATATAATGGAGAGGAAGAATGGGGATATAGAAGGTTGACCACTGTGTCTCTTGAGGGAGATTTATCTCACATCACAGATGAAGACTTGGAAGAGGATTTAGAAGATGATGATAATAAGAATGGTAAAGCTAGTTCTCTTAGTGCATCTTCTTCATCTTCCTCATCTTCTTCTTCTGATAACAAACCACCACCTAAAAAGTATAGTAGAAATCAAGGTAAAGCTGGAACCCGTCGCCGTGGTGTTCAACCACATAACAATTTACCCGAAGATTTGAACTGGATTAACTCTTCATTAGTTGATAGTTGTTCTGAATTGGGAGGTGCTGATACCACTGCCCAGGTTCATCCATATAAATTCACAAATTTTATTTTGAAGAAAGCAGTTGAATTAAGTAAAGGATCTATTGAATTGATTTTGGGAAAGGTGAAAGAAATTGAATACTCAGTAGAAATGGGTTCAGCTACTGGAGTTAAATATGAGCCTACCTCGATTAAAGATACTGATAATGTTAAAGATAAAATGATTAAATTATCTGGTGATCAAATTGTCATGACAGTTGGGCCCTGGACTTCTAAAATTTTACCTGATTGTCCTATTAGTGGTTTAAGAGCTCATTCAATCACAGTGGCTCCTTTTAAAGATCAACCAGTTTCCCCTTATGCAATTTTCACCGAATTTAAACGAGATGCCACTTCTTATGTCTCCCCAGAAATATATGCTAGACAAGATGAAGTATATATTTGTGGGGAAGGTGATTCTGCTGTTGATGTCCCTGAAACTACTGATGATGTTGAAGTGGTTACGGCCAAGTGTGATGATTTATTCGATCAAGTCTCGAAATTTTCCCCTAATTTACGGAGAGGTCGTATTTTAAAAAGACAAGCTTGTTATTTGCCTGTCTTAGAAGTGCCTACTTCTAGTGGTCCTTTGATAGGAGAAACCAATGTTAATAATTTATACTTATGTTCGGGTCACTCTTGTTGGGGTATAAATAATGCTCCTGGGTCTGGAAAGATTATGAGTGAATTATTATTAGACGGTAAATCAAAGTCTGCTAGAATTAGTTCTTTGGATCCTTCATTATACTTTGATGCCAGTGTATTGGTAGAGGCTGATGAATAAATGTGTGAGAAAAATTGCAGCAATTACCCATTTTTGCAATTACTGCGAAAACTGGTTAAATGATTTGAATTTGTGGTTGTTATAACTCAATCAGTAATTAGATCTTCTCTGTATATTTTTGAAATAAACCCTATAAATTTTGATATTCACCATGTCAGAGAGTGATATGGTTACCTCTACTCCTAAGCCAACTCAAGTAATATTAAATAAATGTTTACTGGAAGAATTTGATTCCACCATTAGTCAAAGATCATCTTCTCCTCTAAGGAGAACAACGATTCCACAGTTAAAAGATATAACTAACCTTCCACCAGCAACAGGAAGGTTAGCAGCAGCTGGAAGGAAAAGAGTTGGGTCGCCATTAAAACATGAATTGAATAAAAAGAGACCCAATGGAGGTTCAGGAAGTCAAGAGAACACCAATGTAGATCTTCAAGATCAATATGATAGATTAGAATCAATCATGGGGCTCGATGTAGAAGGTAAATATGAAGATATTAATAGAGATCCAACCTTCCATCAATCTGTGTTAACTAGGCCATTACCTTATGAGTATAAGGAAGAATTAGTGCAACAATTAAGTAAATATGATTTAGCTCACACCATGAATTTTAAAAAATGGGTCAAGACAGGCAAACAAATTAATCAGCAAATTGACCAAATCAGCAATAAAATTATAATCAGTCGATTTATTATGATTAAACAATTTGATTATTTAAATCAGTTGATAACTGTCTACGATACAGAATTAGGTAATGTTAACCAACATATTCTAGCAAAATTGAAAAAATTACAAACTCAGAGTAAAGAATTATTACAAATACTTGATGATTAAAAGGGGTTAAGATCGATAAAATATATTTATATGTAATTAAGTATACAAAATTAACTTGAGAATGGAGGGGGAAAAGATGAGATTAGTTTCTTTTAGCAAATCTTCTTGGACCTCTTTGAGAAGAAATAGCCACAGTTTGAATTGGGATTTTGAAACCTAAAGATTTAACTAAATCAGCAGTTTCAGAATCAACTTCTAATTGACCGTTGGTGTGAGATAAATCTAAAGCAGAAACTTCTGGAACGTATTGATCTTTTCTTTCTCTTTCTTCTTCTTGTAATTTGAAAGAAATACCTCTAACTGGTCCTTTTTGAATTCTTCTCATTAAATGAGTGGTGTATCCAGCAATTTTGTTTCTTAATCTTTTAGATTGAATAACGGCAATTTCATCAGCTAATCTTTTGTTAGTTTGGAAATCTAAAGTTAATTTTGGATAGTATCTTTCAATTAAGACCTTGGAAGCTCTTTTGACGGTTTTAGTTCTAACACGAGCCTAAAGATAGTTAGTATATTATTCACATGTGCTGAGTCATTGGGGTGGTAATAAGTGGTGTTATAGGTAGTCATCAAGTCAATCGACTTCTTTGTTGGTCCCTTTTGTACTGGTATTGGTTGTCTCTAATTCTATTCTTCCTACTCTTCAACTATTGTTCAACTGCTGTTCAGCTGCTGTTCAGCTGCTCTTCAACTGCTTAGGGACATTTATTATGTATTCTCTGGATCTTTCACTTATTGTTTGCTCCATAAATTTCCATGGTACATACCATTTTGTATAGTTAATATAGTTGGTAAAGTGGAAAAAAAAAATTTCAATATCCACTGGTTTCTCGTTTTTTTCAAAGTGAGAGAAAAAAAAAAAATCGTGCTTTGTTCAAGGGCTGGTGCCCCCGAGTGCGCTCATTAACTATGAGGTGGGAGTGCAAACGTCACATGGTGCTAGTGACTGTCACAAACTGAAGTTTATCACCTGATATAGGTCACACTACCGAGGTCACCTGACGCCCTCGGTCGTCAACCTTCGCGATTCTTAACACCACTCAAGTTAATCAACCTCAACACTAAATAAACCACAAGTCCGTGTTATCGGGGTTTATATTGTATATACGCCACTGCCATGGAGAAGGGAAGGTTGTACCATTGTGATGTGTGTTCCTCAGACTGTACCAATCGGATAAGAATCAAATGCGCCATCTGTGTGGATTACGATTTATGTGTACCATGTTTTGCCTCAGGAGCCAGCTCCAACGATCATAAACCATGGCACGATTATCAGATTATTGAACAAAATACTTATCCAATATTTGACCGAGATTGGGGAGCTGATGAAGAGTTATTATTGATTCAGGGATGTGAAACTTTTGGGTTGGGGAACTGGGCTGACATAGCTGATCATGTAGGGAATCGATCAAAGGAAGAAACAAAGTTACATTATTATGAGGTTTACTTGAATTCTAAAGACTATCCATTACCGGAAATGGGCAAGAATTTTGATATAAATCCATTAGATTTCTTAATGGAAAGAAAACAACGGTTCAAAGACCGAAAGAATCTTCCGTTACCACCTCCTAAACAGAAACCTGCTTCATCTGTACCATTATGTCATGAAATTCAAGGATATATGCCTGGGAGGTTGGAATTTGATCATGAGGTGGAGAATGATGCAGAAGTATCTGTTAAAGATATGGTATTTGATCCTGAAGATACTGCTCAAGATATTGAATTAAAATTGACGGTATTATCGATTTATAATTCCCGATTAACCACCAGAGCTGAAAGGAAACGAGTATTATTATTAAATAATTTATTAGATTATCGAAAGAATATTACCAATGATAAACGGAAATCAAAGGAAGAAAAAGAATTGTTAAAGAAAATTAATGCATTTATAAAGGTTTTAACTCCCAAAGATTTTGAAAATTTCACTAGAGATATTTTAACTGAATTAAAATGTAGAATACGAATTCAACAATTACAAGCATGGAGACGTAATGGTATTACCTTATTGGAGGATGGGAATAAGTTTGAAAAAGATAAATTAATCAGAGCTGCTCATTACCAAAGAATGGGGAATAATGGTTCTAATATTGGAAGACATTCTAGTAATCATCTGGGACAAAATGGTACTTCCCAGTCAAGAAATTTCTCTCCTCCACCAGAATTTAAACCAAAAATTGGTAATACTAAAACTCCATTAGATATCTCCCATGCGGTGGATTTTGAACTATTATCAAATGAAGAGAAACAATTATGTGCTACTTTAAGAATATTACCTAAACCTTATATGGCCATTAAGAATCAATTGATGAAAGAGGCTATTAAAAACAATGGAATCTTGAAGAAGAAAGATGCCCGACAATTTCTTAAAATTGATGTCAATAAGGCTTCAAAGATCTATGAATTTTTTGTACAAATGGGTTGGTGCTCTCAGGGTTAGCTGGTACTCTCAGAGTCAGCCTGTGCTCTCAGAGTTACTTTGTACCCCGGTAGATATGTAGATAATATAACGATTAATGACTACTTAACCATTACGTGTTTTTCAGTATCGCGACTTTTTGTTTGATCATTTCAGTAGTAGTTACGGACAGCCAATATGTTGTGCTATCTCTTCATAAATTTATTGGTTCTCGTGATCGCTGGGGTAAATGGTCAAAGCCAATTCTTCCCCTTAACTAAAAATGGTGAAATTCCTAATCTGATAGAGCCCTATAGTTTAGGACAAGAGATATTGATGGACTGTATTTCCAGAAACATTGACAATGGAGAACACAATTTTGATTCCCAGGATCGAATAATCTACTTACCGTTCCCAATTTGTAAGGAGACAGGGAAGCCATTGACGTTCAAATATGGTGTCACTGAAGATGTCAATTGTACTATAAACTTTGATGATGAATTATATCACTTGTTTCAATTATACATTCATGAAGACGCTCCACTTAGTTGTAGAATTCCTTTAAGTCCTGAAAGTAATTACTTGGAAAAAGGAGGTGCTTATGTTCCGTTGACATTCAATTTTAGAGGTGAGATCCATGATAGTCACTTAGATATTGATTCGGCCATGAATGTTTTATTTATTAAGCCAACCAATAAGAAAATCGAACAAAATACTGTGGTTAGCTCCGTGGCTTTTAGTTCGAGTACTAATGTAACTAGAGTTGTAATTGGAGATGACTTGACGTTAAACTTGGCAATTAGGTGGTTGGATAACTTGAATCCTATGAAATCTTTAACCTCAGGTTATGACGTAGCATCAGTGGGATTACCATTTACTGATGGGTTTTACAATCTTCCTATGAGTTCAATTCCTTTATCATACAATGCGTTTATTTGCTATTTGGTGGTGGTTGGGGTTATTTCCTCAGTGATCACCCTAGGCTTTAGTTATAACATTATCAATTCGAAATCCAAGAAACGGTATATCCCACTAGACCACGAATCTCACTTATCGAAACAAGATTAATAGGTTTGTAAAAGATTACACTATATAATATATACCTTGTTAAGCACGATCATCCCTGACACTTCTTAATAATGGCTCTTAACAACTCATTCGTCTTTGAGTTGTCACTGGTGATATAATTATCTTGTAGATAATCTACAAACTTATTAACCAATGTTTTAGTATTTTCATTATTTTTGTTAGATACTTGCTTTTTGTAAGCCATGAATTTATTGACCGACAACTGGAGGTTGTCAATAAATGTCGGATCGGTAATGGAATTGTTTCTGAGGGGTATTGTGATATCAATAAATAAGGTATTTAATTCATCCCCATAGTTCAACTGTAAATAGTTAAGAATATGCAAATATAAATGATCTTGGTTTAAATCGGGGAATTTGTCTATAACTTTTAAAAATAGTTCCACGATTTCAAATAATTTATGTATCCGATTGTTGGTGGTAGGTGTAATTAACAGATTAATTCCAGCATCAAATATAGCTAATGCTACATCACCTTTTAAAGCTGGATTGGTCTCTGGATTCCCTAACATGTTCATATCCGCATCTGGTAAATTGTTTAAATCGTCTCTCATGTCTTCATTCGGTAATGCAATTTTATCATCACTTTCTTCATTACTTTTGCTGTTACCAGACATTAACTTATTCGAGTCATTCAATTTATCACCGTACTGTTTAGACTCTTTATTCATTTCATCCAATTGTTGTTGTTCGGTAATTAACCCCAATACTTTTCTTCTGGTTAACAATTTAGATATATAAGTCAATTCAAACTGGAAGTAGTTGATCCATAACTCCAATGATTCGGAATTCAATCTTAAACTTCTTTGGAATAAAACCCTAGATCCCTTGGCATTATTATTGACCTCAAATTCGTATTTGGCTGCAGATAACCAAGCATTTGTGTTTCTTGGTTGTAATTGCAATAATCGAGAGTAAATGTTATACACAATCTTTATAGCTCCATTCTTCTTTGCAAAATTCAAATAGTTATTCCAAATATCTAAATTACTTGGGAATCTATTGGTACCTCTTTGATATATGAACAAGATTCTTCTGACACCTGCCCAGTCCGAAATACTTGGTTTGGTATCAACTAAACCCACTTTACTTAACCGTTGATATCTCTTCTTTCTCAAAGCTTCAACGTTCATTTCAAACTCTCCGTACCGTAAAAAGTCCCGAACGGTACTCCCTCTTCCTTGGATTCGATGTTCGAAATCGGTTCTTCTTCTCATGATCATGGTAATCTCATGTTTTTCAAATAAGCCTTTGTTCTGTAAGTCCTCCAATTCAGGAACCGACTGTTCCAAGTAATATCTTACTTTTTCTGCCATGGCTTCTGATGTCCGATTCCACTTCTTTTTTTTCAAATGAACTGTGATGAGATGAGATGGAATTTCCAGTGCGAATTTATCTTCAACTGTTTGCAACCGATTACAACTAGACTGTAGCTGCTTGACTGTTTGGAAATTGGGGTTGGCTACAGCTCTAGTGGTTAGCTATATTATATTACTTGGTCAACTTAAAGAATGGCCACTGTTATGTAAAAAAAAAAAAAACTATCGATTGCAATCAATACATGAAAAATAAGAAGGAACAAATGCTCTAGGAGGGGTTTGAACCCACGACCGTCGCGTTCCTCACACGACCGTGACTTTAGGTATAACCTATTGAGTCGTCAAACGGCTATAAGCACGAAGCGCTAACCTCTGCGCCACTAGAGCACCTGTTAGCCAGTCATTTTGACATGATCGCTTATATTGAGAGGATACTTCTTAAAACAAAAGTTTCTCTAAATTTCAGAAGCATCGAGAGGTTTTAAGAAATATTTGAAGGGTTCTGGCTATTAAGTACAGCTTTAGGATCTTAACGAAGACAGAATTTGTATAGTCGCTGCAGAAATGCTTGAGTCAGGGCTCATTTTAGAATATATACTTACTTTCTATGCCTGTTACTTTTAAGTTTCATGACATTTTCAACAATCAAAGAGCTCTGGGCTTTCCAGATGCATTAAATAACAGTATCAGGTAGAAAGTTCAGTTCAATACATTGAAAGTACTTACTACAAAATGTTGTGGTTATCGCAGATGTTGCAACATTTGTAAATGCTGCAAATTGCTGCTGCGGTTTTTCGCTCAGAATATTCAACTTTGCAACATTTAAAAAAGACATTGAGGAAACAATTGGATGCATCAGGCCCCACATCTTCTTGCATGATAACCTTGCCAGAGTTGCCAGATCTGATGCAAATGGCACCAAGGGCAATCCCAAGAGGGATAGAGGTTCGCTCAATTGCAACTGAACTAGCGACCGAAATAGAGAACAAGCTAGATCCAGACGCAATAAAAATAAAGTTTGGAGGAGCAATTGTCAACCTTCTAAACATTTAAGGTTTATCAACTCAATTGGCTCCTCCCACAGTCGAAGAGTAAAGATGTATTTGGCCCCTATACCCGGGGATATGAGGAATCTATAGAACACAATCAACGTGCAATTTTAGGAGCACCGACCCCATAGTTCCTTGCGTCCCTACAAGAACACAATAATTGAGCCAGTTGCCAACCAATGGCTTAATCAGGCCACTCTAGGTACGAAAACTGTATAAAACAATTAGAGCGGAGACATGCGGATCGTGTCGAGACAATGTGTATAACACAGTAACGGGGACTAAGGGGATTAGAGTAACTCTAATTGATCAAGTAAGGCATTGGATACCAAGTCAATCACTAAATAGCCCCTGACGTATCTCTAAATCCCTTTAAATAACCCCAGAGATTCATGAGCCACGCAGAAATGATCTTCTACGCAGATCTTGCAAATTTTTTATGCATCAATCTGCAGCCTCGAAAGTGACGAGAATAACGACAAACATAGGTACAACAAGTAGACCTACTTAATTCCGGGAACCATGAGAGAAGATCAAGGCTTGAACGTCATAACCGAAAAAGAAAAGGGTATTTCCCCACCCCACGATTCGATATAACCCTTTAAGCCTGCGACACACACTGTGAAAAAATTCCCTGCCTGGGAGACTCCCACACTGGGAAAAGTAGTTCGGCATTTTTCCAAGGTTCCTTTGTTCTGAATCGGAGCTAATTTTGAGTTTGAAATTAAATTTAAGGACGGACAAATCTCCTTTATTTCTACCATATCAATTGGTCTAATTAGTATTATTATTTTGTCACCAACATGTACAGAACCAGGCAATATGAAGTTATCAAGAAGTCAGATACTTTGGTAATGGGGAAGAAACCCTTACAGTCAATTGATAAGAAAGTGACCAAATTAGTATTTGGGGGAGAGTTAATTGCTCAAAGTATTATGGCTGCTTGGGAAACGGTTCCAGAAGGATGGAGTCCTAACTCATTCCATTCATACTTTATCAGACCATCTAGTACCGAGACGGTGATAAGATATGAGATTACTCATAATAGTGATGGGACTAACTATAAGAACCGAGCTGTTAATTGTTATCAGGATGACAATGGTAAGTTATGTTTTGTGGCTGTTATGTCATTTGGGCAAAAGAATTGTATTAAACAAAGACAATTGGAATTTGCCAATGCCCAAACTCCTAATTTAAAAAATGTCCCATTCCAATTTCAATTCAAACCTAATGAATATTTTTACAAGTATAAGGATAATTTAGAAGACCTTATGATTTTCAATCATACCAATGATAGTATTCAAGCATTTGTACCACCAGAAATATTTGAAGATGCTGAAGAAGACGAAAATAAATTAGAGGTTGGTGAAAGAAGATTAGGATTTTTCACTAGAGTTAATGTGGAAGAAGTTCAACCAGTTAATCAAAAATGGAACTATGCAGACATGGCATTTTTATCCGATGCTACTACTTTGGTGTTATTCTTCAGATCATTAGGAATGGCATTTAGTTTCAAGTATTTTTGGTTTACCTATGCTACCATGGACCATAACATTTATTTCCATGATGATGATTTCAATGTCACCGATTGGATTTTCGTTGACTATCGATTTGTTAGATTGAATAATGGGAGAGTATTATTTTTAACTTTCTGTTATAATAAAGATGGGAAATTGGTGGTCTCTTGTACTCAAGAAGCCCAAGTTCAAATCCCTCAAAAGATAGCAGATAAGGCTACTGATGGATCATATAAATTATAGGTTTATTCATGATCGTGGCATATATAGGATATATGGACATTATATAGTTTTATATGACATTTCGTAAACCGGTTTTAATGGCATTGTAATCCACTAAATGTAGCAGTCCCCCAAATTCTATTCCCCAATATAGCACCAATCACTACGGCTAGCATATACCAACCATTATATGTCATAAAGATCAACATTAGCATAAATGAATATCCTACTTGAAATCCATATAATATCGATTTCTGCCATTGATAAATATTAATACTTCTAGAGTTCGATGCAACTGTTGACCCATTAATTAATGACATGTGTCGTTGATCCCAATTGTTGATCCATGATCTTAAGCCTTCGTATGCCATTGTTATTGCTACAATAATAATCATGGTTAATAGAAATGTCATAGCAGAGGTAACCTTCCACCACTCAAATACTACACAAGTGTTGTGCCAATCCCAGGTGAAAGCCATGTTCATGGTGCAGCCATTATTCATGTCCCCGTGATCCATGCCTCCATGATCCATGCCTTCATGGTTCATCCCCCCATGGCCCATACCTCCGTGGTCCATACCCCCTCCGCTCATGTGGTTCATCATTGACATGTTGATTGGTGCGAATTTCCTGTTTCTGTTTCTGCAGCAATTACTATCTGTTATCTAAATCAAATCACTACCGTATAGTTTGTATGTCTTTGTACAACAATCTTTCTACAATTGCTGTGGCCAATATCTGAACTCGTGCACACAGATACTCACTGAAGCAAATGGACTGAAAATGGATTCCTAAACTATCCTATGAGATTTCCAATAATAATGGCTCAAAGAATATTGATAACCTAGGATACACCAGGGAATTATAATTTATCTGTTGTTGAATAAGCTGGAGTCATCAATAATAGGATTATTCATGCGAGAGCCATTTCTTTAGCCGGTATATTTTCTTTTTTCACCTTGTCGCACGCGAGAAATTCCGACCATCAGGTGGTATTTAAACCGGAAAAAATCTTCTTAATGTTAGCATAATCATTAAACCATGAAGATTTTAGGACAAGACGAAAGAGACGCACATATTGCACATATTACCAGTGAAGGAGCCAAAGGGTTGTTTTATGGATCCTTGGTATCCATTGGATTATTTGGGTACTTAAAAACCAGACATCCTATAAAATTTAGTCAATTCAATACCTCTATCAAGACATGTATTATTGCCATGCCAACAATTGCTTTAGGGGCATTTTGGGCTGATCAAGGATCAGTTGAATTTGATCGTCAAGTTCATTCTTCTGATTATAACAATAAGAAAGTTTTGGAAGAATTCAGACAATGGAATAATATGGCCATGTCTGATAAGATATTTCATTCGTTAAATGACCATAAGTATAAGATTATTATTGCTAGTTGGGCTGCTTCTTTATATGGGTCTTGGGTGTTTGTTAATAGAGACAAAATTATGACCACTGCTCAAAAAGCTGTTCAAGCCAGAATGTATGCTCAAGGTATTACTATTGTATTATTATTAGGGACTATTTTGTTGGCTATGAAAGAGGAAGAATTAGAAAAATCAAAACCAAAACCTGTTCCTGAATGGCAAAAAATCTTGACCGACCGTGAAAATGAACAGCATGAAAAGGAAAGAATTATAGAACAAATTAGAGCAAAGAGAGAACAGATTAAAGATCAATAGATTTATTTAGTATTCGTTGTATATAGTTAATGGATGAATGATTGATAGAACTGCTGATGCTGTTGGAGCACAACGGAGTATTGGCAGCGGTGACAGTGACAATATGTGACGGTGGTACCATATCAGATGCGGCCGATCTCGGACGGTCGGTGCATGGCTGACGGTACCAGAGACTGGCACCGGCGCGCCATTTCTCACCACCCTTCCCTCTCATCACCCTTTGTGGTGGTAAATTCGCATTAAAAATTTTATGACATTTCATCGATCTCTGGTATAACCATCTTACACCACCATGCCACCAAAAAGAGGAAAGAAAGAAATAGAACAGGATGAAAGATTTCAAGCAATTATATTGACAGATTCATTCTTCTCCCGGTTTATGCCGTTGACTGCCTTGAAACCTCGGTGTTTATTACCATTAGCTAATGTTCCATTGATTGAATATACCTTGGAGTTCTTAGCTAAAACCGGAGTCAATGAAGTGTATGTTATGTGTTCCTCCCATGCCGACCAAATCCAAGAGTATATAAACCAGTCGAAATGGAATACTAAGACCTCTCCTTTCAATATAACCACCATAATGTCCTTAGAATCTAGATCTGTAGGGGATACTATGAGAGACTTGGATAATAGAGGATTAATTACCAGTGATTTTTTATTAATTAGTGGAGATGTGGTGACTAATATCGACTTTAGTAAAGCTGTGAAGTTCCACAAGCATAAGAAACAACATGATAAAGAACATATTGCCACTATGATATTAACTAATGCTTCTCCTTATCATAGGACTAGATCTCAAGTAGACTCTGCTACTTTTTTATTAGATAAAAGTTCCAATAGATGTTTATACTATCAAAGCATACCCCCTAGTGGAGTGAAACAAACATCAATCAACATTGATCCAGAATTGTTGGAAGATATTGACGATGAAGTTATTATTAGAAATGATTTAATTGATTGTCACATTGATATTTGTTCTCCTTTGGTACCTCAAATCTTCCAAGATAATTTTGATTATCAGTTGTTAAGAAGTGATTTTATTAAAGGGGTTCTAACTTCCGATTTGGTTAAAAAAACCGTTTATAGTTATATCACTGATGGTATTGAATATGCTTCAAGAGTCACTAGTTTCTCCACTTATGATGCCATTTCTCAAGATATATTATCCAGGTGGTGCTATCCTTTAGTACCCGATTCTAATTTATTATCTAGTCACAGTTACACTTATGAGTTCAATCATATTTATAAGGAACAGAAAGTTTTATTGGCTCAAAATTGTAAAATAGGTAACTGCGTTTGTATTGGTAAGAATTCAGAAATTAATGATGGATCTTCAATTTCTAAATCCACTATTGGTAAGAATTGTAAAATCGGTAAAAATGTCATTATAACCAATAGTTACATCTGGGATAATGTAGAAATTCAAGATAATTGTATCATCAACAAGTCAATTATTGCTGACAATACCAAAATCAAATCTAATGTGGTTGTAAATAATAATATTATTGGATTTAATGTTACGGTAGGAGGTCACAAACAATTACCTATAAATGCTAGATTAATTGAAAAACCTATTGTCAAAAAATCTGCATTATCTGAATCATTTATTGATGATGAGAAATCTGACGAAGATGAGAAGGAAGATAGTGAAGTAGAAGAGATCGATACAGCTAAACATACTGCCACAGATAATTATATTTATAACGACCCCCATCAACCGGAAGTATCTATTGATGTCAATGACACTGAATTGGTAGGAGAAGATGGAATTGGTTATTTATATGTATCAGACTTTGAAGGTACAAATAAGGAAGAAGAAGAAGAAGAAGACTCTGAAGATGAATCCGATTCAGACGATAGTAATCTAGAAAACTCAAGTATCAAGAAAATGAGTACAAGGATGTATCAAAATTTCAAATTATTAAATATGTCTGATGATTCCATTGCATCAATAACAAATAAGAAGAAAAGGAAGAAAAACAGAAGATTATCATCGAATTCGATCGTTTCTACTGATTTTGGAGGTGAATTTACAGAAGAAGAAGAAGAGGACTTTGATAAGGAAGCCATCGACACTATTACCAGATCAATTGAAAATAATCATGATTTGGATACTGCCTTATTAGAGTTAAATACGTTAAGAATGTCTATGAATGTCAGTTACCACGAAGTCAGATCAGCTACAGTTGAAGCTTTGATAAGAAGAATTCTCCATTTCATTTCAACTGATACCCTTAATGTAAAAGATGCCACCATCAAGATTTTTAAAAGCTGGGGTCCTTTATTTAGTCGTCAATTGTTTGAACCAAGTGATCAACTTGACTTATTATCACTTTTACAATCAATTTGCAGCAAATTGGATAAAACCTATAATCAATTCTTACTCTTCTGGAGTATCAATGTGTTATATAACACAGATATCTTAGATGAAGATAAGATTTTGACCTGGTGGAATTCCGATGAATCCAATGCCGATGACAATTTGGTTCAAGTCAAGGCTGCAACTGCAAAGTTTATCGAATGGTTGCAACAAGCCGAGGAAGAGAGTGACAGTGACTAGATAACATTGCATTTTATAGACCTTACATAGACACCAACAAAATATTAAAAGATCTTTAGTTGCTCGTAATTAATACTACAGTAGACCCATAAAACCATCCGATATTGATATAGTGACAAAGTTATGGACATTCCATCACCTCATGCCAAAATCATATTTCTATACGAGGCCAAATATGAGATGATTTTTTTTTTTTTAAACGAGACTATAAAAATTTCAGGAAGGCACCAAACAAACATTTAAGTTCTGACGATTACAGACTATGAGCACCAAGCAGTATGATGCTATAGTGATAGGAGCAGGTGTTGCTGGACCTCCTATTGCTACTGCCTTGGCCAGGCAAGGAAGAAAAGTAATGATAGTGGAAAGAAGTTGGTCAAGACCTGATAGAATTGTAGGAGAATTATTACAACCAGCTGGTGTTAAAGCATTAATGGAACTAGGAATGGCTCAAGCAGTGAATCATATAGATGCTGTACCATGTTTAGGATACTATGTTAAGTACCATGATAAGTCTCTTGCCTTCAAATACTTAGATAAGACCGAAGCTTTAGAGGCAAATCCCATTAAACCCATTCCTGATGTTGTTAAAGACGATAATGATAAGATTGTTACTGATGATAATATAAATAGTAAAGATTGGTATGAAAACAACCAATTTCATGGAGTATCATTCCACAATGGAGATTTTTTGATGAACTTACGGGAAATAGTTAAGAAAGAGCCAAACGTTACTTGTGTAGAAGGAACAGCCACAAAATTATTACGAGATGACGACGATAATGATACGGTAATAGGATGTAAGGTTAAGATCCGGGAGAATGAAAAAGAGACGGTAGAAAACTTTTATGCCCAATTAGTTATAAGTTGTGATGGGATTTACTCCAAGTTTAGAAAAGAATTAAGTGAGAAGAATGTTCCCTCAATAAGTTCATATTTTATTGGACTAGATTTAATAAATTGTGAATTTCCTGCTAAATATCACGGGCATGTGATATTAGGTGACCATGCTCCAATATTAGCTTACCAAACATCAAAGACCGATTCCAGAATGTTATGTGCTTATAGATCCACCAAACCACCCTCACAATCCAATAATGAATTGATGGACTATTTCACAAACGATGTGTTACCAGCATTACCAGAGGAAATGAAACCATCATTCAGAGCCGCATTAGAGTCCAAGAGGTTTAGAGCCATGCCAAACCAATATTTACCGGCTTTAAAACAAGGAAAAACACAAAAGGGTTTGATATTATTAGGTGATTCATTAAACATGAGACATCCATTAACTGGTGGAGGAATGACAGTAGCCTTGAATGATACGGTATTATTGGCCAAATTATTACACCCAGACCATGTTGCTAGACTTGATGATTACGAAACGATAGGTAAGAAATTAACCCAATTCCATTCTAAACGAAAGAAGTTGGATGCGGTGGTCAACACGTTGTCAGTAGCATTATACGCTCTATTCGCCGCCGACAATGAATACTTAAAGATCTTACAAAGAGGTTGTTTTAACTATTTCGAATTAGGTGGCGATTGTATTTCAGGTCCAGTTGGATTATTAAGTGGAATGTTACCATTTCCATTACTATTATTCAACCATTTCTTCAGCGTGGCTTTCTACGGTATTTATTGTAATTTTCTCGACAAAGGATTTTTGATGTTCCCAATTGCCATTATAGATGCTATAGCCACCTTGATAACTGCTGTAATCGTATTTGTGCCTTATTTATGGCACGAACTAGTATCTTGATGTATAGAAATATACGACTACTCGTTTTGCAGCAAACGAGGCTGAATATGGTGTGCCCACACCCACCCACCAGCCGCACAAATTGCCATATCCAGCAACAGGAATTTCAGCCATCACCTTCAAATTTCATTATTTCGGATACTGCTGAAAGTTGTATCCTTTCTTCTTCCGTACAATCAGTTGGAAAAATACAACAGATCAATACCGTGAGACTTTCGAATAACTGAGTTAGTATATTCGTGCTACATCTCTTCCCTTCGTTTAAAGCTGATTTAGTACCGCAAACTGCCGAATTGTTTGCTCGTCTAGTTGTTCAACCATGCCTTCAATGAATGACAACACCCCATTGATGGGAGATAATGATGGGAGTAATGGATTTGGGTTAAGATCTCGTAGTTCTGGCCCCAAAGAGACCTTGAAACACGCTTTAATGAGACCATTGATGCTTACATTAAAGTCGTCACCAGTAAATTATTTGTTAATTTTTGTTCCCTTAGGAATCCTAGCAGGATATTTACAATGGTCAGCAAATGCTATATTTTGGATCAATTTCTTTGCTATAGTTCCATTGGCATCAATTTTGGCTTATGCTACCGAAGAATTGAGTGAACATGTAGGAGAAACTCTAGGTGGATTATTAAATGCTACTTTTGGTAATGCCGTCGAATTGATTGTATCAATTATTGCTTTGAAGGATAATCAAATTAGAATTGTTCAAGCTAGTATGTTAGGATCTATCTTGTCCAATTTATTATTAGTATTGGGAATGTGTTTTGTAGCAGGAGGTATTACAAGAGTTCAACAGACATTTAATCAAACGGTAGCCCAAACCATGTCATCATTAATGGCATTAGCTACTAGTGGGTTATTAATACCAGCAGCATTTCATGCTACTTTACCTACCCCAAAGGATAAAAATGGATTCCCCATTCCTGGTTCTACCGATGATTTAATTATTTCCTTATCAAGAGGAGTATCGATTATTTTATTAGTGGTTTATGTGTTATACTTATTATTTCAATTAAAAACTCACAAATCATTATTTGAAGAACAAGCTAATCAAGAATCTGATGACGGAATCATCACTACTTCTATGCCCCCAGATGCAGGGATTAATAGTAAACTGGATGATGAAAATCATTTAACTATTATTGAATCATTAACTACATTAGTAATGGCTACTATATTAGTATCATTCTGTGCTGATTATTTAGTAGGATCCATTGATGATATTGTTGAATCATCTGGATTGTCTAAAACCTTTATTGGGTTAATTGTCATCCCTATCGTCGGTAATGCTGCTGAACATGTAACTGCCATTATTGTAGCCATGAAGGATAAAATGGATTTAGCTATTGGAGTGGCTGTCGGATCTTCATTACAAATCGCTGTATTTGTAACTCCATTTATGGTATTAATTGGCTGGATTATTGATGTTCCAATGTCCCTTTATTTCTCAACTTTTGAAACGGCCATACTTTTTGTATCAATGTTTATTACCAATCTTGTAATTTTAGATGGTGAGAGTAATTGGTTAGAAGGTGCTATGTTATTATCAACTTACCTTATTGTTGCCGTTGCCTTTTTCTATTATCCCGATACTCAATTATCCTAATAAATTAGGAATTGAAATCGCAATCTATAAACGATAAAGGTTAATTAGACGAAAAGACTAAACAATAATGGGTATGTGTGAACATCTTGTCATGGTCTCTTTGTAATTATTATTTATTGTAATATATTTCGATTGTTCTTATGATGTCTTGTGAAAAGTTTAGACTGCCTGGTATAAACGAAATAATGGTTAGTAATTACTTATCTAAAAGAAGTAGTTCTTTTGCTCTTGTAGTTATCTTAACTAAGTAAAATAATTGATACAATAAAGTGTCTCAATTGGGTAAATTAAATTTTTCACCTTTTAGGAATTTTTCCTTCTTACTCACTAAATTTGTCAAAGACCCATGGACCATTCCGATTAAAAGAGGAAAAAAACGGCATTCAACCTGAAACTGGAGGCTTCAGAGAAACTTCTAAACTAAGAGAAACTTTAGAGGCTCATAGCATGAGGAGAGAAAGGAGATAAATTCAATCGGCCATAGAGAGGTACGAAACCTTAAATATCTCGATAACCGTTGATCAACAGGGGGTGACACCAATATCTGTAGGGGGTGATTTCAGTACTGAAGGGGGAAGGAGATAGTAGAAAAACTCTTATCGCAGTATAAGGCCCGTGCAAAGAGCCAACGTCGCAGTGGTATCCCTGCCACTAAACTATTGCAAACGACAAAACCCTAAAGCTTAAGTCCTTTGGACCCCCTCCGTTGTGCGACCACTACCTACCAAGCATAGAAAAAGTCAGAACCAAAACTGGTCCCCTAACTGTTTTGGGAACTATTGCCTAACAAAGGTAATATTGCATATAGAAACAATATGGGCTATAGTATTAGTTGGTCTTAATTCAAAGGGACAATAGGATCACGACAATAAGTTAAGACAATAGTAGTTACTGCAAACAATCTTCGTTTCATTGCAGAGGAATCCAGACTCACTCAGTTGTAAGCAAACTAGTGGTAAGAGACCACATAGTTACAAAAGGTCGTTAACAGGAATCTACGAATGCCACCAGGGGCTTCAGTGCTATTTCTTGAATCGGTAAAGAAGTTGCAGAGATTATCGAATGATCAACACTCTTTCATATCGAGATATTCGTATTCAGTACTGATACTTATTCTTTCCTGAACCCTATTTGAGGATTGAACATTTGGAAGGGACCCCCTTTTCTCTGTTGATTAGAATTGTGCTTGATCGGTTAGCTCATCAAAGGGTTAGGGGGTATCCCGTACAATATCCATTATTGTTCCTTATAACTGGTTGTTAGTGGTCAAATCTATTGTCGACCGTGTCGCTATCAGCGCCCCTTTGTTCGATATGGACCTAACAAGAAGGTTTTTATCTCCTTTATGCGCCCGAGACCTCTCCAATGTGAAGTAGTAATGGTATCGCCTATGATTAATGCGACGCGTATATCAGGAAAAATTTTCATTATTACCGCCTGGGGGAAATTCGTTGTAACCACTTTCTGCCAGGGCATTGTACAGCGCGTCCAGCCTTGGATCAGAACACGGAGGTAAAAGACGACGAACCAAGTTTATCATGACTTCATTGCTACAGTTAGCTCCGTTAATTCTCTGGTGTCGAGAATGATCTCTGAGGATAAGGGATATTTCATGAGTCTCCCTAAACTCTTGTCCCTGAGACCAGTCTGGGGTGGTCTGGGGCCAATGGTAAGTGCATGCAATTTGCCCTAGTACGGTTTACTGAACCAGGTTCTGCAGAATTGGTTTGTTAACTAAACAGGAAATGAAAGGTTTTTCGAGATACTTTAATTTCTCTCTTACCGCGACGCACTTGCATAGACATAAAGGGGTTGCAGGAGTTGCATCAATACAGGAGATACAGGAGTGTTTGGACAATAAATTTGGTCGTTGGCGTAACCATTAGGTTTATTATTGGCAAAGGCAGTGAGGGCCCGTAGCTGAAAATTTTGTGTTTTGCGTTTTGGCGTAGTTACTACAACTGGGGGTGTCTCCAAGGTGCACCCTATTATTAGGATTGTCTCATTATACACCCTTTTATTGTTGGTAACCTTAACCTTTTTTTTTTTTTTTTTTTTTTTTTTTTTTTTATGAACGAATTTTTCACTATTAGCCTGTCAATCATATAAAATGGTTTTAGATTCCTCTTGTATTCCCTTTGGAATTTTTTTTGTTGAACCCTTGGATTATTTATAGGATTGCCTGGTGGTTAAACAATCCTATATTTCTTTGATACCCACTTTTATTCATTTCTTTTACTTTATTAGAAAACTATTTTTCATTATTCAGTAGGCATTCGTTCCTTTTATTGAATTGTTACTACTTTCATTTTATATTTAAGATCCATAAATAATGTCAGACAGAGAAGCATTAAAGGTATTCTCCAGACAACCAGTTAATGGTGATATGATTAACTACTTGGTATCTACCACTAATTCAATTATTCAAGTTAAATCGACTCCAAAGAATAAGTTCACTTCATTGAGTACCTCTGATATCTTGGTGAGTCCAATTCTGAAGAAAAACACCAGTTTAAAAGACTTCATAAAAAACTTGATCAGATATTCTAATGTTCAAACACCTACATTAATGGCTACGCTAATCTACTTAAATAAGTTGAGAAACTTGTTACCTGCTAATGCTGTAGGAATGGAAACTACAAGACATCGGATCTTTTTAAGTGCTTTAATATTAAGTGCTAAATCCTTAAATGATTCATCTCCATTAAACAAGCATTGGACTAAATACACTGATGGGTTGTTGACTCTCAATGAGGTTAACATGGCCGAACGGGAATTGATTGGTTTATTAAATTGGAATGTTACTGTCAATGAAGATGATTTAATAATTGCTTTGCAACCATTCTTAATTCCAATTAAACAACAATTGGCAAGAAAATTATCTATTGAACAGAATCAAAAAATCAATTATTACAGGTTATCAAATGTCCATAACCTCAATAGCGTTTCTCCTAACAACCATTTGAATGCTATTAACCTTAATAATAACAATAATCTTGTATCTATGACCAACAAAGGATATTATTCTCCAGCTGCTTCAAGGTCTTCATCAGCTTCTTCCATTAGCTCATTTAATTCTTCGATTAATTCTCCTGGTTTAGCTAGTAATGTCAGTTATCTCGGGTCCTCCAATAACTCCATAGCTTCCTTGGCTTCAAGCCATCTGAACAGTTCTAGTTCCGGGAACTTATCCAACTTCATTAACGAAGAAAATAACCCTAATGTCAAAGGTTATACCTACAGACCTCCTTTACAAGTTAAATCTATAAATAATTTACACCGTAGCCATAGCAATGGCCATCATGGAAGTCGTTCCCATTCTGGTTCTCGTTCAAATTCTTATTCAAGTAATCATCATGGCCAATCTAAAACTTATGATCCATCATTGTATGATATGAATTTAATGCACTCAGGTAAGGTTATTGCTTAAAAGTTTTTAACCTTCACAGTATTTTCGTCTTTTATTATTCCGTTTATTTCTGTACGTTATTATTTTTATTTTTTTTTACATTTTTTTTATGATTTTTATGGGTTAGGGTTTTTGTTTATAGGTTTCATTTTACTGTCGTTAATATAGAAAATTGTATTTTTGCATCCACTTGTTCTAGACCATCACCTAGCTTGCTATACTAAAATTAGAGCCCACTGAATCTGTCTACTTGGTTTCTAATTTACCAGTTCTGGCCAGACCAGACCAGTCCAGTCAATTAGTGTTGCAATCAAATTACCTAATTGAGGTAAATTTTTCGCAATCACAAACCAACCTCTTCTTCGTTACCAAATTCCATCATTTAAAATGGGTTGATAATTAAGATCGTCGTCATTTGATACGTGAACCCTGAACATTATTTTTTACGAAGAACGCTCATACTCTACATCATAACCCTTCTACTTGCATATTTCTATTCAAGGTAAAACCTTAACCTATAAAATGATAAAAGGACCCCTCTATTCAATTTCTTTTGAAACCTCTGTTATCACACAATGGAGATCTGACGATTTGCAGAATTTCAGATTAGATTGCGTTTGGTTGCATTGGAGACAGTGGTTGCAAAGAGTCGAATTTGATAATCAATACCTTAATATGTACATTAAATAGATAACTACAAGCTGGGTAACGTAAAGCTAACATCTAACCATCTTTACCCCGATATTTATTTTTTTGTTTATATGTATAAAGCTATTTTAATGACCATGTGGATCTTCTTGTGGAGGATCGGGGTTGACGGTAATCATGGTATCAATTCTTAAAATCGAGATACAAGCTTCTAAAGCGGATTTTAATGATTTAATCTTGGATATGGTTGGTTCTAAGACCCCATGATTAATTTCATTAACAACTTTACCTTCAATTAAATCTAAACCACAATTTTTATAATTTTTACGTTTAGTATCAGTTGGTAAAGCGGTTTGAGAAGCAGCATGGTAGGTTCTTAATTTAGATATTAAATCAGAAGAATCTTTAGCAGCATTATTAGCTAAAGTTTTAGGAATTACTAATAAAGCATTAGCAAATTCTGCTATGGCTAATTGTTCCCTTGAACCAACAGTGGTAGCAAAATTTTCTAGGAAAATATTCAAAGCCGTTTCAACGGCTCCACCACCAGGTACTACATTACCACTTTCTAAAGTTCTTTTCACAACAGATAATGAATCATGGATCGATCTTTGCATTTCATCCAAAGAATATTCATTAGGACCTCTTAAAATTATGGAAGATGAAGAATGTTGTTTAGTACCCTTAATTAATATACATTCATCATCGGAAATTCTTGTTTGAGTAACCTCATCAGCATATCCCAAATTCGAAGATTCAAAAGTTTCTTCACCTTCTAAATTACTTAAATCACTCACCAAAGTAGCACCAGTAGCCCTTGCAATTCTTCTAAGATCTTCTTTCTTACAACGTCTAACTGCCATGGTTTTAGCTTCAATAAATTCTTTTAAACATAAATCATCTATACCTTTAGTGGTCAAGATAACATTAGCACCACTATCTAAAATTTTTTGAATTCTTTCGATTATAATACCATTTTCCCTTTTTCTAATTTCTTCTAATTGATCTGGATCATCAATATTAACTTGAACTCCCATGGCCATTCTAGTTTTTTGCAAATTGATATCTAAACAAGCAATTTTAGCATTAGTAATGGATTTAGTCATGGCTTGTGATGCTACTGTACAATTTAAAGCATAACCATTTACCAATAAACTTTCAGTAGATGATTTCCCATGAGCTTTTAAAATATTCACAGCCTTAACGGGATATTTAGTTTCTCCCTTGTTACTAGTAGTTTTTACAGCTAACATGGCATCAACCACTAATTTACTGAAAAATTCCGAATCAGCACCAATAATCTTGGAAGACATTGAAGTCTTAGCAATATTAACTAAAGTATCTTTTCCTAAACTATTAACAGGAGTAGACAATACATCATTAATATAACGAATAGCTTCCTTAGATGCTAATCTATACCCAGTGATTATAGTAGTTGGATGGATTTTGTTTTTAACTAATTCATTAGCTCTTCTTAATAATTCAGCAGCGATAATGACTACAGAGGTGGTTCCATCACCAATCTCTTGATCTTGTTGTTGAGCTAATTCCACCAAGATTTTCCCAGCAGGATGCTGAACATCTAATAAAGCCAAAATCGTAGCCCCATCATTTGTAACCGTTACATCTCCAATATCATCAACCATCATTTTATCTAATCCAACAGGACCTAATGAGGATTTCACCACATTGGCCACCGATTGGGCAGCTAAGACGTTTTGATTCCTAATGTCATCACCACTAACTTTTTCTCCTTCAAGGAATAAAGTATCAGAACGTGCTGCCGAGTACATGATTCTATTGAAGGGCTAGTTTAGTATTACAGATTGGTGTAATTTTTCAGGTTTGATTTTGACGCACTCAAAAATTTTATTGGTTTGGGCACTATTACCTGGTGCTAGACAGTTGTAGCTGTAAGAGTGGAACATGAAGAACTATACCACAGGAAAGCGGTTCCAATGGTATCATATCTAGCAGTATAAGCTGTCTGAAACTGGAGCGAGTCAGGATAGAGATGGAGATGGCCCAGGTGCAAGCAGGTTATAGATAAGTAAGCTATAGATAGTCAAGCTATAGATAGGAAGGTTATAGATCGCGTCTGCTAAAAGACACATGTAGAACTTTGGCTTAGAAATCTGAAGACTACATACATTTAATCCGGTTACAGACCACTCTATGGGGTACAAGTGCGACTGGGATAGAACACCTAAGCTATGTGTTACCTATCGAGTTATCTATCATCCGCTGTGGGAGCCAGATTGTGCTGGCTATTTCACGGAGTAGCCACGACCCACACCCGCGACCCTCGCAAACTCAAAAGTAAACATGCTACACAAGTTACCGTTACACAGTTGTCACAAGCTTGATGTTAGGTAATATTATAAGATCGATCAAGACTCAGGGACCAGTCCCTCTTAGAATTAGTTCTTCCAGTACTACTGGTCCCTTTTATAATCCAATAACCATTTTTAGAGCCGCTCAATTGACCTCTTATGGAGGTGTTCGTGGAATAAGCCAATCCCCTGTTAATCTGTATGCTTCTAAGAAGGATCCTGCAACCACTAAATTGAAATCATTAAGAGCTCAATTAAAGAAGGAAAAGGAAACTTATCTGAAATTAAGACAAAAACTTTCAAAAGAGCAAACCAAAGTTAATGAGAAACATAAACAAGCAAAAGTTAAACAGGCTAATTTGAAAGCTAAATCTAAGAATGATAAATTACTTGCAAAAGCTTTGAAATCTATTAGAAAGTTATCCCCATTCAACATGTTTGTTAAGGAATTAAAAGCAAAAGATATCGCCACTGCTAGCAACGAATGGAAACTGTTATCTGAATTACAGAAACAAGAATATCAAGACAAAGCTGATGAATATAATCAACACCAATCTAAACTTTATCCTCCAAAACCTAAAGCTCCAACTTTTGGATTTGCTGCTTATATGAAGGCCAATTCTGTTTCTGATGGTCGTGGTGTTGCTGAGATTATGAAAGATTTATCTCAACGTTGGAACTCCTTGGCTCCTGATGAAAAGGCCAAGTTCGCTAAAGATGATGATGAATGGCAACAATATAGAACTGACTTGAAAAACTGGAAACAAGGAAGGGTCAATGTTTACAACCAGCAAAATGGTACTAACATTACCCTCTAATGATTTTTGTCTCATTATTTTACCTCTTAAAATTTCAATATCAATATCAACAAAAAGTTGTTACTATATATATATGTAAATTATACAAGATTTGTTTTCTTCTATCTATATGTTACAATGTAATACAGTACATAACCTCTATAAATTGTAACCTGTACTACTCTATATCTGATGATCAATGTTATCAATTCTCCGTTCTCCAATCCGTTGTAAGACTGCCATTAGATTATGAGGTAAAATAGGCTTAGATACGAAATCAATCATCCCACATGCTAATGACCTTTGTCTATCTTCTCCTGCTACATTTGCTGTTAATGCAACAATTTCTGGTAAATATTTTTGTTTGCCATCCCCTTCAAATAATTCCTTTAGTTCAATGGCTGCAGTAATTCCATCTTTCCGGGGCATTTGAATATCCATAAATATTACATCATAATTTTGGTCTTTGTTCAATAAGTCTAAGCACTTATCAATTACTTCTACACCATCTTTAGCATGATCGGCGTTATATCCTAGCTTCTTTAGATGTTGAAGTGCCACTCTTAGATTAACTAAATTATCTTCAGCTATTAAAATTCGTAATGGATATTTGGCAGCAAAATATGTATTGTCAACCCGCTTATTTTCTTTAGACCGAATATTTCCGTGGCTATTCTTTAAATTCCGAAGTAATTCTATGATCTTGGGCTTTTGAAATGGAACCAATAAAACTGAAAATATATTCTTGTCGTCGATTTCTTTAGGAAGTGATTTCCCAAATTGAGATATTAAAATTACCCTAATTTTGGGATTTACTTGTGTTCGAATGTCTACAAATTGGTTAAATTGGTCATAATGAACAAACACTGAATTCAAGTCGGAAAACTTCTCTGTATCAAAATCACTCATCTTATCAATTATGAATACGTCCAAGCCAAACCATGTCAAATTTTCTTTCAAGGATTCTCTGGTGTATTTATGATTGTCAATAATCAATGTCTTATTCGTAGTACTTAACCCTTTGGCATCCTCTTGGTCAAACTTAATTTCAGGTTGGTCAAACAATTCCACCTCTGCATTCACCACAAAATAAAATGTACTACCTTTTCCTTCGATACTTTCAAATGTTAATGTCCCACCCATTAAATCTGCTAACTTCTTAGAGATTGCAAGCCCTAGTCCGGACCCTCCATATATTCTTCTCGATGACGAGTCCACTTGGGAGAAAGCCCCGAAAACTTTATGGCTGCTATCCTTAGGAATACCTATCCCTGAGTCTTCCACTGATATGCTGACTTCAAATCTGTTACTAACGATTTGTTTGGCAGCAACTTCTACTACAATGTGTCCTTCGGATGTAAATTTAACAGCATTCCCTACCAAATTTATTACAATTTGTCTAAATCTAGTTTCATCTCCAGAAATATTCTTAATGCTAGGACATTTGTTTCGGAATACCAATTCAAGATCGTTCAATGCTGCTTGTTCTCCAACTAATTGAATAGCATTTTCGATTGATTCAATCAATGAAAATGGTTCGTTCGATAGAGTAAACGAACCGTGCTCAATCTTAGAAAAGGCTAAGATTCCATCAATAATATTCAAGGTAACCATAGCTGAACTTCTGATTGTTTCTACGTATTCCCTTTGAGTCTTATTCAAATCAGTGTCCAATAGGAATAACGAACATGACAATAACGAATTAAAAGGCGTTCTGATCTCGTGTGACATATTGGCAAGGAAACTTGCCTTTTCTGCTGTTGCATCTTCAGCAATTCGTTTAGCACGTTCCATTTGTCCGTATAATTCGATCTTAGCCAACGATACCGTAGCCTGTGAACATAATAAATCTATCAAATCCTTCTTTTTCTCATTTAAGAATAATGCCCCTGGGCTAGAATCCGGCTTTAATCGTTGACATTCTAAGTAAAGTGCTCCAACTACACCCTTAGAACTTTTCAACGGAATACATATCATTGAGTAGCATTTGTTTTTTTGATAATAGTCATCTTTGCTAAACCTATTCTGAAATAAGATATCATCTTCATCTTTGTTAACAATTTCACCCGTTTGGAATACGTATAAAATAAGGGAAAAGGGGCATAGATCCGTCCTTGAGCTCAAAGGCTCATTGGATAAGGTATAAATACTGTTAGGAGAGCCAATGGTATGGATGTATGGTTCGTCTCCACGCTTCATCACAACAACACCGTAGTCAACATCGGAGAACATGATTGAACTTTCTAATAACTTCATTAAAATAATTTCATCATTTGATGCATCAGATATTTCCAAGCAGGCTTTAACAGCTTCATTTAGATCCAAGGAATTAGTTGTGGAAAAATAAGTGTTAGAAGTCTCTCTCTGTGGAGTGAAACTTTCCCCTAATAATTTATCCTTTCTTGAATTCGAGCTTTGAATACCAGAAGAGAAGAATTGGTTTAACTTCCGGCTCAATGGATTTGGAGAGGAAAAAGTTGGTGAACCAGGGGTTGCTAGAGCGCTGCCTGCGTTAGAACCACCTTGGTCGGAACCATTTCCACCGCTTCCTCCCAAACCAGCTGCTGAGCCTGCGCTGTAATTACTACCACTACCACTTCCTCTTACACTAAGGGCATCAATTCCAGCCCAGTTATAGTCTTTCAAATAGTCAGAATATTTCCTTTTCAAGTGGTTATAATTCAACATCATATCTAACGATCTGAATAATGCCAATGAATTTTTGGCGAAAAATATAATACGCTTACTATTTTTATTAGTTTTAATCAACCAATTGGCACATAAAGAATTACCCCAAGCAGCATCATACCAGTTCCCATGGACCTTTGCTGATTCAATAGCTTCTTCAAATAAATCCAATCTATCCAACTCAGACAAATCATTATGCTCGTTGAAGATAGCCTTTAAAATTAGGATCTTGGAATGAAAATTACTGGGACAAATATCATCCCATAAGGTAAACAATTTAAGGATCTTAGTCTGTAGTGAATCTGCTAACCCAGCTGGTAATTTTAAGGACTTGCTACCTAAAGATACCGCAAGGGCAAAATAGTAGTCAATGTGAAGTAAGGTATTCGGCATTTTAGAATCAATTTCCAACATATCGTTCACCACAATATTCAAAATCTCTTCAAATCTTTCCAAACAATTCAAATACCAAATCCTAAAGAAGTTATAAGCGAATAAGTAATCTGGAGATTTAACTGATTTATCAAAACTTGCTTCAAAGACGTCCAATTTCATTTCTCCGTGCAATAATTTAATTCCATTAATTTGTAAAGCCCTAAAAGTCTTGTTTACCACTGCATAGTACTCATGGTCTTGTTTCACAATACTCGAATAAATTTCATCTAATGGATGACCAGTTAAGTACAACAAGTGCAATCTTGATAGTCCTGAAATCATATCTCTTGCATTCACTCCTGAGCGAAAGAAGGACCTCGTAGATGAAATAAATATCTCGTAATACTTTAAAAGGTCTCCCATAGGTTCCATATAACTAGCAATGGTAGAAAGATATAACTCATAGACAACTTGAATATAAGAGAATGTTAAGCTTTCGTCTGAGTCCACCAAGAACATGGCAATTCTAACATATTCGGCAGCCCTTAAAAACTTAGACCTGTCTGCCTGTTTAGCTAATGAATTAGCCAAATATATTAATGGAACAGCACAAAAAGCACTGGACCCATGTTCAAACATCATGACTATCATTTGATGTACTAAAGCATCTTTAATATATTCCTTGTCTGAGTAGTACGTGGGCTGTATAATATCTGACATGATTTCGAATGCTAGATATATCCCCTTGTTTTTAACTCTTGGTAAATCCTTCAATTTCCGAATCTCTGAAATAGACAATGGAATTTTGTTTCGATACTTCTCGTAAATTGACAAACATTCACCCTTATTCAACGATATCTCTATTCCTAAGTTCCCAAGCCCTTTAGCTGCCACCTGTAAGGTTTCATCATACCTTTTTAAATTCGACAAACATCTAATTTTAGTGACTAGGAATGCATTTTCACTGAATCCAAATTTGGTCACTGCTTCATCAATTAATTCCAAACACTTCTCAAAATCTTCTAAATAATAATGTAGTTGGGTGACGGTTAATAACAATTTGGATATTTGGGCTGAATCATTTTGATCAACCACCTTTTGAGCTGATTCAAAGTAAGATAACGAGTCATTCAAATTATATGTTCCCAATGCACATCTTCCTGCTTCTATCAACACCTCGAAGTAAATATCATGCTCTAGTCCCGCAATTTCTACCGATTTATTGAAATGTCCAGCCATCTCCAAGAACTTGGATATTGGATCACGGTCCTTATTTATCTTCTTGTAAAAATTCAAAGCACACAACCGGTCATAATATTCAAATAGCTTGTTTTCCCTTAAGTCTTCTAGCGTTATGTTCCGGGCTGAGTCATGGTAAAACATGAATGTGCACTTGGATGCTAGGCCATCTAAAGTTTCTTGACTCAATTTGAATGGGGATTGGCCCGTCAGTAATAAATGCAATGGCAACTTATAATAGGAGCTTGTTGGTACCACGGCTTTTGTTTTTACGCATATGGTAATCAACTCGAAAACTTTATCCAAAGGCAAATCTGATGCTCTTTCTAAGTCTAGGAGGTTGAAATTCGAAGTACTTAACAAGCAAGCAAACCTTAATAAATTTTGGCACTCCTGTGGCAAGCATAATTGGGAAAATTCTCTTAGTAGCTCAGGCATATCCTTGTGCAAATCAGTGCCCTCAAAATCAAAATGCCATGAACCTTTCACTACACCTCTATCTCGATGATGACTTCCTTTACCACTCCAAAGCAAACAACTGACAATCATCTTTGCCTTCAAAATATTACCACCGCTTAGATCCCAAAGCTTCTTGGCTGTTGCGAGCAACCTTTCATCAATAAAACTATTATTTTCTTCAGGGGTCGAATCAGATATTACTTCCAGAGTAGAGTTTGACACTGTCATTGCTTCAAAGCTAGTGGGAGCTCTTGTTGATGAATTTGGTTCAAAGTCATCATTAATATCACCACTAAGAACGCAATATTTCCAAAACTGAATAAAGTCAGGGAATTTGATTGGGTTTAAAGTCAATTCGGTTATGTTCACGTTATAGCCTCTCAAAAAGGTCGTAATTTCCGATTTTGAAAAATGGTTATCTACAGAGGTATCGTAGGTGAGAAAGTATTTAACACAAACATCCTCCCGTAGATCGCTGCTGTTCAAAAAGTCTAAAATTTCTGCTGCCATTCTCCACTCATTGGCGGAACAAAATTGAATATCATCTAAAAAGATTGAAATACCTTCAGTGGCCAATAAACCAAAAAGGGACTTAATCAAGTAACGAATTCTTAACTCTAAATTAAAGGTTTGCTCACTTGAATTATTCTGGTCAGCAAAATCCTCTTCATTTATTGCACAAGTAGAACCTTGTTTATTTTTGATAAGGTTGAAATACTTCGGGCCCATTAAAGTTTTAAATTCGGGAATCAATTGCATTAAAATATTCAAATCAACCGGAACATTGGAAATTATTTTATGCCTCCATTTTTCAATAGTCTCTTTAGAAGATGCCAAAATCTGTTTAATGCAGAACTTCAATCCATGGAAAAAAGTTCCATAGATACTAATCTTTCTATCGGTCTCCGTAAATTTCCAATAGAAATAAAAGTCTTGTTTAGAAATAGCCATATCTTCCAAATCATGTAACATTGAAGTTTTCCCACCACCAGAGGGGCCATAAATAAAAGTTGCATTCAAGCCATGAATAACAGAATTGAATAAGTTAGAAAAGAACTCATACTCCTTCTTTCTTCCAAATAGTTTTTTGGGTAATACAAATGCCGGTCTATCTGCAGGTTCTTTCTCCACAAATGCTTCCTTGGTTAGCATAGTGTCAGCTTCTGGATCTTGATTGAAAGGGTTGGATCTCCCATCATTAATCTCAGAAGCGTAACTATTTTTAACATCAATGATATCATTGATCAAGCTTAAACAATCAGGATAACGTCTCCAGGGATCTTTCTCTAATAGTTTCATGATTATATTACTGAGCCTCGAACTGATCCAATTAGCAATTAAGTTGGGAGCCACTGGTTTGTGTATAGTATGCATCCGAACCAACATGGAAGGATTGTTACTGATAAAAGGTAATTTACCGACAAGCAATTCATAAAGAATGATACCTATTGAGTAAAAATCTGTTCTAAAATCAGAGCCCTTGTGTACATCGCCAATGGCTTCTGGAGCCATATACGGTAGGAACTCTGGAATTTTTTCCAACTGTGGTCTTCTGGTAGCATTAGAACAATCCTCGGGCTGTAAAGAAAAAGTGTATTCAAACCCAGTAATCTTAATCTCATCTGGAGCAGATTTCGATTTCAAAATACTACCACCTGTCAATCCATTATGTACAACCCCTTGATTATGAATTTTTCTTAATGTCCCCAAGACTTTTAACATATCACTCAATACAGCTACCACATCAAGTGGAGTTTTTGTATTCATAGTCCTGCTACTACTACTTTCATCGTTCAAGCTTTTACTATTACTTAATGGACGTGAAGAATAGCTAGGATGGGACATACCGTTTTCCGACACTTTACCAATCGCAGAAGCACCTTGATTGTTGATACCACTATTGTTACCACCACTGACACCGCCAGTACTTGTACTACCGGAAAGGGTGGGGTTATCACGGCTAATGTAATTATTTGATATACTATTATGGCGGAGACTAGAATGTGAGTTGCTTGATGTTAAACTCGGAGCTGCATCAGAAGAATCTTGAGCCTGCTGTTGATACCTAGTCTGGAAGTTTGGCATTATATTTTTGTAGTAATCTTTAATGGACACAAAATCATGGTCAGGATAAACCAAAACATATCGTTTATTCTGACTTGCACTATCAGGATCCTCTAAGTGAAAACATTTTTGAGGGTATAAAATTCCTGGAATATCAGATGATAAAGTCTTTGGGTGTCTGAAGGGCAAACTATTAATAGGCACGTCAGATATTAGAGTCCCTTCATCCCCATTGAGACCCGAAAGATAATACCACTCGTTGATAATCATGTGGAGTGACAGGAAATCATCTCCATCAGAGGACATTTTAATTATAACCTTCTCATTAGTATCGTTCTTCACTCCGTGATATAGCAAAGATCTCATCACAAAATTAGATGAAAACTGTGAAGTCAAATTATACCCATAATTGCTATTCAAAAAATTTATAAATTGGTGACGGTCAGCTTTAAATTCAGAAAGAGTGGAAGCATCGGAAGGAGGTTCGTTATTAACTCCTTCATTCAAGTATTTATGCTGATAATGAATATAATTGATGTCATTAAGATACGATTGCATGGGTAAGAATCCATCTTCATCGACGGGAATCCTATCTTTATCACGCAAAGATAATTCTTCAAATCTCATGTTTCTCTCACCAGTAAAGCCCTCTGTCCCTGTGCTACGTGAATTAGTACTGGACAGGCAATTATTTTGTCTAGTTGAAAATACAGGCTCCTTATTTGAATCTATGAATTAAACCCCTAATCAGTGGTTCTTTACTGTAGAACAAAATGGTTGAAAAACTTGTAGTATATTTCAAGCTATTCCTCTCCAACGAAGATATTCTTTTATGTATATAACAACCCGTTAATTTAATTTGTGGTCTAAAGATCTCGTTTCTCTTCTCAGTGTTGGTCGAGTGCAATCTCTCAGGACAAGATTTATCTATTGTGTGCAGTCACACTTACACTGATTATGTATGCACACCAATAGAAAAAAAGATTATGTCAAAGGAATGGGGTAGATATAAGATAGCAGCTGCTACAGTGGTTGCTGTAATTGCTAATTGTAAAAACAGCAATTCCCATGCAGTACCGGAGATGTATGATAATGCGCAGTGATAAAATTGGATAATTGATTTTGACACGTCGGACTCGAGTTGCAAAAACGGTTACTCGGTTACAAATAGATCTCGTAAGTATTTCTTCTTTTTTGGTAATATACTTCTGGGCCCTAGAATAGGTTAGAGATTTGGATTTTAGTACCGCTTCTTGCTTATAGAGGAATTTGCTGGTTCTTTACCACTTTAACTTCCTAATTTTAGATTGCCCTTCTGGAAACAATAGGAGTCTGATAATTCGAGCCAGATCTGAGACTCGCTTGTTGATGGTTTTTTAGTATTGTTAGTAACCTAAAGTTATGGTCATTAGGTTGGTGAAGTCTCAACAGGTTGTACTGTGTCGAGTTGATGTAACTTACTGGCTCTTGTAATACAGCGAGCAGTGAATATCACAAATAGGACCAATACTTTTACCCTGAATGACACCTCTTTTAAACTTTGTATATTATGATTACTTTTAAACCGTTTTCCATTCTATATAATAAAATTATACTATAAAAACAATGATTAAGTAATGAATTCCCAATCAACAGGGAGGGGATTGATAAAAATTTAAACACAACATTAAACAATTGAAACAAAAGATAACCACATAATAATCATAAGGGCATAGAACAAGAAATAAATAGAGTCAATAAATGGGGAGGGGAGGAATAACGGAATGGAATGGAGGGGAGAAGAAGGAGGCTAATGACTTCATTTCAAATAGTATAATGATAACATAAAACAAAAAGCAGTAATGACATAACCTTGGAAAGGAGTGATATATCAATATTAGGATGTAATGACGATGATAATAAAATTAATAATGATGGTGATGATAGCGATGATATGATATCATTACAAAATAGTACATTTCTTAGATTTCTTAATCACTGGGGGTTCCAAAGCAGCCACAATAGCTTCATCAAATACAGTTTTTAATCCTCTTTGAGTTAAAGCAGAACATTCTACATATTTAACAGCTCTTAAATCTTTAGCTAATTTTTCTCCCATTTCATGAGAAATTGGTGATAATTTTTGCCTTTGTAATCTTTGTAAAATAACATCATCATTTCTTAAATCAGTTTGAGTTCCTACAATTAAACATGGAACTCCAGGACAATGATGATGAACTTCAGGAAACCATTTTTCTTTAACATTTTCAAATGAAGCAGGAGCAATTACTGAAAAACATACCAAAAATACATCGGTAGAAGGATAACTCAAGGGTCTTAAACGATCATAATCTTCTTGCCCAGCAGTATCAAATAATCCTAAGGTGAATGGTTCATCTCCAATCATCACAGTAACCGCATAATTATCAAATACAGTTGGAACATAATCAGCGGGGAACTTACTGGTAGTATAGGAAATTAATAAACAAGTCTTCCCAACTGCCCCATCTCCAACAACAACACATTTTATAGTCTGCATTTTTTCTTGGTTTAACAACTACTTCTGCTACTACAATGATTCAAGCAAGGCCCAATATCAATAATAATCAAATAAACTTAGTCAAGACCGTTGATAACAATTGGCTAATAAACCTTAATGGTCCTTTAATTGTCGTCTGTCTTGAGCGTATTCGAGTTTTTTTTTTTTTCTTGAGGTCCCCTTTCCTTAATTTGTCGCACCTAAAAGTTTGTTTTAGGCACTTCAGCCATAAGGGGCCAGTTACCATTGAAGGGGTTATCGGGTTGCAATGATGGCAGAGATCACGGAACAAAGTGTAGAGGGTTTTAGGTAGATAGTCACCATATCTACATATATAAAGATCAAGAAAACCTTCAGAGAACAGAGGTGGTTGGTAGGTAATCTAGAGGGGTGAAAAATTTGATTTGAGGACTCGCACACCGAAAAGTGTTTATGTTGACACCGGTGGAATCAGAAGGGGGTCAGTCACATGACAGCATCATCATAAGGTCTCTATTATACAGTACCTTGGACCTTGCCCATCTTCTCATCGTCGCATATTCTAACAAAACATGATATATGTCATTTTTTCGTACCCAAAGCAGATTTGTCTTTGTGTTGTGCTATAGTAGTCTTTATAATCTCTTCAACTTCTTCGGTGTAGATATCTTCTACTTTAGCTCGGTTGTCATAAATAAATAAAGCAAAGAATATGTTGATAGTTATACCTTGTAAAATTAAATCATGGTCCTCAGATGTAAAATCATGGTCCTCAGATGTAAAATCATGGTCCTCAGATGTAAAATCCAACCCACTATAATTTCCAAAAGCTATCTGCATATCTCTTTCACCGTCCATTTTCTACTGCTCTCACTTTTAGCTTGACAAATTACTAGGGATCTCGTGACTTTCAATAACCACAAATTATGAAAAGCCTTGCAAGTCTTTGAATTCGGATAAAAACCACGACGGTTACAAAGTTTTGTTTCTGCAGCATTTGCCTTGATTCTACCACATTCATATTGGGTAATTCAAAGACTTTACCAGATTTCAAGTTTCAAAATGTAGTATGGTGGATTAGTGGGTTTATATGGGGAGGGTAAGAAGCAGATCATATTGAAAGAAAGGGGCAGAAGGAGGAAGGTATTAGTAAAAAAGTGTGGAAACGTATGAGAGACTGTTGATTCAAGCCCGAAGTGAATGGACTGAATATACAGTCAATGGAAAGTACCATTTGCTATACCAGTACCAAAGAGTTTATTTTTTGTTCGATATTTTCGTTTTAAATACTCATGATCTGCTGTAATGCTAAAAGGAAGCCTATCACTAGTTCTCAGCTAAGCACGTGTGGTAATTAGCCGCCTTAAACTACACACAATGAACTGATATGTATATTGCAAGAAAGATGGTAGCTAAAGCAAAAAATGCCATCATTTACATACTGATCTATGAGTGGTCATTTATTGGGTTCTCTGACGCTTGTTGCTTGGTGGCATCTCCTTCCGATAGAACTCTTTCATCTTTGACATGTTGGGGTTTTTTCCACACTCCTTAGCTTCTAAAATCCAATTGATCATGGCCCGGTAGAATCCACTGTCATTTATATGATGAATGTCG